>CM076577.1:1226148145-1226302761 GCA_034641835.2 Pinus albicaulis | reverse complement strand
GTCCCAATCCCCCTCCCTTAGCCAAGGTAACCCTCCCCTAAATTCAAGGGGCTACTGATCATCTTTCCATGATCCTCTCTAAAAAAATATAAAACCTTCTGTAAGGTCCAAAGAACCCTCGGTTATCTCTTTTGATCTTCCAAAGATAAAAATGATCCCATGCTAGGTCCCGAAGTCTATGAGATCCCCTGCTCGTGTGGAAAGCCCTACATAAGACAAACTGATAGATCCTTTAAAACCTGGTTGAAAGAACACACAGTGGACACCTACCACAATCATGTTGAAAAATCGGCCATAGCTTAACACTCCCATTCTACCAGCCACCTAATTTTCTTTGAAAAATCTAAAATACTAGCACTTGCCCCATTCCATTCCAGTTGGGTCATTAAGGAAGCTCTTGAAATTGAAAAACATCCTAATAACTTTAACCGGGATGATGATTATCATTTAAGCCAATCATGGAAACCTACCATCCACTTTCTATCCTCTAAACGCCTCATCTCTAATTCCAATTCTAACTTATCCTAACCTCTTCTTCAAATTTGCTCTTCTCTTGTTCACTTATCCTTATGAAAATCTTGGTTCCATTTTTGAATTCCATCATTTCTTATAATCATCTCATTCCATTTTGTCCCTTAATTTATTCCTTTAAACAATCTAACATTCTAAAATAAAACAATTACAAATCCCTTTTTTATCCTATTATATTATTACATAAAATAATAAGACTTACTGCCTCTCTAATTTACCCTATTTTTGAAACTCCCCTGCAAGTTAAATGCTAATCTTCAAAATCTATTTAAATATGTTAAATAATATAATCTTAATTTAATTTATTCAATTATCTCTATGACCTATCTTCCGTTTTCTTTTCTTTATTTAAATTAAAATAAAATTTAGTGATAAAATTAAATTATAATACAAAATATATTTACTGAATTTAATTCTAAATTCAAATATTTTAAACTCATCTTTTTCATCTTTTTCATCTTTTTGATTTCCTAATCCAAAATTTTTAAATTCGAAAGATGAAAATAAAAAATTTACACATTGAACATTAATGATTGAGGTCATATACATCACCAAATATTATACTAAATGTTGGTGTTAAGGACTATAAACATTATTGAATCCTATAATAAATGATGGTAACCAGAGTTAGATCCATTAATATTCATAACCCTTGTTATTTTTAAACATTTCATGTCTTATATGTTGGAATATATGTCATTTTATTTAAAGCATCTTTAATTCAAACAATATTATATCTAAACATATAAAATATTAAATGCACTACTACAGAGTACATATTATTAACATTTAATATAAAATTTGATAATATATACACCTCTGACAGGTCGACGAAGTTTATTTTCCAGTCTATCTGCCCATAAATGTGCGAGGGCAGGAAATGCCCATCGTAGAATTAAAGCATGTACATAATCCCGCGGGGGGAATTTCCTGCCTCGGCGCATTTATGGGCCGATGGAATGGAAAATAAGCTTCGCCTGACAGGTCACCCTGTTGCTTGGCCCCGCAGCCCCTCTTCGACGTCACCCACCTCCCCATCGACTGTCATTCCTGGGTCTATTCCACCCTTGAACCACAACCTCTCTCATTCACTTGATAGTGATCGAGACCCCTCTTCCCTAATCCAGCCCTAATCCCCCTCGAATACCCTGGGGCCTTAATCCCTCCATCTCGAAGCTTGACGTTCGTGCCACCCTCTATTACCCGACCTCCCCTGCTCCTTCCAACGTGGCCTCCCTTAATGTAATTTTCCTCCATTCTAATATTTCGATTCCTCAATATAATAATAATATGATTCCTCAATCTAATAATAATTCTCTTTTATCATTACAATCTTCTAATTTTAATTATTATAGTTCGTGCCCCCCTAGATTAAAAACCCCTGTTACTGATAATAATAATTGTCCCGCTTATAGTAAGCCCATTTCTCCCTGTCTTCCATCTTCTTCCAAACACAATATAGCCATATTCCCTATATCTCCAGTAATAACATCCTTTCCATGATTACTATTTCTTCTTCTAATTCCCCCCCCCCCCCTCTAATCCTATCTCCCCCTGTAAGCCTTCCGATTCTGAGTCTATTTCACCACCTTTACCTCTTAATTCTTGCCTTCCTCATCCTCCTCCCCTTAATGCCAAGGTGGTTAACCTCTCCTTGGTTGTGCTAGATACCCGCCATTTAAGGCTCCTGGAGAAAGGTTTTAACTTTATCCATGTTCCTTGTTCCATTCCCTTTGAGGATATTATTTGTTCCATTAAATCCATCTCCTACTGCCTTCCCTCCCATTCAGCAAAAAATATTTTCCAAGAATGTGGGTGCATTCTTCGAAACTCCAAGCTCCCCAAGCCTAACCTTTCTAAAGAGGAATTTATTTCCCTTCATTAGCTTAACTCTAATCCCAATATTCTCATTCTTAAATCTCATAAAGGAAATGCCTCTGTCAGGATGGATTCAACAGATTACAATCATAAGATGATGGATATTCTTTCCTCCTCCTCTTACCACCCCTTAACTAAAAACCCTATCCAGGCTATTACCACCAAGGTCACCAAAGCCATTAAAGCCTCTTCCCTTGACCCCTCCATCCAAAAGCTCCACATTCCCCTTAATCCCATAACCCCTAGGATTTATGGTCAGTCGAAAATTCACAAGCCTGGTATTCCCCTTAGACCTATTATCAGTGCTATAGGAGGTCCCACCCATGCCCTCTCCAAATTCCTTGCCAAAAAACTTCGTCCCCATTTTTCCCTTTCCTCCTCCTTCATTAAATACTCCGTTGATTTCACCCAGCACATCAAGACCCTTAAGCTTGATAAGAATGAAATCATGGTTAGTTTTGATGTTGTCTCATTATTTACCAAAATTCTTGTCCATGTAGCCATTGATATCATCTCTAAGGTTGTGGATACCAAAACTCTTAACCTTATAAACCTTTGTCTTACCACTACGTTTTTCATCGTTGACAGTGTTTGTTACGAACAAATCGAGGGCACAACCATGGGCTCTTCCCTCTCTCCTATTGTAGCCAACATTTTCATGGAACACTTTAAATCCAAAACCCTTGAAACCTTCCACCTTAAGCCTAAATTTTGGAAGTTTTTCATTGACGACACCTTCGTAATTTGGTCTTATGGCATGCCTGCACTCCGTAAATTTCTTTCCCGTCTCAATAAAATTTCCCCACCACATCCAGTTCACTATGAAACTAGAAGAGAACCAGTCCCTCCCCTTTCTAGATTTCCTTGTCTCTGCCTCTCTAATGGGTCCCTAACCCACCAAGTCTTCAGAAAGAAGACTCCTATCAATAGGTACCTTAACGCCAACTCCCACCACCACCCTGCTCAAAATTATTCCGTTCTCAATATCCTTGTCACCTGTGCCATTCAAATCTCCTCCTCTGAATCCTTCCCCAAAGAAAAAGCCCATATTTCCATAGCACTTAAAGCTAATGGTTACTCCTCTTCCAAAATCAATAAGGCCTTTTGTTATGTCTTCCATCCACACCCTAAAAACCGTCCCAATCCCCCTCCCTTAGCCAAGGTAACCCTCCCTTAAATTCAAGGGGCTACTGATCATCTTTCCATGATCCTCTCTAAAAAAATATAAAAACCTTCTTTAAGGTACAAAGAACCCTTGGTTAGCTCTTTTGATCTGCCAAAGATAAAAATGATCCCATGCTAGGTCCCGAAGTCTATGAGATCCCCTGCTCATGTGGAAATCCCTACATAGGACAAACCGATAGATCCTTTAAAACTTGGTTGAAAGAACACACAACGGACACCTACCACAATCGTGTTGAAAAATCGGCCATGGCTTAACACTCCCATTCTACCAGCCACCTAATTTTCTTTGAAAAATCTAAAATCCTAGCACTTGCCCCATTCCATTCCAGTTGGGTCATTAAGAAAGCTCTTGAAATTGAAAAAATTCCTAATAACTTTAACCGGGATGATGATTATCATTTAAGCCAATCATGGAAACCTACCATCCACTTTCTATCCTCTAAACGCCTCATCTCTAATTCCAATTCTAACTTATCCTAACCTCTTCTTCAAATTTGCTCTTCTCTTGTTCATTTATCCTTATGAAAATCCTGGTTCCATTTTTGAATTCCATCATTTCTTATAATCATCTCATTCCATTTTTCCCCTTAATTTATTCCTTTAAGCAATCTAACATTCTAAAATAAAACAATTACAAATCCCTTTTTTATCCTATTATATTATTACATCAAATAATAAGACTTACTGCCTCTCTAATTTACCCTATTTTTGAAACTCCCCTGCAAATTAAATGTTAATCTTCAAAATCTATTTAAATATGTTAAATAATATAATCTTAATTTAATTTATTCAATTATCTCTATGACCTATCTTCCGTCTTCTTTTCTTTATTTAAATTAAATTAAAATTTAGTGATAAAATTAAATTATAATACAAAATATATTTACTGAATTTAATTCTAAATTCAAATACTTTAAACTCATCTTTTTCATCTTTTTGATTTCCTAATCCAAAAATTTTAAATTCTAAAGATAAAAATAAAAAATTTGTGTTGTCCTACTACATTATTATAATAGGACTTAAAGGCTCTCTACTTTACCCTTGTTTTGAAATTCCCACAATAATCATTTAATCTTAAACAATTTAATCTCAAATTTGATTTATGGTCTATTATTTTTTCCTTTGTTATTTATTATTATTTTAAATTTGTTTTAAATATAATTGAAAAAAAATATTTATTTATTTAAATTGATTTAAATTTAAAATTTAAAATTAATATTCATGTTAATATTCATGGATCATCTCAATAATAGCAAATTTGATTTGGATCATTCTTTTGAATTAATTAAATGTTTATCTTTCTTTTAATTCATTCCATCTAATTGCTAGTTTTTTTTCCCTTTTATAAATTCATGGAGTTGTCTATCTACGCAACATAATAGGAGGTAATTTTGTTTTCAAAAAATCAGGTAGTTGGAATGTTTAAATTGCATTTTTGATGGTAGAAATGGATTAAATACCGTCAAAAAATCTTTAAAGCTTCTCGCCCCTGAAAATGAATGAACTATTCACTCGAAATACACAGATTTCCAAAATTTCTCAACAATATCTATATCCTTTTAATGAACATTAAATGTAAAAGATACTTAAATCCTAGACAATAAAAATGAATGGTATTCATGGCCCCACCATTAACATTAAGTGTGATGCTACATGGTAATTTCACTTCACCCAAAAAAACACAGTATATGATGAGACACTAGAGCACAGGCCCGTAATTTGATGGGTTGTAGCACGTATTTTGTTGCTGTTGATGGCATTTAACCTATAGATATTAAAATAGCACATCAATCATTACTTACTATGAAATACAGAGTTCATCATTTCAACACTTAAATTTATACTCTATTCGTCATAAATCATGACAGGGAATAGTAAATATAATTTTAATATCCTCTACTCAACAATTTGCTCTTGATGTCTGATGTTTGTTTGTCCAAGAAATATTGTTGCAATAATAGAGCATATTTTTTTTTCTTCTCAGTAGAAAAACCAACGGGTTTATATTAAGTACCAGCACAAAAGTATTTCGAAATAGATACAGCAGCTAAAAACAAAAAGAAGCCTCTAGCTTATCCTTTTTTATCCTTTACAGAGTTATGATTATCAAAAATAAATTCTCTAGAAAGTTCATTTTCCATTATAAACAGTACAACAAAATTCCAAAAAGTGACCATGCGATCCGAACATGACTGTGAAACTTCTAAACCAGAGCTTGAGGATCTTCCTCAAAGAATGACTACCTTACAAAAAGATCTTCAAGCAGAAAACAGTTGACCAAAAGGTGGCCCAAAAACAAACATGGTTCCAAAAAGTCATCCTTTAACTTTCCTAGGACTTCATCTGTAACCCGCAGAAGACAGAAGAGTTAGAAAAAAATAACCATACCCTTTGCTCCTTTTCTTGTTGCTTCAAACAACTCATAATTCATTTCTCCATATCTTCTTGTTAAGCCTTTTTTGACAACCAGTCGGCCTGTGTATTCTTTTCTCTGTATATGTGGGCAAAAGTAATGGAGGTGAACTTCTTGCGCATGATCTCTATGCGACCCATCCAAGTTGGTAGGAGTTATGGATTTAGAGCCGTAACCTTATTCAGATGGTTGATCAGAACTTGTGAGTCCCCATAAATAGACAAACTCTCGATGCAGAGGTGGTGAGAAAACCACATCGATCCCCAAAGTTCCAAGGCTTTTTCCCTCATGTTAGTTCCTATACCTCCATACCAGTGAATCTTGTAGTGGCAATTAGGAGTGATCATCAGCCATGCACCACAACCACACCTATGGTTTTATGCAGCCCCATCAAAAACCCCATCTAGGAATTTGATTTCATGTGGTCTGTTTCTAACTAAAAAATATGGAAGAGGTTTATCCATAACTTGAATATTATCCCAAGCAAGAAGCACTTGATTGCTAACTCTTTCTGGAAAACTGGACCGATCTTCAAAAATCCATCTGTTTCTACAACACCATAAATTCCAGTGATATATAATGGGAAGATTGTTAAAATATTTTCCTTTCCCAACCCACCATAAGAAGCAACTCTCGAAATTATCATATGAAAGAAACTCAAAATTAAATTTACTACAAATATTTTGGAGGACCCTCTTGGTAAAAGGAAAATCATAGAATAGATGTATGTTGTCTTCTATTGCCCACCAACAAAGTCTGTAGATGCCATGACCATTAACCCCTCTCCTTTGTAAATTCTTCCACATAAGTTTTTTGTCCTGCCATACCATCCAGTAGAATATGATTTGTTTTTTCTATACCTTTGACTTCCACATTTTCTGAATCCAACCTGGGGTCTCTTCCTCCACCTTTTATTTCATCATAGATTTATATATATAAGTCCCTTATGGCAATTTGGCCTTTGGTGGTTTTTCCCCCACCCCCATTTTATGCGGTCCCCCTGTCTATTTCTATACAAACCCAGGCTTCTTAAAATGTCATAGAAACTATTCCATTCACCTACCAGTGCTTCTGGTATTCTGAGTTTTCTTGTCGAATGCCAATACGAAATTTCCCCTTGCCATTCCACAATTTGACTATAAAAAAATATACCTTTTCTGTGAAGGAAGGATAACAGTTCCCTGCTGATATAGGTTCTGTGGGATAATCCTCCTAGACCATATTGGCCAATTTGGATATGACCTTCATCTCCAAGTTGGCACTGGATTTTTTCTTTTAGCTGTGGCCATATTTTCCTGAAGCCTGTCCATATCGAAGATCCATACTGTTGTTGTAGATTATCTCTCTTAAATAAATCTTCCATCGAATTGCGTTTGTAGTACTTATAATCCATAATGTCCTTCCAAAGGCTAGGATAATTGAGACTCCGCCAAAGGGACTTCATCATTAGAGCCTTTCCAAAATTATCCAGGTCAATAACACCCGAGCCCCCCAAAGCCTTAGGCTTCGCTATCTTATCCCACTTAGCCAAATGATAGGATCCTTTCCCTAAATCTCCATTCCAAATGAATTTCGCCATGAATCCACGTATTTTGTTGATGATTTGTTGAGGGATACTGAATAAATGTGCCCAATATATAGTGAACTGCTGTAATACAGCCTGAGTGAGGACCAGGCGACCTCCCTTAGATAACCACTTGTTGGACCATGTGTTAATTATACGCTGGAATATATCCAAAATCCACAGCCAATCTCTAGCTAGATATCGTGTAGCCCGCAACTGAAATCCAAGGTAAGTGATCCCTTCCTCTAAATTAGACACTCGGAAATGAAACATATTTTTAATATACACTACAAACCCCGTAGATCCATCCTTGTGATAGAAACAAGATTTCCCGATGTTCGCCTCCATTCCTGACGCATTGCAGATGTTCTTAAAGATCATTCCAAGGGTCCTCTAGCTCCTAATAATCATCATTCCAAAGATAAGGGCGTCATCAACAAAAAAATTATGTGATATGTCCCCCTTGCAATAAATTTTGATACCTTTAAAGTCTCCAGAAGACACAATGCTCTTAATATTTAGACTGAAAGCATCCATCACAAGGATAAAAAACAAAGGGGAGAGTGCACATCCCTGCCTTAGCCCTCTGCCAGGTCTAAAAAAGTTCAACGTAGTCCCATTAATGATAACAGACATGGAAGAGGAAGTTATGAAACCCATGATCCAGTCAACCGAGTCACAGATTAACCCGATCTTATGGAGAATAAAATTCAAAAAACTTCAATCAACTCTATCGTAGGCTTTTCTCAGATCAACCTTCATAATCCCTGCTTTAAGTTTCTTCGATTGAATAAAGTGCATTGTCTCTTGAGTTACTGCCACTGCATCATGTATGCTTCTACCCGGTAAGAAGCCCGACTATTCGGGAGTGAAAAATCTGGTGAGGATCCCTTTTAACCTTTCTTCCAATAGCTTAGAGACAATATTATAGAGTATGTTACATAAATAAATCGGTCTGAAGTCCTCAAAGCAGCGAGGATCCTTCTTCTTGGGGATCAGAGCTAAAAACGTAGAATTATTCCCACCTTTGAACTTACCAGTTGCTTTAAACTCCTCTATCATTTCTATTATATCCTTTAGAAAAATATCAGAGAAGTGGATAAATAAATCTGGGGTCCATTCATCCGGACTCAAACTCTTATCAGTGAGGAATGACTTTAGAACGCGTACAAATTCTTCACTTGTAGTCAGCTTCATCAAAGAGTCATTCTCTGCATCTCCAAACATTCTTAGAAAAGGTTCTAGTGCCTTCAATTGTTCAGCTAGCACCACTTCCTCCCTGCCCTTATATATATTTTCAAAAAATTTAACTACTTCCTCTTGTATTCCAGCAATGGAATTAGCAATCTCACCATTTACCTCCACTTTCCATATCGCATTTGATTTTTTCCCTCAGTTGGCATATTGATGGAAGAACTTGGTTTTGTTGTCACCTTCTTGTAGCCACGTTTCCCAGCTCTTTAGGCACCACAACTGCTCATGGATGAGTAGTATCTTCCTTCTTTCTGCTTCCAGTTGTTTAAGAAGGGTCCATCATTGTGGGTTTGAAACCCCATATTCTATCTCCTTGAGAATTATGGTGATCTCCCCCATAATGAACTTAAGATCCCAAAGCAGTTTAGCTTTCTCTGACTGCTCCCACTTCTTAACCTGATATTTCAGGCTTCATGAATTGTTTGACATTATTTCCATCACCAAAAGACCTTTCACCCTTTGGAATTCCGTGAAATGATTATAGACCAGCCGATTAAAGCTCTCATTGTTTAACCACACACAGTTAAATTTGAATGGGTACCCTTTCTTCGGATTATCAAAATTCCATTCAATAGAAATCGGGCGGTTATTTAATCCCCCCATTAGAGGCAGAAGTGATGCTTGTACCATAATTATATATATCCTTTTCCCAATAAATTCCTCACCCTATCTCCCATTAAACCATGTCAGACCCTCCCTTTACATAGATAAGTCAATCAGGTTTGATGACTTAAAAAGTATTAAAAAGAAATCTTCCAATAGATCCCTTCAGCCCCGAAGGCCTAAGTCTCCCCAACCCATAATGTGCAATTAAAGTCCCCAGCAAATATGGTGTAATCAAGTGAAAGGAGACAACAGACCTCCATATTTCTCCAAAAAATTATGTATGTCCTTGTAAGGATCGTAAACATTAATAAGGTTAATCTGGCGTTGGAGACCTCTGAAATGACCAGTCAATAGAATTCCCACGAAGAAGCTATAAGCTTGCAAAGTAGCACAACTGGGATCCCAGATGACAACCAACCCTTCCGAGCGACCTTCTACATCCATGGCCACCAAATGCCAATAGGGATACAAAGCCCAAAAAAAATATCTAGTTCTATCAGCATTTGTCATGGTTTCTTGCAAAAAAATGATAGAAGGATTCAACGAAGAAAAAAAAATCCCGCACAGAAGTCAGCTTATCCCAGCGCCCTACCCCCCTTATGTTGAGAGAGAAAAGTGTCATGGCGGATAAGCGATGGAGGGTGTCAGAGCTGTAGGGACCCGGTAAAGTGCAAGAGTAACAGAAACATCATGAACATTAACAAGCGATAAATCCTTAATGGAATCCACCCGAACAGACTTGAGTTTTCCCCGGGGTCGGCCCTTCACTTCACGTATAGTTACGTTAGAGCGAGAGGGAGGACTTGGGACAAGAACTGGAGAACAAGGGCAGCCAATATCAATAGGAAGGGGGACCATACAGGTGTCCAAGTTCTGGATAATGAAATCCATATCACTCCCAATCGAGTTTTGGGGAGAAAGGTGTGCATCCAGTGACAGATCTGAAGGGAGGGGCCTAGAAGGAGAAGAGGGCAACACCGTCAACGATATGATAAGTGGAGGAGTTGGGGGGTGGTGGAAAGTGCCTGTCCAGGAATGAGGATAGGAGAAAGAACAGAGGACACAAATAATTTCCCAGGAGGAGGGATTCCAATAAATTCAATTAGAGTAGAGGAAAGACCATCAACATCATTCAAAACCCTAGAATCCAGAATAATTCTAGAAGCAGATAATTGATTATTACAGGATGAAATAGGGGTTGTAATAAACTGACTCGAAATTGAGGGGAACCCCGACAATAGATCCAATTGGTGAGAGGGAGGAGAGTGCGCCGCATCACCAGAATTCTTTAGACCTTCTCCCCGCTTGAAAGAGTCCATGTAATGGGCACAATGGCGCATTAGATGTCTAGTCCCATGGCATAAGTGGCAATGAAACAAAGTTTTCCAATAATCAAGAACCCGACAATGAACGAAGCCCTCCTACTCCAAATCCACCTCTGCTGGTAAATCATTCGAGAAAGACACTTCCACCAAAATCCACGCGACTCGTTTATCAAATTCTTTAGTGCACTTTGGGTTGACAAACCTGTAGGTACTAATACTGTCCCCGATGACCTTCAGAGCCAGAAGGGTCCAGAATTCCATCGGGATTCCAGGCAATTTCGCCCAGACAAGATGGTTTCTAGGGGCCTTGCGAACTAGGTGAAAATTGACATGCCAACGATGTAAGGCCAAGTAGCACCAGCCATTAACCCATACCCTTCGAAATTTTTTGGCCAAATCATCAGTTTTAATGAAATGAAACCTGAGCCAGCCTCCCTCCAGCTTGCTCACCAGTGACAGATAACCCAAAAGTTTCTACCATGCCTCCATCAGCCACGGGTAAAATTTAACCTTGATAAACTTCTCAAAATGCCAATGCTCGACTAGTGAACGCTCCTGTAAAATCTCTGCTCACTCCCACATGAAATCATGTCTGAAGCTGAGCAAACAACAATCTTGTCTAGGCTTGAAGGTTTTTACCACGAAGATTGATTTAGAGCCCTTAGCTATGTAGCTCTGAAGTAACGGAGAAGACCCTCCAGAACCCTCGACAGACTGAAACGACACATCTGTAGAGACAGTAGCATCAACAATGCTAAAGTGCAAGTGTGAAAGTGAAAACAAACAGTCCCAGGTGGTATTACCACCCTCCGCCATGTCGAGATCATGTAAGAGTGCCACCTCAACGTCCTCCCCCTCGAGATCCGCAAGGAGGGAATTTAGGTCTGACATGTGAGGAGGATACGGAAAACCGACAACAGAGAAGAGATTACATAGAAAGATCTAGAGGTAGTTGTAGAAGTAAATGCCAGATTTGTAATCCCAATACAAAGTACTTCCAAGGCGACGGAGGTAGGTAAAACAATCGTCAGTAATAAAATGTGGAGGATCACCTCCTATAGAACCCGCAAAATCAGGGATGTGTTGTACTGAACGAAAACCCGATGAATAAATGAAAAAATAGAGGGGTCGAGGAATGTTAATCCCAATGCCAAACGAGTACACCTACCGCTGTCATGGACAGATAGAGAATTACCGCACCGGAAAATTTGAAAAAATCGAGCACCATCCACCACCAAAGTGGCTGAGAAAACTAGAGCTGAGAAAGTCAAGAATCTTACCCTAAGAGACTCCCAAAACCCACGCAAGAAAAAACTACAAGTTGAGAGCAGACCACTATCGCCAAAAATCTCAAACAGACCCCTGAGTGCAACAACAACAGAAACATCGGCCTATGTTCCACCACCTTTTACACAATTGAACCTCGACGCTCTTCTAGGGTTTACTACACAGACAAATCTCTGGGCCCAAATTGTAGAGTCGGGGGACCCAAGTCCGGAGTTCATGGGTGGTAAAATTGAAAAAATACCACCCATGAAGTTTAAAAAGATATTAAATAAAAACTCCGATACTAAGATCCAAAGCCTACAGCCTTCCAGTATTATAACCATTTTAATGGAGGTTGCTACTGCAAATGTACATAGGGGTTGCTACTACAAATCCTATTTATTGTTCTTAGTTTTTTTTTTCATGTCTTTTGCAGCAACGAAGTACCCCTCTATTTGAAAACCACCAACACATCATCTCCAAGAGCTATGTGGAAAAGATAGTCCATGTCTGTGACTGAGAAAAGTTGCATAACACTGAACAATCTATGCTACAATCTTCTTTCCCTGCATACCAAAACAACTTCACAATAATAGAGCATCTACACATTTAAATTTTCATAGATTTATTAATATGAGTTTGATCTACAATCAAAATTTCTACTTAGGACTAGGATTGGCACATCACGAAACCTCTCACTTCATGGAAAATTGGGGTTTAATATAAATATTAGTGTTGATAAGTAAGAGAATTGATTGGAGTAATAGAGGCCATGAAATTACACACTTCTTGTTGAGAATTGAGTGAAGCTTTATGATGAGATCATCTTCCTCTTCTGAGAAGTTTCCACACTTCAGATATAAACGTAAGTAACGTTTATCCATTCCCATAGAAATATCTTTTTCATTAGCATCATGCATAAAATCATATATATCAAATTGTTGGAAAATGGGGTCATGTTGATTCATAGAATTCTTCAATTGAGATTTAATGTGGCCACTAGTGAAAAGGCACTTGCCTTTTGCTCATACAAGAAAAGTAAAGGAAAGGAATTATTGATATTGAACCAGCTATGTGCTTCACTTGAAGTTTGAAAGCAACAATGATATTATGCATACGAATAGGCATAGATTTCCCTATACCGGTATCGATGGGAATAATGAATGGTTTTATGTAGTTGTTAGTGATAAGAATGTTACCACTAGTTTTACCCTCCTAAGTTCTATTTACAATGTTCAACAAACTATTTTTAGGTCACATTATGCTTTAATCTCTCAAAATTATATATATATATATATATATATATATATATATATATATATATATATATATATATATATATATATATATATATATATATATCTCTCTGTTTAATAAAATAGAAAATAATACTTTTCTATGTGTGTTATCAGTTTTTATATTAATAAATCAAAGCATAATAATTTGTTATGTTCGACCACAATTAGATTTTGTGAATTGATATCGAGATAGGTAGTTATTAAGGGGGTGTGTTGGAATATGTAGTTCCTACTTGTCTTCGGTTGTGAATCTCTATGTAAGGAGTTTGTTCTTATATCATAGGAGTTAGCTAAATCTATATATTCCTAGTTTGGTTTGTGGTTGAGATATTTTCTCAACCACCTTATTGTGCGTCCTAGATAGTTTATCTATCTTGAAACTATACTTCATGTATATATATGTAATCCTTTTGATTAATAGAATATAGTGTGCATATTCAGATTTTATCTAGTTTCTACGCCCTTATTACATCAAATTTTCTATAAGCTCCAACCTATTGGATGCTACTACCTCAATTATTATGCAAGCTTCGACTTTCTAGGAACCTCCAACTCCCACAGTTTTTTCGCGGGCTACAACTGACATGAGGCTCCTACCTCAAGAGGCTCCAACTTGTTCTTTATCAAGCTACAACTTGAAAAGACACTACAATCCCCTGAACAAATTGAAAATCAATTTCTTTGGTTACCTGGTCTTTCTCTCTGTTTTGAAATTAGCTTTTGTCCTATTTATTATTGTTTATCCTCTCTTCTTCTCTTCTTCAAGTCTACTCTATTTCTGCTACTCCTTCTCTTCTTCTTTTATCCTTACCACACTTGTTCAATAGCTCTCTGATACAAATGTTCAATTCACAATAACTTAATTCTCATTCAGTAATGCATCTTTTATAAACATGGATCTTTGATTGTTTGCATTCTCTCTTGGTATTCCAGGACTATTTACATCTCACCTATTCATTTTCCGCTATCTCAAATTATGAAAAGTTTTCTTTGTATTTTTTGGACATTTGAAGAATCATGGACAAGGATTAATTATTGCATAAGGCAAGGCTCAAATATAAAAACTCGATGTAATGTAGGTTGGTTGAAGATAGGGTGCATTTCTATCTAGCGTAACATAGTTTACATACTACACTGACATACATTATGATGATGGTCCGAAGAGGGACAAGAGCATTATTTTTATAAACAAACCAAAAGTATAAATGATTTTGTATAGTTGATTTTGTTGATACATAACATGTTCTCTAGTTCTATGGTTCTTTGATTTTTTTTTCTTTGGTTCTTGTGTGCTATATCTTCATTTTGTTTGAAACAATCATCGAAGTAATCATCAATGTACAAACTTCAAAGCCTTTGTACATCAAATCACTTAATCAACATTTGCACTTCATTTAATGAGTCTTTGCACATCAAGCAATCAATATAATCAACCTTACAACATGAAACAACATCATCAACATGCAACATGAATATGATCATTTGACATTATTACCAACTTTACCAACATTTTGTACTACTAGAAATTCTATTAAAAAAAGTTATTAAAAACCAAGAGAAACTTTAAATTAGCTCAAAAAATATCCTTAAAATTAAAAAAGAATAATTTGTAAGAAATTTCAGATTTTCGTTCTAAATATATTATGATAATACTCTCTCTTTGTCCATTATTACATGAGAAATACTTTATCATTAAAAATTAATAAAATAACAAGTTCAAACATAGATAAATCATTTCTATGTTTCAACGAATGCCATTTCAAACTTAAGTTGTCTCCTTTTGTTTTTAGATACAAATTTTTAAAACATTTTCAAACCCATATAATTTAGATATAAAATAAGAATAACAAATTATATATATATTCACTTAAATAAATAAATAAAACTCAAAAAATCATTGAAATTCCAGGCGTGCTCCAGCATAAAAGGCCTTATTACATTTATAAAAAAAACAACTCATATTTTCATTGAAATTCCAGGCGTGCTCTAGAATAAAAGGCCTTATTACATTTAAAAACTCAATTCCAGCTTGCTCTAGCATAAAAGGCCTTCTGCAAAAGTGAAGAGGCCCGCCCCGTCTTATCAAAATGATTTGGAGAGTCCATCTATGAGCCACAAGAATAATAAAAATAAGAAAACACCGGCCGAGAAAATAAGAAAAATAATATTTTACATTTTCTATTGAAATTTTGGGTGTCTAAGGTCCACCCATAGTCTTAATAATAACCCCACATCGTGCCAATCCTCTTGCTGATGTCATCAAGTGCGTCATCTATCAAACTCTCATGAAACTACAAGAAGAAGGGTTATTTAGCCACATATTAGCACCACTATTTGTAAAGGATTTGAGAAATATTCACTTTTCAAATAGTGGTGCAAAAGTGGTGATAATGTGGAGATACGCAAGTGGTGCTATGTTTTCTGGTGCAAAAGTGGAGTTAGTAAAAAATGCTAAATTTGGTGTTAAATGCATATGTGGGATTCTATGGTGTATGGTGCAAACCACCAAAAACCAATTTGACGTGGATCAAGATATTGTGATGCAAAGCACTAAAATCAATTTTACAAAAATTAAAAATTTATCATAAAAATATCAAAATTATTATTATAATAATAAATTGTATATGGTGCAAAGCACCATAAAATAAAAAATGGTGCAAAAAAAAATTATTATTATTATTATAATAAAATTGTATATGGTGCAAAGCACCATAAAATATGAAATGGTGCAAAAAAAAAACCTCATTTATTTAGAAAGGTTATATATTGCCAAGGTTTAAAGAGAGACTAAGAATTTGTATTTGATCATTTAGAAGCTACGTGTCAGTGATCCTAGGAAGAGTTTGATTTTAGTACAAAAAAAAAAAATTGCCTTAATTCCAAGGTTTTTGCATAGCTGTTTAAAGATTTTCAGTTTCAATTCCCCAGAATTTATGGGATCTATTGTTTATGGCTATTTTATCCTGTTGTCAATGTTGTGTGTCAATGCTTGTCAATTTCCATGCAATTCCAATATATGGTGTGTACCCTAGTAATGCAGGTCAAGAATATGTGTGCTAGTGCTGTCAATTTTCATGCATGTGATGCAAACATATGCAAATAGGAATGTTTATTTGTTTTGAAAATAATAGAGAAAAAAAGCACAAATATCCTTAAAGCAGTGGAAAATGATAATTATCTAGTTTTGTTATATAGAAACTATGTCTGAAAATGCACGGCCATTGGATTGCAGAATTATATTGTACAATATCAACCAAATCAATCCATCCTTTCATATTTAAATAAATTTATACTTTAAAAATGGCAGCTAATTGATTCACAATATTCATTGTCACGACTCGCAATTTGGAGGTCGACAAAACCTGACAAATCAAATATTTTCTTAAGATTTTTCCAGATGGGGACTTCGGAATTGAAGTGACAAATGCCACTTGACGTATTTTCTTGTATGGTGAAACCTGCACTCAAGTACAACAACAAATTTCTCTCCTGAGTGAACAAGATAAACCAAAGCTTTAGGTTTATTTTTAAATACCCTAGGACTCTGTAATTCGGAGTTGAAGTGACAAATGCCACTCGACGTATTTTCTTGTATGGTAGAACCTGCACTCAAGTACAACAACAAATTTCTCTCCTGAGTGAACAAGATAAAACAAAGCTTTAGGTTTATTTTTAAATACCCTAGGACTCTGTAATTGGGCTCAACATGAGTCAATTAGTTGGCACAAAAATTTGAATATAAAACTTTCATCGCTCACATAACTTTACAAAATACTTACAAGTTCCAATATAAAATTTTCTTACATAAAAGCTTCCCTGCAAAGTGAATCATCAAGGGAACATAAACCAAAACTAAATGTACAATTAGCAAAAAAATAGGGAAGTGTTACATTTACCTATTTTGCAACAAAAAAAATTACATCCTCCTCACACAGATTGCTACCAGGCATCCTCACAACAAATGACATTGGTACTTTACCTGCTTCCTCATCAGGATATCTAAAACACAGAATGCATGCTTAAATTAATTAGAAGGTATGAAAAAATCTAAGACAGAATTGCATGCTTAAATTAATTAGAAGGTACGCAAAATCCAACGTGCAAACGAAAGAGGATATGCACTAAATCTTGCAGGGTCTGTGCTATGAACCCAAATATTGAATTTTGGCTCAAGAAGTGTGGTAAATGCTACTCACGAAATAACAGCTACATCAGTAATCTCTGGGTTTGGGAGGAGAAATTCCTCTAATTCTGTTGGAGCAACCTGCCAAAAAAAATAAAATTTTGTGAAAAAGATTTTGATTTGCATTAAACTAAAGGACCTTGAAATGCTAATTCTTCCTAGGCAACTTGCCAAAATATTTACAAATAATTTGAGAGGATAAATATATTGAATTTTCATAAAACTAGAGGTCCTGAAATGCTTTGTACCTGAAATCCTTTGTACTTGATCAACTCCTTTAATTTGTCCACAACAAAACTCTCCTCACCTCATTTTATACATCGATCTTCAAGAATGTCTCTACGTTTTGGGCAGCATGGATGGAAGCATGATATGGGCTCTTCTGAGGCAGCGTGGATAGAAGCATGGTTTGGGTTCTTCTGAGGCAGCATGGATGGAAGCATTGTCTGGGTTCTTCTATGGTAGCATGGGTGGAACTGTAACCTGAATTCTGGTCTGAGTTCATAATCAGATCTACGTTGTGGTTAGGGCTTGTTAATGATGGGTTTATCTTGCAGCTAGAATACTGCAGTAAGGAGTCTCCCCTATAGTCAAATCCACAGGTCTAGAGACCTATATTCTGGTAACTAGTTGTTTCTTAGACAGCTGGAGCTTATTGGACAGATCTGCTATACACAGTTGGTTTCATTAGTGGGCTAATGCTGCATGTCATCGTCCATCCTATAAGGCCATGGATATGCTAATAGAGCCAGCGCAAGAAAGTCTATGAGGAACGTTGTTGAAACGTTTTCCCTAAGTCAGATCCATTAGTTATGTTCAGGTGCCCTAACTTGAAGATTGACTCAGTTTAGGTGCAATGTTGTTATTGACAAGTTATTTTGTTCCCATCAATGTACTCTCTCTACTGAACACTTGATATTGGATAATAAGATGGATTGATCAAGGGTTTTCCCCTTCTTGGGGATTTTCCCTAGCTTGTGCCATATCATTGTGTCCCCTTGTCTTAGCTTGTCTTCTGTTCATTCATTCAATGTTCTTTCAACATTTACTGTCATGTGATGATTAATATGTTTTCCTGATGATCTAATGTAATTAATTATGGGCTTATGAAGTAACTATCTCAAGAAAATAA
Organism: Pinus albicaulis; assembly: GCA_034641835.2. Classification (NCBI taxonomy): domain Eukaryota; kingdom Viridiplantae; phylum Streptophyta; class Pinopsida; order Pinales; family Pinaceae; genus Pinus; species Pinus albicaulis. Next base: position 1,226,284,126 of record CM076577.1, on the reverse strand, counting down.
CATGTTAACTAATTTAACACGGTTTTAGAGCTAGGAGAAGCCAAGCCCAAGAAAGAGCTTCGAATGATAGATTCTCTGAGGTTTGTATGCAATGTGATTAGGAATCTTGCTTAGCTCTCAACATTAATCAACTGTCTTATACAACGTTGTTTATATGTCTACTAAGTTGCACTGGTTTCGGCATGGCAACAATAAACAACATGTTCAGAATGAAAAAGAAGGAATAATGTCCTATTTAATGATGATTGAATTCAACAATCTTAGAAAGTTTGTTGAATCACCTCAATTCACAGAACATCACTACTGAATATTTTTCTAGAAGTACCAATTGTACGGAGGATGAAGATGATACACTCTATGATTTTATGACACAGGTCTAGTTACCCTGTGTTTGTATCTGCAATTCAAATATAGATCTACATGGAAGAGTATTATGAGGATGATCTCGTTGCTATTAATGAAGGCCGAATCTACCATTTCGAAGCCAGTGGAAGGAGTATATAGCAAAGCCGATCCATTTCTCCTCCAAGATTAGAAGCTGAATCTGATAAACTGCTTGACGCAGTGTTTTTCCCCAATTTGTATCAGGCTCCATAATTTTATGCATAAGCGAGTGAGAAATTTATACGCAGAGAGAAGGGCCACATATTATTTGTCTCAGTAGAAAACATAAGGACAAATTATTTAATGTTCCAAGAGTAGTCTAAAAGGGCCGAAACATTGTGTATTCCAACAGGGGTTTCAAGGTCAAATTGTGCACAACATAAAGAGGTTGAAATTTCCCTGTACCATGGTGGAGTGAATACACAACAAGAGAGGGCCAAGTTAGGGATTTTCCTAGCTAATTCAAGCCAGAGTTTGAAATTTCCCTTTGTGGGACAATATATCAGTTTGTGAGACTCTTATTCCTACGCTGCATTGAGATTGGAAGAATTGATATGGCCTCTGTCACAAAAAGAAGATGTTGTAATCTTCAGTGTTGAACATTCAAAAAATTGGGTATGCTTAGAGGACCGTGAGCTATCTTTACTGGTTGTACATGAGATTTATTCACAGGAGGTCAAAGCTATTTGTTTTCGAGGCCATATATTGTCCTCTGTATAACACAGGTGTTGTGGGAGAGTTCTATTTCTTGTGGGATGAGTCATGCCAGACTCCCACGAGTTTCCTTGTTGGCTATGCTCGCATTTATCACCTATTTGGAGTCCAAACTAGCAAGTTCATTCATATAATTGTGGGGTTTATCATCTTTTGGTGCCCTTCCGACAGAAATTTTGCTGGGTACTAGGGCAGGGAACATCCTAGCCTGCCAACATGGCTAATGCAGTGAATTTCTTGATTACCCAAGAGATTGGTGTAGTTCTGGTGAAAAGGGTTTGTCTGTGTCTAGTATGACTAGGATCCAGGATAGGGGTTTGATTACACTCTTGGATGACATCCCTAGTAAATATGAAGCTATGAGTTTATATTGTATACCACTGTTTACACCTTTGACATGTTTTGATAATTCTGATAGAACAGTAGCCATACAAATCTAGTGTGAGTTCTAATCTCCCTGGTACACTTCCTCCAACATATTAGAAACTTTCACATCTGATATATATATGGCTATTGTTCTATCAGAATTATCAAAACATGTCAAAGGTGTCAACAGTGGTATACAATATAAATTCATAGCTTCAAATCAAGCATATAGTGGTGCATCAATGACTGTCGAACAATTCTATATCATAGGCCAGTTGAATGTAAGTTTTCAGACTGTTTATTTGACCTGGGAGGCTATTATTGAAAATATATAGCGAAGATGGTGGCTCAATTTGAAGATTTTATCTTGATGAGGTGTAGAAGTATCTTTCCTCTTAAATGACAATGGCACCATGATTACCTCCTCTTGAAAGTCAGGACTGTGTTCATACTTGATAAAGGATAATGATCTCACTAGTGAATTTCGTCTATTCACTAGTAAAAAATGATGAAATTAATGACTAGGAGACTAAAAATGTTAGTCACCGCAATTATTTCAATTGAATTACTACTAAATTTGAGCAATTTTAAGTGACCGAACTAAAAATGACTAACTTAAATGACTAATTTAGTCTTGAAATAAAATATACGACTAGACAATAAGTGACTAAACTAAAAGCGCTAATTTAGTCTTGGGATAAAATATATGACTAGATAATAAGTGACTAAACTAAAAGTGACTAACTTAAATGACTAATTTAGTCTAAGATTAAAATATATGACTAGATAATTAATAATGATTAATGGAAATGACTATTATAGTCCAAGAATAAAAATATGGCGAAATAACAAGTACAACAAGTATATGAATTAGTCATTTATGTCAATAATTTTTAACTGTGTCACTCCATATATGGAAAATTGCAATTTTGGTACAGAAGTGTTACATTTCACTATAGGTGCCTTTAAATCCATTTGTAGTGTTAAAATTTAGAGACAAAGGGGTCTCTGAATTTACAGTGTTAAAATTATGAATACCCTTTGGTCTCTAAAGTTTAACAGTGCAAATGGATTCATCTACAGTTGACATAATTGCATGTATCATAGATCATATTTACACTAATGCCTTCATTATAATTTTAGTAAAGGTAATATTAATTAGTTAGCCAAATTTGTATTTATATTTATATTTATATTTATATCTAATATTTGGCCATAAAGTTTAATTTTTAAACTTCTTTGATTTATGTTAAAAGTGTGAGTTGTTTTAAATCTAAGGTTAAATCTTCATATTTACATTTAATAACTAGATACATATAACATTTCTTATGTTAAACATGTGAGTTCATTTAAATCTAGTATTAATTCATCATATTTACATTTGATAAATACTAAATAGACAAACCTACAATATATATTTAATATAGACCTATTTAGTAATTAGGTATGAACATTTGTTAATTTAAGTATGAAACTTAATTAATTTTTTAATGATGTATGAACCTTTGTTTGTTTTTAAGTCAATGTTATATTCATGTAGGAGAAAAGGAGTACATATAGCCAGTTACAAAGAAGGTGGTCTCATCTCGACTTGGTTTGTTGACAAAAATTTGCACCAGATGCAAAAAAATGCAAAAGAGGGACTAGGGACATTGTCCATAAATGGTTGGGCTAGAGACACCAAAACACATATAAAACATAAAGAACATCAAATAGCATACTAGTCGACCAACGTGATGGATGCAGGGTTGTCTTGGGTTGTTCCTAGATGTGGTGGAGGACAGAAGTCACACTGACTATGCCCTTCAAAGTGTGCCAACCAAGTCTCCAGCTATTCTACTTTCTCTGTGAGTTGATTTTGGCCTCACCAAACAACTACCAGTCGCTCCCAGACTTGGAACTATAAATAGTGCATTTAGTCCAATGTTGCCATCTTCTTTGCATGCTCCTCACAACACAATTTCTCAGTTGTGTCCACTCTTTCCATCAAGTTGTTGATAAGTGCACGACCATTCTCTAGGCAACAATGTTGGATAACTTTCTCCTCATTTACCTCAAATCAATCAAACCCATGATTCTCCTTGCCACCATGGCCTCCTCCGCCCTGATGACTCTTATTTTGAACCCTCAAAACCCCACCTCTATTATCCCCCCACTTACCTCCTCCACCACCCCCATGTGCACCCACACTAGCGAGTCACACCCACACTCTCAAGTCACACACGCCCCGAAGTCTTTCCACCTTGGCGTGGAGCCACCATGATTATTTCTGAGTCTACCACCCCCACAGGGCCATGGATGATAGGGGAGGAAGAACACCCACACTACTCCAGGGGCTGCATAATTTTCCAAGGTCGAGGAACGCCGCTATGTGCAGAGTCGAGAGACTAGACCCCCCACTATAGAAAACAAACACCACTAGCGAAGGAGCCAAAGTTCGTCTCCCACCACCATAAGGAAGCACAGAGACACCTCCCACTACCAGATAAATACTTCCACCACCAGCAAAACCAAATACCATCACCCACCAAACCAACACAGGAAATTGAACAACATATGATGACAAAGTAGCCAACGCCTAAGTGTAACTTCCCCCAAGGTAGTGACCAGCCTCCAAATTATCCACATAGAGACCACACACCAATCCATCAAACATCGTCACACCAATTCTGGAGGGCACAAAATTTGGAAAAGAAACTAGTTTTCTGCCACCACCCTCGAGGTTTCCTGGACTATAAATTCTAGCTTCCTCTCTTATCATGAAAAAATAGGCTCACTGAAAGCCAATAAAAATGGAAACGAGTGATATCACTTCCCTTCAACTTCCTATCCTCAACCCAGACGTAGTCAATGGATAAGAAACTGAGCAGCAGGGACCGATTGAACACACCACACTAGAAAATTCCCACGACAAGCACACACAAGCCACTCCCTCCATAAACCTTCCTGCAACATTTACGATTCCTGTTTAGAGGCCACCATTAAGACTAGCACCAAACCATATTTAGGATACTAATGTTGGGCTCCCTCATCTTCCTTTGCCTTATCCTTTCACCACCTCTGAACTCTAATGCATAATTATTTTTCACACGAATTGCCAACGTGAAGCCAGTAAATCTCAACCCATAACCCATTAACCCCTCACCCCTAACCCATAAAATCCTTAACTTCTAAATCCCCTAACCCCTAAGCCCCTAATCCCTAATCCCTTAACCACTAACTCATTATTCACCTAACCCCTAAATGCGCCTAAATACCCTAACCCCTAACCCCTTAACCACTAACTCATTATTCCCCTAACCCTAATCCCTAATCCCTTAACCACTAACTCATTATTCCCCTAAACCCTAAATGTGCCTAAATCCCCCAACCCCTAACCCCTTAACCACTAACTCATTATTCCTATAACCCTTAACCCTAAGCCCTAAGCCCCTAATCCCTAATCCCTTAACCACTATCTCATTATTCCCATAACCCTTATAACAGTCCTTAAAACTCATTGGGATTATCCATTCCAAACGAGAGTAGGTCTAGTTGGGACCTACTATCGGGTTAATTCCCCCTTGTTGGCAAGATTAAAATGGTTAATCTTCGATATACAAAATGTAGATCAAATATTTTATTAAAAAGAGGGAACCATAACTTCTCTGCCAGGCTATGCCTATCAGTCACTTGGCCTCTTCTTTCTCTCACATGAATGTAGTCTTGCTTGACTAGTACAAAAGAAGGTTTCACATTATCAACTATTTGTTTGAGACAAATTTCAGTTGTTTCATCATTGTTACATTCTTCAAGATTATCCTTTAAATCATCCTAGTATTTTGTACTCTCTCCAACTTTGTAGTGCTTTCCATTCCTCTCAGTCTCATTTGTTTCCTTGGTATGTTAAGGGACAAGGTCAACAACATTAGGATGTTTTTGCAACAAACAAGGGTATTTCCAGGACACAATCAGGTGGAGCAAGAGTATAATCGCCAACTTTTTCATGAATGTGGGACACTTGAACTTAAGCTTTTCTGTAGCAACCATGAGGTGCATTGTGGTTATTGATACTTCATCAAATGTCCATTCTCTAGACTTAAATTGTGTGAAAACACTGTGGCTGAGTTTGAAACTGGAGATTGCACATACATTTGGTTTAATTGCAATAGAAAATTTCATCAATAAATGTAAATAAATGGCTAACAAATACTAGAAATTAATAAATAGAGAGGACATGGAAAAAAGCAATAGTACCTACAAAATTGTTACATTGAGACACAAAGAATAAAGAACTATTGAGCACAAACAGAGACCAATGAAACTATGATCCTAACCCCTAACCCCTTGAACACTAATTCCCAACCCCTAACCCATTTAACCCATAAACCATAAACCTCTAAACCCTTAACCCCTAACCCCTAAACCCTTAACCCCTAACCCATTTAACCCCTAAACCCCTAACCCATTTAACCCCCTAAACCCCTAAAACCAGGTAACACATTTAACCCCCTAAACTTAACCCCATTATCCCCTATCCCCTAACCCGTAAAATCCTTAACTGCTAAATCAACTAACCCCCTAAACCTCTAAACCCCTAACCCATTTAACCCCTAAACCCTAAACCTCCAAAGTCTTAACCCCCAAACCCTTAAACCCTAACCCATTAAACCCCCTAATGCAGCAAGAAAATGCCAAGCCAAAATTGCATTACCTTTTTACTCAAAATGATGTTATTCATGGAAAAAATGTATAAATTTGCTGAATAATGAAGATTTATCCATCGAGATTATCCTGATCACATACTAATTCGAATTCATATGCAACACATAATCTCTTCTACAATCAATCATCAATTTGCGGAAATAGAAATAGTCGCATGCGCACATAAACACAATATGTAATGGGGAAAGCTTATAGCTGAAAACCCCTCAGCTATTTTGTATATTATATGGAGAGAACATGTAACAGTACATAGCACAATACTCCTCACAAGTACTCAGTACTATCTCATAAAGTTACACACAAAACTAGCTCAGTTTTGAACAAGTCACAGGTTCAAAAATCATCCACTAATTGCCTGCCTCTTTTGCGTAATCAAGGCTGGTCTAATGAGAGATCCAAGGTTCGAATCTCCTTGGCTTGACAGTGCAATCCTCATGGGAAATTTCCTCCAAGTGTGGTGCAAATATCATGCACAACTAATGTCACAACTGATAGTTATCTCAACCCTTTCATCTACCTCTTTCACTGGTATCCACTGAACTGTCCATGCACTGTAGTGAACTGATGTGTTCTTGAGTTGAATAATGAGTTAATAATTAGTGAATTAAATAATATTTAATTCACTCCACTCATTACTAATTGATTAGCTAGTTAAACTAATCACAACTAGTTCAACTAAGTTAAACCGAACACAACTCCACCAACTGTCTCATCAACTCCACCAAACTTCTGCCACTGAAGTCCTAATTGAAGTCAACCATGCATGAGCTCACCAAACCCCAAGGAATAGCGTAATTCCTTCGGTCAGATGCATGGGCCACATCCGTAGCTCCAACTGAAGTGCTCCAAGAGAATAAACTGAAGTTTAGAGTCTAAATATTATTAAGGGTTAATAATATTTGACTGACCTATTTTTAGACAGGCAGTCTAAAAATAGACTTCAACCTATATGTCTAAAAATAGAGGTCCATCTATTTTTACCAACTCGACCAATCATCCAAGAATAACATACTGCAACTCCTGGACCATGCTCCATATGTCTAAAAATAGACATAGTCTAAAAATAGACTTTGCGCCAAAAATAGCCTGCGGGCCCACTTAGTGAAGGCGACTTCATTTCACTAAGCTCCATCATCTTGTTGCATTTTCAACACAAAATTTATTCAAACCAAAAAAATTTCCATGTCGTAGGGTGGGGATTAACTCGAAATTGATGGCCTTTTAGGTGCTAATATGTTTTGGTTGATCATACTGCGCTTGCCATGTGTTGATTTAGAGAGAAACCATTGCAAGTAATGAGATGGTCCTCAAAACACAGAAGGACCCATGAATGCGACTCTATGTGTGCCATGAGAATGAAGGAAACCTTTTAAAAACACGTAATAAGAAAATACGTGGAATTGAAATGTTAATTGAGGATAGCATAAAAACATAGTTGTAGAGAATTTGATGAAAGATGCAGAAAAAAATGCTACAATAATGAGGCATCCTTGTCAGTATTTTGGGAAAGAATAAGTTTATGAAGCTCGAAACAACTCTTGGAGTCATGTTCAATGAGTGACCATAAACTTAGGGGTGTTAGAGTGGCTAATAATCATAGTTTATGGTGGATGATATTCACCATACATAACATTTATCGTTTAGGTCATTTGTTTGGTGGTCAATGTTGGTGAATCAATATATTATATCATGGTACCATATATTTATTTTTTAAAATAAAAAATCTATTGAACATGAAATAAGTTGCATCTTGTGTAAATGCTTAATGTTGTGATGTTGTGAATGGTTTGCACATTATATGTATCATATATTTGTAATCACTTCTTTCAAGTTTACTTTAAGAAATAAAGGAAGAGGTGCAGGGCCTTACCATAAGAAGGACTTGCACTAACTCGTCTCCTCTTATCATTCAAACATTAGCCCATAAATCAAACACATACCCTAATTTCTCTAGTATGGAAACCCTTGTATGAATATGATAATGAACTCCTCCCAACCGCTAGTTCTAACCCAACTATTGAATGGATTTGGTTGGCATGTGTAAATGGATTTAATGGATCCATGGATATGTATGAAATCCAATTTTGCATTGAAATGATACAAATACCCAAATTAACACGAGGTATAGAAATTTCAACCTTACAACTCTGTCATCCAATATTAAATACTTCACTAATTAGTCAAGGGGTAATCTACTTAATTGTATATTAAATATTAAAAGCACTCATATTAACACAAGAAAGTAATAATAGTATTTAATATAAAGTTATAATATAGGTATATGCTAAATTGGCATGTGAGACCCCCTTGTCCGTGGGACAATGGATGCCCTTCATGCAATGATTTAACTATTTAATCCATGGAGGTATCCATACCTTAATTTCTTTTGGATTCAAACCTTTGACATTTAAAGGGGAAACACTTTAACACAATTCTAACAAGTAAATACAAACTTAATTTGTATATGTATCAAAGTTAGTCTTATAAGAGTTGCATGGCATGCTTAATTTTGCACGAAATCAACAGAACTTGTGAAGGGTTGATCACAATAGGCATGTATGGTCGATTATGATCATCATAGGTATGTTAGTTTGGTTTTCCCAATCCACAAATCGCACACATTGTTATATTGTTAGAGGTATGTCATGTTGGTTTACTTGTTCAACATCATGCACATTTAGTTGTGTTCATTAAAATAATTTTAGTTCATTGAAAAAACCAATATTTTGTCAAGGTGGTGAACTTAGATTGGTGATGTGTTAGATTGGTTATTAACATCTATTTTTTATTAATACTATCTTGGAGAAAACAAAATAACTTACTAATACAATTCCCTTTATTTTTTAAAAGCATCATAGCATTTATAACTTTAAAAATATATATATATATATTTATTATATTCAAATAATATTTTTTTCACATTGGCCTTTTTCATTTGGAATTTCATTTTCCCGCCAAGGAGGATTGCCATGAAAATTCCCACAAAACACATTGATTCAGAATTGGTACCATTGTCGACCTCGGTACCTGCATCATCAACATCTTGCAACAAATGCAAGCAAGGCCAGTGGAACAAAGCTCTGGGTGTACTCCATCAAATGCACCAGAAGGGAATCTCAGTTGATTTAAATACCTATGAATCTCTTTTGCAGGCCTGCGTTGATGCCAAAGCACTAACGCAAGGCTACACCAAACATTGGTTTCCCGTTCCTGTCACCGAATTGGTTAGTATTCTACATTTGTCTCCACTTCTGGTTTCTATTCATTAACCTATGGTCGTATCCATGCTGGGCTAGCTTTGATTAGAACCCTCTCTGGTTTTCTTAGGTTCACATGGTGGTTGGTTGTTATAATTACAAAATCCCAATTGATATTCGTGGAAATCGCTGTTATTTTTATTTTGTTGCAGATCAGTTACAAGTTAAATATATTCTAATGCATGGCACTCTGTTAGAGTTTGGAATAAGGGGAAAATTTAATTAAGGTTTGATTAAATTATGCATTCTAAAATAATGTTTCTCAAGTTGTCTTGAATGTCGCATGTTTGCATTTTTTCTTTTAATGATTTCCTGCTGATGGGATTATATGTGGAAACCCCTGCTACTTTTATTTTGTTGGAGATTAGTTATATTCTAATGCATAAAATTCTATTAGAGTTTATGATGAAGGGAAATTTACTAGAGCTTTGATTAAATTATGCACTCTCTAAGAGATTTTCTCAAGATTTCTGGAATGTCTTATGTTTGGGATTTTTGTTTTAATGATTTTGTGGTAATGGTTTTGCAATTTGGTCCTACGAAATGAAATCTTAAAGTGATGTTCTAAAAATTTATTTGATAGAACTTGTTTACATGACAGGGTATTGGTTTTAAGGTTTATTGTATGGTTTTTTTAAATTATGAAAATAGTTACTCTGAATCATTATTGTTATTATCTCAAACCACAACCAACGGAGTGGAAACTATTCAACTAGTAACAACACTTTGGTTGAATTTACAACCAATTCTCCTCATATCCTCAGCCTACCAAACTGATTTGATTTAAAAACACAAGTCCAGTAGCTGTAAAATACCTTTGCTGAGTCAGGTGTTGGCAACTTGTAACATGAGTGAGAAGAAGTTGGTCCTACAGCAATCGTCCCTCCGGAATATGTGTATGTATATTTTGGTTTACAAAGATTTATTAAATATTAAATTTGATCCCTAATCACTCCAATGGAGGAGGATGAGTGTGCTCACTTCTTTTTCTGATAGATAAAGAGATCAGACCATCTTAACATATCATGATCACCACCTACCAGTGTCGTTCTTAGGCAGTAATAGAATATTGAAGAACTAGGATTGTCTAATACACATCAAAATCAACTTACAGGCCAAAGTGAATCATTTTTCTGTATAGAAACAAGGTTGCAAGAAAGTTCGCGTTGCCGAAAATTTGGCTAAAATAATGCAGTTGTTGTTAGTCAAAGCTGCATCCAAAATATTTGACCTTGCTATAAATAGGATCTATTAGATGGAACAAAATTAGAATGCATTATGTAACGGTATCTTCAGGCGGATGGATTGTTTTTGCCAAATATCCTTCCTCTTTTGTCAAGACTTTTCAAAGAAGTAGACTCTATGACATTATCCACAGTTCACCGAATGGTGCATGATGAAGATGAAGAAGCCACAAACAGGGTTATAGTAAAATAATAAGAACTCAAGCTGTGAAGCCACCTAAAGACATTGTTACTATTTACACCTTTTGGAGCTGAAGCAAAGAAAATCGCTAGGAGTGCTAGAAGTTTCAGCCACAACATGCAGTTTCCTTAACAAATTTCCAAGACTACTCCAATGGTTTTTTTTTTTAATGAGACTATCCACATGATGCTTCTATAATCTTCAACAAGGATGTTCTAAAGGAAGTGCTTCAATAAACTTCAACAAAACTACTCCAAAGAATTTTGTGTGTCAAATCCAAATGTTGCTTCTGAAATGTTTAGAGACTGTTATAGATGATGACTTTGGGAGTGCTCCAAATAGTCTCTGAGTGATACGCCGAAAGAACTGTCTCAAGACTCCAAGTAACACGAAGTGCCTAAGTCCAATTTTTTGATACTGCTATAATCTAAATTTAGTTGTTACTATAGTCAAAATTAAGATGCCTCGAAACTTCTTAATGTCAAGGCTTCTTAGCACTTTGAGTTGAAGGACACCTAGCATGGGAAAAGATTTGAAATGGGAGAGGCTTGAAGACTTAAGAGACTTAAATAGATATATCCAAGAGGAAAGTTGGTATTAGATGCAAAAAGCACATGAGCTAGAAAAATAACTAGCCAAACACCAAGAATCTTTCACCAACATGAGGTAAGAATTATACAAGAGCATCTTGCAACTCTTGCAATTATGAAGCAAATTCATTTAGCTAGGTAATTGGTAAGAGGAGAGGTTCACCGAAATGACTGCTTAGTTACCAAGGTTTGACAACAAAGGAGGAGGCATTGAAGAAGCTACAAGCAACTGTCCAAGAGACCAAGCAAGCCTCGTTCAATGCCACCACAAAAGCTACTATCATGAGAAAACCAAGCATGATAAACTCACCTTCCAAGATCCTATCTCAATAGCCCCTTAGAGATTTCCAAAAGTAGAATAAAGACACTGGTTCCAAGTGATTGGGTCAAATGGTCTACGATGACCAAGGGTTGCTACACAATAAATGCCACGGATTTATGTTCCTTGTTATAGCTCAATAGAGGCTCAAGCATGAAGTATAGGATTCAGTTGATAAAAATCAATCACCTGTGCATTTTAGAAACATTCATCACCTCTCCAATGGTTTCATAGGGACTACTTTTAAGACAATTTTTTTCCATTTTAAGGACTTCTTATTGAGATTCTTAAGGTTGCTCATGACCATCAAGTGACATATTTATTATTTAGTGATCCTATTTATCATTATCATTTTCCACTATCCTTGGACACCATAAATTAGTGATCCTATTTATATTTTTCCTATAAGTACTGTATTTATAAGTTAGGGATTTTATTTATCATTTTCCCACCATCCTTGGACACCATTTCCTGCAGCACCATTGAGTAAAAATTTCTAATCAGTTTCCTTTTGACTCCAAAAGTGTCCCATCATATTGTTGCACAATTATTCTCATGAAAACAAAAGAATTATTGGAAACTTCACACAGCCTAGACAGAAATACGAACGAACACTTGAAACCCATGTCTCAATTTTTCAACATTTATAGAAATCAATACATAGTTTCTCTATAAAATATGTTTGATATAAACATGACAAGTATTTGAAGATATTATTATTTTTATAATGCTCAAATTTTATTTCCCAGACCTCCTTTTTACCATATTTATTTTCAAAGTAACATGTCCAACAAGTTCTCCTATGGTAGTCTGGTAGCTCTGCTTGCAATCATAACCATGATAGTTGATGATTTTCCATCTCTATTAGTCGTTACTAAACAATCATCTACTAAATATTATGAAGATACAAGGAATAGTACAACTTTGACAAGAATATTCAACTTGTAATAGATACAGAATTTCATAACCAACGTAACTCACACAGGAGACATAAGGATTGTCTAATACACATCAAAATCAACTTACAAGCCCAAGTGGATCATTTTTCTGTATAGGAACAAATTTGCAGGAAAGTTTCAATTTCCAACAATTTGGTTAAAAGAATGCAGTTGTTGTTAGTCAAAGCTGCATCTGAAATATTTGACCGTGCTATAAATAGGAGATATTAGATGGAACAAAATTAGAATGCATTATGTAACGGTATCTTCAGGTAGATGGATTGTTTCTACCAAAGATCCTTCATCTTTTTTCAAGCCTTTTCATAGAAGTAGATTCTACAACATTATCCACTGTTCACCGAATGGTGCATGATGAAGATGAAGAAGCCACAAACAGGGCTATAGTGAAATAATAAGAGCTCAAGCTCCGAAGCCACCTAAAGGGAGTGTTACCATTTACACCTTTTGGAGCTGAATCAAAGAAGATCACTAGGAGCGTTGGAAGTTTCAGCTACAATGTGTAGTTTCCTTAACAAATTTCCACTAAACTCTTTCACTTCTAGCAATATCCACTTGAAAATAAATTAGGATTTTCACCAAATGCATATTTCAACCTTCCACGAACACAGTGAAGAAACCAAGCTGCACTACCAACATTTACATTATGGACATAACCAAGATCAAGGACTACAATAAACCAAAAATCCACTAGATTGTGTGGACGATAGGAAAGAAGCGAGGGACAGGCCAATAGTACAATAGTAAAAACTCAAGCTATGAAGCCACCTACAGAAGGTGTTACCGGTTGCACCCTATCAGAGATGAAGAAAAGAAGATTGAAAGTAATTTTGTAATGTTTCAGCCACAACTTGTAGTCTTCCTTGACTAACATCCATTGAACTCCCACAAACTCCACTTCCACGTCCAACAATTTTCATTGCTTTAGCTACTTTCTATTTACAGCGCTCCCAATCCTCAGTACAATGCCCACTGGCACATCCACAATGACTACCTTCCATGCTTAAAAGAGACACGTTTAGATTTTCACCAAAAGAATATTTCAATCTTAAGGAAACACATTGAAGCAACCCACCTGCACCGCTGGCAACATCTACATGAGAAAAATAAGCAGGATCAAGGAAAAAAAGGAGCTCAAAATCCACTGCATTGTGGGCGATCATAATGAATGTTGCTCTTTGACAGAGCACTGGCTGCTTTATCTGAAAAATCCAGATCTACATTTTCTAGAGACATTACTGCGTAAGAATTCATCCGTAAGTGACTGTCTAAGCATAATTCAACACAGGGCCTTTTTGAGGGAACTGTATCAGCACCCTGATCTTGAGCTATCCCCTGCTTCCATGCAATGAGCTTCAAAAATTCTCAAAGAACTCATATTGGCATCAAGAACAAAGTGACAAAGGAAGAAATTTTAAATGCATCATATGGTTCCGATATAACTCGCCTGCTAAAAAGTCACATAGTTCACCAATTTCCTAAGAGTTTAGTTCATCTTGGCTATTTGTTTGCTTTCATGGTAGTGGTTGGTGTTGCTGCTGCACTAGTGTGTACAGGTTATAATTCTCCACAGTCAGACCTTGCATATGAAGTTGAATTGGAATTTTATTTTTTCCTCCTAAATCAGGAAAACTTACTTCATACTCATGGCCCCTGCTAAAAAAGTCACATAGTTCATCAATTTCCTGAAAATTTAGTTCATCTTGGCTATTTGTTTGATTTCATGGTAGTGGTTGTCGTTGTTGCTGCGCTAGCGTGTACAAGTTATAATTCTCCACACTTATACCTTGCATACGAAGTTGAATTGGAAGTTTATTTTGTCCTCCTAAATCAGGAAAACTCACTTCATACACATGGCCCCTAACACGAAAAATAAAAGCTGGATCACAGAATAAGTAATCAACCAATTCTCCGTCTGCTTTCAAATTCGAGTGCAGAATGTCTAGTAACTGGTAAAATGAGCATAGAATTCCAAGATACTTCACAATGTTGCGTAAAACATTTTTAAGAGAAGCAAGAAGGACCCAACCACCTCCATAACCACTATCATTCCCAAGTTGAACATAAATAGACCTCTCTTCATCCTCATCCACTGGCAGACCAGTTCTTGCAGTCTTAGGAAACTTAACCAAAGTCATTCCCGCTTTATGTGCCGCCAAAAATTGTGTTTACAATGCATTTTTTATGCTAGTTACTCTATTTAATATAGTGTCTCCCCTTCGGGTTAATGGTTTTGGTAGATAAATTCCAGGAGAAACGGTGCCTACTTCATTGGCACTGTCGACGAGAGACTGACCAACATTCATACTTGAATTATCTGAAGTTCCTAGGACCCCTAAATGTGAATTAAGATGAGTTTCCAGAGTATTTAATCTAGCATCAACATACCTCACGATAACTTGCTGAAATTTTGGATAGAGCATTGAGTCTCCTACAGGAGCACCACCCTTAGGTGGTATAGTTGGCTGCAGCCATACTTGATCACTAGCAAATAAGCACATATCAACTGCAAACTTATTGTGATAAATGATATGAATCCAATAGGGAATTTGTAATACAACAGAAACATCAGTAGGAAATAGAGAAATTGGCACTATGGTCGGCCCTCTACCTGTACTCGATACAATGGATCCATTTTGTGTATTCAGATTGCTACTAGCCCCACTACTAGGTGCTCCACCATATATACCCCCAGTAGCTTGAGGGTCAGAGGAAAATTCAGTGCTTTGAGCCAGCCCTTGAGACACCATCAATTTATTTGTTTCAGCAATTATTGGAAATCTTGATTGTACTAAACTTAAGCCAGTGCTCTTCTTGTCCATCAAAGAATTAGGATGTCATCATGATCACTTCAAAGCTTAATTTAGCATATGAACTCCAAGTACAATACGTATGCATAAAATAAAAACCTAATAAAAGACATGACATGAGCTTGCATAGTTAGTAAACCATGCTATAAAATGATTGTTAATCTGTCGGTATCCTAGAGGACCATGTCTCTAATAAAGATAGCTAGTTCTATCTTGGCTACATGGTCATATTCGGAGGCAGAGTATTTCCTGTGAACATTAGTAAGCTTCCGTTCCCCTGCCTTCTGATGATAGTGCACCATCATCTTGGAAGATTCCCAAAGTTGCATTCAATACTTCCATTCCAACATGGAATTCTTTTCAAGGTACATTGTGCAGTATAAATTGCAGCCGCCGCAAGCATGGAGTGTTGATATCTCAACATAGCGTACTCCACCAGGAAAAGCTCCATGAAGAAAAAAGACAATCTCTCTGTCTCTTTATCAGATTGAGCTACCTTCAGCAATCTCTTCATGAAGACATAAGGAGTTGGCACTGCCATATTGAAGTGCATAGTACTAAGTATCAATATCTCCATTTTTAAAACTTATCCTTTAGTGTACGCATTATCAGAGATAAGAACGAAGTTATCAACCACAGGAACAGAGGCCTCCTCATACTTGCATGCCAAAAGCATGTTGGTGACCCCTACAAGCATGTCGGTGACCCCTACAAGCATGCCAAAAGCATGTTGGTTACCCCTCAGGGTTCATAATATTTTGTTCAATTTGTTTATTTCCGATGTTTATATATTTCCTGGTTTATTTGGTTATAGGTTACCAGTACTACACTAGTGAAATTTTCCAGCACTAGATCAAGTTTGATTCCCAACATTTTAGCCCATGAACATTGCACCTCTCTCACATACATGGGAATTCCCAGAGAAAAATCTCCCAAGTGTTTCATCATAGGAATTCCCGAAGCAACATGTCCCAAGTGTTTCATAGCAATACCCAAAGCGACAGATCCCAAGTGTTTTCTGCCCACGAAAATTGGGCGGTTTCTGTTGAAGAAAAGAGATTTTATAGATTTATAGGTACATTAACAAGAATGTTGAAAATAATTAATTTATTTTTTTCTTTTTTTACCAGAATGTGGAAAATAATTATGATTTTTTAATTTATTTGGAAACATCATTTTGCGGGGAATTATAAACCCCACAGTGCACACCACATTACCAAAATTAAATCATTTTCTTTGCCTGATAACCTGCTCACACACTTTGCTCCTAGCCTAGTTGACATAATAAAATTAAGTGGGTTGAGAAAAATCCCGTGAAAATTGAATCATCAAGTTGATAAATGTTATGGTCGTCATATTCAATTGTCGTATTCAAAATTCAAATCTAGACAACTTGTATTAGCTCCAACCTAACTGAGGGAGAAGTAGCATTTTTTCACATGCTGGGGAAGAGATAGGAGGGAAATGAACCATTAACTCAATTCTCAAAATAGCGTAGCAAGAGGATTGAGAAAGAAGAACCATTTTCCACACAGATGAATTAGAGCAACTACAACACCATTTTGAAGATAAGACTGTGACTGGGTAAGAGAGAAAATGCTTGTCACAGTGGAAAAATTTGGGGGAATACTGTAAACAGGGGTGAAATTAAGTACAATTATCATTAAAACCCATCCAAAAATTACATAACCAAGACCCACGAGGGCCAAAGAGAGTAGAAACATCTTTTTGTGGTAACATGGGCTAGCCTACAACTCAAACAAAAATTTGTTGGATTTGGAGTTTCAATGTTTAGAGAGAATATTGAACTCCATCACCAGTTTGTGAATGTGATTAAGAATCCAGATTAGTGGCATTTTTACTTGGAAACCAACATAAAGTTTATAACTAAACTAGGGGAATGGATGAATAAGATGGAGAAGTCTGGCCAGATTGATAGCTGAACGAAAATCAGAATCCGATGATGGTAGGAATCTAGGTCTGTATGTACCGAGTACAGAGGAGAGTTTTCAGGATTTTCAGGGCTACTAACCAGGAATTTCATTTGCACCTCCCTGTACAGTCTCCTAAGTTGGCCAAAGATTGGGATTGTGGCATAAGCCCCATCCATCTGCATTGTCCCTTGCAACTTGGCTCCCCATGATCTTGATAATAACATGCCATACTTGGGTGGCACATCTGCCACCACAACGTCCATGACCATACACTTTGCTGGAATCTAGGCAAGGCTCACACATAAATCTTTGATCAAGGCAAGACACTTTACTCTGCTGGAGTCAAATGAATATAGGTCTTTGTAGGGACGGGTTATCTCCAGGCCTAATCTTTCCATCACTACTTTAGGCATCGGGTTGTGTGACGCCCCAGAATCATGCATTGTATTGTGGAGAATCTTATCATGGATGTTGAGACTGATATAGAAAGGTGGTACTACCCCTTCCTGAAACTTTCCTTCTATCTTTGGACTAAACAGAAGGGCAAGTTGATCATCACTCAGATTTACAGTGTCACTGCTCTCACCTAAGTTTAATGCTTTCAAAATTTGGCCTTTATATACATCTTGAGTGGCCAGCTCAGAGAGTGGGACAAAGATTTTAATTTTTGCAATCTCACTCTCCAAATTGAAAGTGGACTGACTCTTTGGAACGTTTGACTCTGTTTTGTTAGCCACTGCCTTAGTGGCTGAATCAGTGCGCTGATTCGCGTTATGTACGGGGTTAGGGACTATTTTATCAGGAGCACTAACTGCAGTGCTAGTGCTTCTAGTGGGTTGGTTTTGCTTATCACTCTTTTGGTTGTCTTTTTCTTTGTTCTTTCCAGAACTCTCAACTGTTGATTTGTTACTTTCAGCAGTTTCCTTAGAAGTTTTCTCAGGTCTTTTTTTGATGGTGGCCTCAGAAGCTTTTGGTTTGGAATTATCTAAGCCTTTTTTGCTTCTAAGTTCATATTTTTCTCTGACCTGCATCATAGCATTTTCAAATCCTAACCTATAATCCTCAGATTCAAACCATTATTCATCCCAACATGAGGGAGAAGACTAATCTTCCTCTGTGGAATATTTATGGATCGAGTTTTCCACTTCAAACATGTTTATTGTATTCCCTTCAAAATCTTCTATGATTCCTTCATCTTCATCAAGAAAGTTTTCTTGAAATGGGGGAATAACTTGCTGATCTGATTCTCTTTGTGTATTGGGAGTGTTATTGTTCCTTCTAAAGTTTTGGTTTTGATTGCTAACTGTGACAACCATTTTCTCCATCATTTGCTATAGTATTTCCACATTTTTGGATAATATATCATAATTTTGGTCAGATGAGGAAGCTACATTGTCATCTCTGTATGTTACCCTCTTCTCAGCTCTCAATCTTGCTCTCTTCTCTATAAGATTTGCCTCTATATTCACTACTCCTTTCTGCATGTCCTCCAATGTGTTGTATTCTTTATCCCTAAGCTGATAGGCCATGTCAGCATCAAAGCCTTCAGGATATTTCGCTAGAGCCATACCTTGGGGAGGTTTCATATGTGGAGGGAGAGAATTGTAAATGTTGTTAAATCTCGTTGTGTAATCATGGACATTCTCCCCTGCGTTTCTTTTAAGGATCATGTATTCTGCTAGGAGTTGGTGAGGGTTGGCCCTGACTTCCCATTTGTTGATAAAAGTCTGATATAAGTCAGGGAGGTCATTAATTCTACCCGGAGGTAAGCTTTTAAACCATTTCTTCACATCACTTCCTAAGCTTTGGGCAAAGATTCTCATTTTGACCATATCATCATCAATTTCCATGTAGTCAAAAAAATCTTCCATCCTATCTACATGGTGTTGGGCTGTGGTAGACTCTTTTGCTATAAAGTGAGGGATCTTTGATTGATAATCATTAGGTAAGGGTACTAGAGGCTGAGGTAAAACCAGAGGTGCATACCATGCTGCCATGATGATGTTTTGATGGGGTAAAGGATTGACTTGAGCGGCTGGTATGTGGATGACAGGGATATTAGGACCAGCCAAGGTTTGTTGAGCATATTTAGGGTGACTGAGCCCCAAGTTTTGAATGAAGTGAATATCAGGAGGTGTAGATGGAGGGGTCTGTCTATCCCCATTGTGTTTACCACTATGAGATGGTGAACCGGGAAGCTCAGGGCCTGGCTGATCTAGAAAACTGAATGACCCAGTTCTTGGTAATCTATTGGGTATGTCTAGGTCAAGGCGAAAGTGTGATAGAGCTGAAAGGTCTTCTGGTGCAGATTTAGCTCTATGGATGTGACTGGAAATAGTTGATCTTCTAGGTGTAGGTGATTTCTTGAGGATGCTCTCGGGGTTATCAACTATTTCAGGTGGGTTTGGATTAGGGTAAGCTCTTGTGTGAATGGTTTTGTAAGCCAGAGTGTTGTTTTTAACCAAGAAGCTTAACCCTACTCATTACTTCTAATGTGATTTATGTTGTTATGGAGGCTGGTCTCCCAGTGGAGTCTTATGTGAACCAAGATAATCAGCCGGCCTACTAATCACCAATGGAGTCTTTAGATCGTTTAGGAACTATGGAGTCGCTAGGTGGAAGGTTTATGATGTTTTTGGAGGGTACACTGTCCACCACAGTGCTTGTGAAATATCCCTTTTCAAGGATATCTTCAAAACACAGCAAAATCTAACCAGAGATTGACTGGGAGGGCTTTAACCAGATGTGTCACCTCTGAAAGAGTGTGAGATCTGGAGGCTACCTGGCCCTTTCCAGACTCTTTCCAAGAGTATGGGAGAACACAACAAATGGTGTAGAGGTTGATGTGAGAATAGGAGTGTTTAACTGCCAACCTAACCAGAGATTGTAGGTTTTCTGAGGCTTATGATATAGTAAGATGAGGAAAACTCAGAAAGTCCCCAGTGGAGTCGCCATTATGTTGGGGTTCCCATGTTTTGGCCAGATTGGCAAGACCAGAAGATGAGACAACATCAAACCACTTTCAGACCTCAGGATCTAGCCCTCCTGGGTCCAAAGAGGGATCTCTCTATGAAATTTCAAAGATGTATGACTTTAAAGCTCAATGTTTAAGATGTTAGGCTAGTTATAGGCACAAGGTTTTTTTGTTTGATTTGTTTTGGTTTGGTTGTTGGGAATCAGGAATGAAGGATTCAATATAAGACAAGGCAAGGCAAAGAAGATTTTAGGCAAAGGAAGATGACTCAGAGAACATCAAGGCCATTGGGCAATGGAGTCAGGAAAGGGTTTACTTGCTGTTCAATGTGCAAGATTTCAGTTGGGCTAGTCATCTAAAGCATTGGATCCTAAAATTATTGTGTGGCATGGAAACATTAAGGATTGAAAATGAAGAGAGGAAGACCATCCAATTCTGTCTATAGATCAGGTCAGAGGTCATTTAACTCCAGACTTGCTTGGAAATAATAAGAGGCAACTTGAGGGAACTCAGAAAGTTTAATTGAAACGGAAATATCCTAGTGAGACAAAGACAGAGTTCTAAACCTCCCAGTGTTCTCAACTCATTCAATTAAATCTAAACAAGAACTTCTAAAAATAGACTCCATTAATCCATACATCAGCTAGCAATATATCAGACCACTACACTGGTTAGATTAATTGAAATCGATCCTTAGATAGCACATTTAGTAGAAAACATTAAGGCAAGGAGAGCAGAAACATAGGGTGCCTAACAAGGGAAAATCCTATGCCAGATTTCTGATGCAAGCCAGAAGAACTGAAATGGAATGAAATAAAACACAGAGATAGAAAAACATCACCAGCTTCTTTAGATTAGGATCCAAATAAATGTGCTTGTCATATTAAAACAACACCAGTCAAGTACAACATTGCCCACAGCTTGAACATTCAGCCTGAATACATCTTTCTTCAACCTATCTTACAGCTTTACACAGAATTATATCTCACAGAAACAACTTGCAGTTCTTTGATATCTCATCAACCACCTTTACAATAGTTTTCTCATGATTTGTATAACTGAAGAGAATCGAAGGAGGTAGGTAGAAGATGAAATGAAACATTAAACTCAGAAAAGAAAGAGAGGGCCGAAACCCATTCTGTTTTAACTCTGAGTGTTAATCTCTGGCACTCTTTGGAGGAAAAAATGGTCTTCGTCAGGCCTCATTTATTCCATATAGGTCTTTGATGCATTTCTGGTTTTCTGTACTCTATGGTACCTTTGGTGAACAAACAAACTGGTAATAAAAAACGGAATGGTCTGCCATACTTGTGCAAAAAATGCTCTGATAGCTTTGGACTGTGTTCTAGGCGGAAATATCCCCTAGAGCACAGCATATAATAAAAACCGTATGGGAAACCTGTCCTTCTTGGGATGAAAACATTCTGCTGATGAAGAGAAATCTGCCGTATAATAACTTCTGCATATTTGTATCCTCTGATGATCTATGATGTCCTTGACCTTGGTAGCTTGCCTTGAAAAACTTGGTTTGAGGCTTATAGATCTTCGTTTTTGTGCCTGGAACTCTCTGCCACTTCATTTACACCTCTGTCAGTGAAAACATGCCACTGTATCAATATTGTGCAATCATGGCGGTGTTTCAACCTCTGTACTCTGCAAAACCTGCGACCAGATCAAGAAAAACAATGCAATGGGAAGGTGGATGGGGCGGAGACTAATGGAGATGCAGCGCAGCGGCGGTGGCGGAATGGTGCTATGGCTAAAACCGTGGTGAAAATTCATTGGAATGATATAACAATGAATAATAGGGTTTGGTGGTGGAATGCAGCGCAAACCGTTAGATCGTGGTCTGGGGGCAAAAATCAACGGCGGAGGTCAATCGGAGGGACGACCATATGAAATAGACGAAACGAACATGAAACGTTAACTTTAATGCAAATGTGAAACTTTGGTTAAAATCCAAAATGCACAGGAAATGCAATGAAACTCACGGACATGAACGTATGAGTGGGACCCAGCGTGGTGGAGAGGTGATTAGATCTGGGCCGTCAGATCGCTAGATCCAACGGGCGGTCAGGATCAACTCGGAACATCGCAATCGGAAGAGGCAAGGGGAACACATTACAAAAGTTCCGATTGCTATTGGGAATGGAGAAGCGATGACCATTGGATATACCCGGGGATCGACGGTGGAGATGTGGATCAGGGGATCGCAATCGGAGGGGCACAAAGGGGAGACATCAAAGAACTTCCGATTGCGATTGGGCGGAGACAAGTGATAGCCGTTGGATCTTGGGATTAAACGGATGGTTGAGATCATGTCGGAGAATCACAATCGGGGGGGATAGGGGTGTCACATTTCAAAGTTCTGATTGCGATCGGTGGTGGGAGCGCAATTGAGCGCTAACCGTTGGATCCGGAGATCAGATCAACAACTCACGTTCAATCGGAGGGAGAGTGCGATCAGAGCGATCAGGAGAGGAGTTGCGATCGGGGATCGGAGGGAAGGACTCGTGATTACGATCAGAAGGGAGTTTGCGATTAATCGCATCGTAAATTCTTGCGATGAACCGATCGGGGGACTTAACCAAAACACTGCGATTACAAAGATCTGCGATTAGCATGGGCTGTCTGATCTGCATGGGAAACAACGGTGGGGATTAAGTCAGGCAATCGCAATCGGGTGGGGGAGGGGGGGGGACAAGAGGTGACACACACCAGAGTTTCGATTGCGATTGGGGCGGGTGGTGCGATCAGCGCTCGTCCGTTAGATCAAAAAGCAGATCAATGGTTGATAACACATCGCGGGACTTATAGAATAAAACAATCGCATCGGATATTTTCAATGTTACAAAGGGTTTTAAATAATTTGCTCCGACCTTCCAATGCGATTGGCCCCTACGACACTAAGCGCTTGGTCTTAGCACAAGGGTATGTGTGGGGAAGTGGTTGGGGTTGGCGGCAAAGGGGCTGGGCCCTTAATAATGTCGGAAAGTGGGTTTTTAACCCATTTTAGTGCATTTTTAAACCAAAGGAGGGTAACGATAGGGGGGTAGAGGGGGAAAATGGGAAAACAAAAGGAAAGGGTGGGATTTCATGGGGATTTTGGGGAAATTTAGGAGTTAGTGGGAAAAAGAGGGGGTAGAAGGGGATTTTGAAGAGGGGAAGAAAAGGGGAAAAAAGGAGAATTTTGCAGAGGAACAAAGGACAGAAAATGGCCTTTGGAGCACAATTTTTATCATTCAGCTAGGCTCGCTGATACCATAGCAGCAGAGGGAGATAGTCAAAGGCAGGGAACATAAAAAGTCTTCAAGGATGATGTGTTTTCAAGGGAAATGCATTCCTTGAAGGCTCATAAAACATTCTAGCCCCTTGCTTGCTTGTCAAGGAATTCATAAGGGGCTAACAGGCAGTTTGGCACCCTATGTGAATTTCAGTAATTTCAAGTTGTAGACATCCTCAACCAATGAGATTCCCAAAATACTAGCATTAAGGGGCTTGTTTTTATATGTTGAACACCAAAGACACTAGAGAGTTCTAGAGTTAATTACTATGAATACATTATATTTTTCTACATTAACAGTAATTGTGCTCTGACAATAAAACTAAGTTGTTTCATTTGCAGAGGCTTCAAATTGATGCTTTCTTACCAGTATTACACGGATAAGTCATTATGATTCTAGTGTACCTTTGTTTTGTATGTGTAAATCTAGGTGAATTGTTTTCTTAGATCAACTAGTTTACTAGTTTATATTCTCTGGTACATACATTGTTTGAATTTTATTTTTGGGCACCTGATAGCTTTAGTTATTTCCTTTTCTTATATTAAATATTATTCTCAACATGTTATGGATGAAAAATGGAAAATTCCAATCGATAGACATTTTGTTGTTGCAGCGAACCAGGGAACTGGACATTCCTAAATTTCTAGAACAATTGCCACCTTTGAAGCAATATCTTTATCGTCTAATGGGGTTTCAGGTATTACATAGGAGCCACCTTTGAAGCAATATATTTATTGTCTAATGGGGTGTCAGGTATTACATAGGAGCCACCATTGTTGAATGAACAGTAACTATGAATTTGTAGGTTGGATACTTATTATATGTTCTTTAGAATTTTTGAGTTATATGTCATTTCAGTGTGTTTTTGGATTGAAAGCACTACATAATGTTGTATGGGTGAGCTCATGTAATTATATAATTATGTGCAGCCGGAAAGGGCAGCTATATCATGTGATAGAGTATGCACTCACAGCAATTTGTAGAATCTTCACTCTTTGGTGGTTAAAATTCCTTTGTTGTATTGCATGAAGAAAGAGGTTTCACTTGCTAAAGTTGATGTTGTACTTTATGATGGGGATACTTATTTGTCTTTTGTACAATTTTGCAGGTTTCATGGGAGAGCATTAAACTTTATACTACAATTAATGATGCCACCATCAACCTTGTTGACACGGTAGAGAATGTTATGGTTTAGTATGTTCAATTAGCATCTTACTCATCCCTTATCTGTAGCTACTGATGACTGAAACTGTTTACTTGCAGTTCTTTGAAATGCAACGCCGTGATGCTATTAAGGCTCTTCATTTCTATAGGCGAGCTGGTAAACAAGTATAGTTGGAAATCTACTATTCCATAAGTGTTTTAATTGATGTCTTCATTTTCAAACCTTGTCAAAATAGTGGATATACCGGTACTTTTTTGTTTTTTAAGCATGATTGTGATCCAACATTACTTTTTTCCCAAAAAAAATGCTTCAGACTCAGACAACTGAGGCTATGATTCATGACCTAGATTTCCTTATGTTCCTTTGGGTAAAGGCATGTCGTACAATTGTCTACATCCTAAACATGTTTCCTCTCTAGGTATTGAAGGATAAACCACCGATGGAAGCTTTCATCGGTGAGAAATCCTAGGTATCACTCTTTTTGTGTTGCTGTCCTGTATATATTCATAATTTTTAGGAGAAATGAACTAAATTGAAACACTCCAATTTGAAGGGTGTTTTTGTTAGATATAATGAGTCCTGCAAGGCCTATGGAGTCTACATTTTGTTACAATGGAAAATAATAGTGGACTGAGATGTGAACCTTGTGATGATGCATGGTCCCTCAAGGTTTCAAGAGCCTTTTAGTAGAGGTTTAGGAGGGAGAAACCTTTTCTGTCCTAATGATGATTAGCAAGGTTTTGGAGGTGGAAGTGATGCTTTAGTATTTTTTGGTTCAATAAGGCAACCTAGGTGGTACTAAACATAGTAGGATGCATACGAGAATTTTGGATCTCCAAAGCCATCCTTTGTAGCGATTTATCTTTCTAAAAAGTTTCTGAATTATGTTGCACCGATGTCTTCCATCATTTTTGTAGAGCCTTTTAGTTATGGAGAGGTAGTTGGTTAGCAGGTATGACACAATGTTGTGGTGGACGTGTACAACTCTATACTGAATAATGATTTTTGGGAGATTGTGCCAACACAAGTGGGGAAGTTTGTGATTTATTCTAGCTGGACGTTTGAGGTGAAGCTTGCAGCAGATAAAAAAGTACAAAGGTTATGTTCATAGTGAGAGTATTCTCTAGAGAGGAGTTAACTATAAGGACATGTTTAATCTAGTTGCTAGTGTACTTGCATCAAGTTCGTTAATGTCTTTAGCATCAATTCTTGGTTGGAAATGATATCAAATGGATGTAAGAACTTTGTTTCTTAATGGTCTAATCAAGGAGGAAATATAGATCAATCACAACTGTATAATGAAGAATGTTGTTTGGGAGATTGTGCCAACAAAAGTGGGGAAGTTTGTGATTTATTATAGGGAGGTCTTTGAGGTGAAGCTTGCAGTAGATACCATAAAAATGTACTAAGGTTCAGCTCACAGTGAGACTATTCTCTCGAGAGGAGTTGACTATGAGGACGCCTTTAGGATTTACTCTAGTTGCTAGTGTACTTGTATCAAGTTCATCATATCTTTAGCATCAATTTTTGGTTGGAATTTATATCAAATGGATGTAAAAACATTGTTTCGTAATGGTCTAATCGAGGAGGAAATATACATCAAATCAGTTGAGAGGGTTTCAGGTGCGTGGGTGAGAGATCCATGTATGCAAATTGAAGGAGGAATTTTATGGGATGAAGTTGGCATCACATGCTCAATATTCTAAGATTGAAGAATAATTGGTAGGTTCAAGCTTTAATTGTTGGGAAAAAATACTGAGAGGGGGGGGTGAATCAGTATTTACTGCATAATCAAAACTTTCACTTTTTCCTGCTTCTAAAAGGCATACGCTACTTTCCTGAACCAGACTTGCGTATATACGCGGATCCCCTTTATGAAACTAGCGTATACACAGAGATTTAGATAAGTCATTAAATCTTCACTTAAACCATTCCATCATTTATTTATTACCATTCCATCATTTATTTATTAGATATTCAATAAGTAGTAAACATGTGCAGTAAGAACAGAATAACCATCACACAAAGCATCACATATGAACACCAGGATTTTTAGGTGGAAACCCAAGTCGGGAGAAAACCACCGCTGCAGTTGCTCAGCCTTCAATATTTTATTATAGAGAAAACATGTTACAACATATGTGCTGGCGCAGACTTGACCAGCACGCAGGCACCCACCTGCGCTCGTTTACCAGCCTCTCCCGGAAGGGAGCTCCAACCCCCTGACTCGTTTACCAGCCTCACCTGGAAGGGAGCTACGACCCCCTGATCTCGTTTACCAGCCTCTCCTGGAAGGGAGCTACAACCCCCTGACTGAAGGCTACAACCCTCAGCACCACCTTGGACCAAGTTTCATCAATTTTCACACTGGATCCAACAACTTCAATAGAACACCACTTGCAGGCCACATTTCATCATATTTTCATACTGGACCCTTTCCATACTTTTAAGCACAAACATACATCACCAACAGATACATATCAACACAGATCAGATAGCAGAAACACAGCAGAACAGATCAGATATTTTATACCCCTTGCTTCAGCAAACCCTAGTTTGCATACGCGCTTTCCCTTTACTGATGTCGCGTATATACGCGCTTCCGTCCATACAAACCAGCGTATACCTCAGTGTATATTTTATTGCGCATACGCGCTTTCTCTTCGGCGAATCTGCGTATATACGCGCTTCCTCCGCGGCGAAGTAGCGTATAGATCTTTAAACATTACAGAGCAACATACTTCATCAGATCAGACATTCACCTCAGATTCAACCCTTTACTTCAGACAGATGTTCGCCTAGATGTTCGCCTCATCACAGATCTAAGCCTTCCATAATCAGATCTAGAAAATACAAGAGCAATTCAGATCTAGATCTCCTTCTTCATCATTGGTGCATCATACATTCAGATTTATCATTCAAGTGTAACCCTTTCCATTCAGATATACTTCAGAGAGAAGTATTCATTCAAGCTCAGACATCTTGCACTCACACTCATGTTGTGCACAATGAATTTCTTCTCCTTTTATATGATTATCCTTTTTCAATACCATGAGCCCCTTTTTCAATACCATGGACCAAAACAATACCATAAGCCCAAAACTACCTGGACGGGGTCAATTAGGCGGATCATTACCCAATACTATGGGTCAATACCATGGTGGCTACCCTTGGATTTGCACTTTTTGAGCGCTTTAGCCCATACGCGACTTGTAACGTTCCTTTCCGCGTGCATACGCGACTTCCCCTAGGCCAATCCGCGTATACCAAGAGACATGCTCTTTTTCATCATTCTCCGAGTACATTCTGAAATCCTTTCTTCATTGCCTTCTGTAAATACTGTAGATACATCAGATTTCCTTCATCAAGGACATATTCTATCAAACACAACTTCATCAAGTAAGTTGTCAACATCTTCATCAAGTGGGTTTCCTTTCAAGTACAACACTCAACATCATATCATCCACAATTATCATATCACTTCAGATTTACATCATTTAACAAGTCCATCAAGTCAAGCATAACTTCATCAGGTGGAGTGCCATCAAGGACAATACATGTCAACAGTCGCACGTCTTCATCTTCATTCAGTGGTTTGCCATCAAGGACAACACTCTGCATCATATTTCCAACAATCTCCCCCTTTGGACTTGATGGCAACCACGATGGTGTTTGGTTACCACAGCATATAGATACCATGTCACTCTCCCAAATATGTCACATCATTACCTTCTCTTTATTCAAACACCATGTCACTCTCCCCCTTTGACATCAAGGGCAAAGGGCGGATCAAAAACCAACATTCTCCCCCTTTTCTCCTCATGTGGAAGAAACAGTCTGCAGATCTGATATATGCTGAAGTGGCCAAGCTCCCCCTTAGTTCATGCTGAATCTTCAAACATATTTTTCAATAAAGTACATGACTCTTCCTATCACCAAAGACTCATACTTACACCAAATATCCAACCAAGTGGATTTACATATGAGACTCAAGTACCCAACCAAGTGGGTTTACAAATTTGACATACATGATTGAATATTGCAGATTTTACATCAAGGGTCTCAACATGACCTTTTCATCAAAAATACAAATATGACTTTTCATGACCAATACCAAGAAGACCTCAAGAGAGATCATATAACAGAACCATCAAAATGCCAACAATGCATTATACTCAGCAATGCTAATGCTCCCCCTGAATCTGTGCAACCAAGCAATTTTTCCAAAAGACTAAGGCTCCCCCTTAGATTGTGCATCCTGAAAACTTCCACCAACAAATCATCAAGGCATCTTCATTAAAACAATAGAAACAGAATTATGAGAACTGGAACACCACCAGAGCTACCAAACAGTATCAGAGATACCAAACAGCACTGCAGCTGTGCTGAAGAGAGCTGATCCAACCAAAAAATGTCAGCAACCAAACATATGCGGTTTTATGTGCAGGAACTCGCATACATACGCGACTGTGTTTCAGGAAACCCGCGTATCCCAAGCCATCTTCTAAAAATTATGCAGATTTTTTCTTTTGACTGGCAGAGACCACTCCCAGCTTCTGTCTTTGATACTCGAACACTTCCCGGGGCAGAGGTTTGGTAAAGATATCAGCAGCTTGTTCTTTGGAGGTAACATACTCCAACTTCACTTTTTGCTCAAGCACTTGTTCACGTAGGAAATGATATTTGATGGGAATGTTCTTGGTTTTCGAATGCATAACAGGATTCTTTGAGATACTGATGGCACTTGTATTATCACACATAATGGAGATAGGAGTTGCACATTTGATTTGAAAATCTTGCAAGGTTTGCATCATCCATAAGAGTTGAGTGCAACAAGATGCGGCAGCTACATACTCTGCTTCAGCTGTTGATAAGGCAATATAATTTTGCTTCTTGCTGAACCAAGATACTAACCGGGGCCCCATGTAAAATGCACCACCACTAGTGCTTTTCCGATCATCAACACTTCCAGCCCAATCTGCATCAGTGTAAGCATGAAGAGTAAGATCAGCATCCTTTGGATACCATAGACCAAAGTCTTGAGTTCCTTGTAGATATTTGAATATCCTTTTGACAGCCTGAAGGTGAGACTCTTTTGGATTAGCTTGGAATCGTCCAACAATCCCAACAACATGCATAATGTCTGGTCTGGTCCCAGTGAGATAAAGTAGACTTCCAATCATCGATCTGTATTCTGGTTGATTCACAGTGGGAGAATCATCATTAGAACTGAGACCGCATCCGGTTATCATTGGTGTACTTACAGGTTTGCATTCTTCCATGCCATACTTCTTCAGAATTTGCTTAAGATATTTTGCTTGTGATAGAAATATACCATCCGCAGATTGATGCACTTGCAAGCCAAGAAAGAATGTTAGTTCCCCAAGTAAAGACATTTCAAATTCTTGCTGCATGACAGAAGCAAATTTTTGACTCATAGATTCTTCGTTGCTCCCAAAAATGATATCATCAACATATACAACTACAATCAATAATTTATCATTTTCAACTTTTGTGTATAAGTTGCTATCAGCAGACCCCTTTGAAAATCCTTGTTGATGAAGATATTTGTCAAGACGATAATACCAAGCCCTTGGAGCTTGTTTGAGTCCATACAGAGCCTTTTTAAGTCTACAAACAAGATTTGCATCATTTCCCAAAATGTATCCTTCCGGTTGTTCTATATAAAATTCTTCTTCTAGATCACCATTAAGAAAAGCAGACTTAACATCCATTTGATAAACTTTGATTCGTTGATAGCTTGAGAAAGCAAGAAACATTCTTATGGCTTCAAGTCTAGCTACAGGAGCAAACGTTTCTTCAAAGTCTATACCTTCTTGTTGAGGATACCCTTTGCAAACCAGTCTAGCTTTGTTTCTTACAACATCCCCATTCTCATTTAACTTGTTCTTGAAGATCCATTTAGTTCCAATGACATTTTTATCATGAGGTCTTGGTACCAAATCCCAAGTGTCATTCTTTTCAATTTGCTCAATTTCTTCATCCATGGAATTATTCCAACATTCATATTTGCTAGCTTCATTGACATTGTGTGGTTCAATTGTGGATAGAAGTGCCAAATTACTAGAAGATCCCGCAAGAGTTCTCCTTGTTCGTACACCTGATTCCTTGTCTCCAAAAATTTGAGATTCAGGATGATTCTTTTGAACATATCTGGATGGAGCTTTTTCAGATAAATCATTTTCAGGTTCTTCATTTGATTCACTGTCTATATCATTTCCATCTGATGTAGAAGGCCATATGTCATCATCATCTTCTTCTGTTGTTTGTTTTTCTTCTTTAGGAGCTGCAGGAGACTCGTCAATAACAACATCAATACATTCAACAACCTTTTGAAGCCTTTTGTTGTAACATGTGAATGCTTTGCTTGAAGATGAGTAGCCAAGAAGTATCCCTTCATCTGATCTAGGGTCAAACTTGCCAAGTTTTTCATCATTATTTTTGATAAAGCATCTACTTCCAAAAACTTTAAAATGCTTTACAGTGGGAGATTTTCCATACCAGAGTTCATATGGAGTTTTATCACTGTTTACCCGGACATGAGCCTTGTTGAGAATGTTAACTGCTGCACGTGCTGCTTCACTCCAAAACATGTTAGGAACATTAGAGTCAGCAAGCATAGCTCTGGCCATTTGAACAATTGTTCTATTCATTCTTTCTGCTACACCATTTTGTTGTGGAGTGCCTGCTACAGAGAACTGTCTTTTAATGCCATGTTGTTCACAAAATTAAAAGAATTCATTTGACGAATATTCTCCTCCTCGATCAGATCTAAGACACTTGATTTTTGAATCCAATTCATTTTCTACCAGTGCCTTGAAATTCTGAAATTTTTCAAAAGCTTCATCTTTGTGTTTAATAAACGCGATCTCACACATTCTGGAGTAGTCATCAATAAATAGGATATAGTATTCTTCCCCACGTAATGACTTTTTCCTCATAGGTCCACAAATGTCAGTATGAATGAGTTCAAGAGGCTTACTTGATGAACCTTCTTTGGCATTAAATCGGACTCTGGTCTGCTTACCAAATTGACAAGATTTGCATATGGTACTTTCTGGAAGATTGATCTTGGGAAGATCACGAATAGCTTGAAGTTTGCTTGCTTTCTTGATTTGAGAGAAACTCAGATGTCCCAGTCTTCGATGCCATAGCCAATTTTCTGAAGATTTGCTTAAGTAACATTGTTCTATGCCGTTGAGTACATACAGGTTGCTTGGATTTCTTTTTCCTTTTATAATGATTTTACCCGTATCAAGATCACGAACCACACATTCTTTGGAACTGAAGACCACTTCTGCTCCTTGATCACACATTTGACTAACACTCAATAGGTTATGCCTTAATCCATCCACATACATGACATCTTTAGCCTTCACCTTTTCTTTTAGAAATACTGACCCTTTTCCTTTAATAACAGCAGGAGTATCATTTCCAAAAGTAACTTTCTTTTCCTTCTCTAGAGAATTATAAGTATGAAGTTTGCTTTTGTCACCTGTCATGTGTCTTGAACACCCGCTATCAATATACCATTGATTTTCTTCACCCTCTGCAAATAACGCTATCCCACAATTTTCAACCGGTAATTCTTTCTTTTTCCATACTTTAGAGCTTGAGGGAACATGCTCTTTTGGCTGGACCTTGCTCCTGCATTCATATTCTTCATGACCAAAGTTATTGCAATAAGTACATTCAACTTCATTTTGGAGAGGAGAAAAATTGTTATAGGTGTTCTTCTTTGGTTCATCATTCATCCTGATCTTTCTTGCTTCTCTGGTCATGATGGTTTTATATGCAACACATTGAATAGCTTTATGACCAAAGTTGTGACATGTGAAACATTGACCATTGAAGTAGAAATTTCTGTGATCATGAAATCTTCTATTAGACTTTACCTGTAAAGATCCTTTGTTCTCTTGCTGAGTGGCTGAATGTAGAGAACCAGCAGTGGCTGCTTTTAGAGAATTTGGTGCTGATTTCTGAGAAGATTCCCCAGTATATCCAAGACCTGTTTTTATAAAAGGAGACCGTTGTACCTTGATAATCTCATCCAAGGTTTCTGAACTTTTATCAAATCTGAGATTGAGAGAATTCAATTTCTCATTATCCTTCCTTAGACTTACTACTTCACATTCTAGATCCTCCATGCGTTTTTCTCTTGCTTCAAGCTGATTTTTAAAAGTCTCAATGATTATGTTCTTTTCTTCTAAGCTTACTTTGAGTTGAATGTTTTCTTCAAGAAGATTATTGTCTTCTAAAGAATCCACAAAGGTACCCTTTTCTTCATCACATTCTTTTGCGAGAGCCCATACTTTTGCACCAAAATTCAGCAAGGCTTTTGTATGTATACTTCCCATTGTGACGGATCTCCTTCAAGCGATCAAGCTTCTGTAGAAGGACCTTGCTCCGATACCAATTGTTGGGAAAAAATACTGAGAGGGGGGGGTGAATCAGTATTTACTGCATAATCAAAACTTTCACTTTTTCCTGCTTCTAAAAGGCATACGCTACTTTCCTAAACCAGACTTGCGTATATACGCGGATCCCCTTTATGAAACTAGCGTATACACAGAGATTTAGATAAGTCATTAAATCTTCACTTAAACCATTCCATCATTTATTTATCAGATATTCAATAAGCAGTAAACATGTGCAGTAAGAACAGAATAACCCTCACACAAAGCATCACACATGAACACCAGGATTTTTAGGTGGAAACCCAAGTCGGGAGAAAACCACCGCTGCAGTTGCTCAGCCTTCAATATTTTATTATAGAGAAAACATGTTACAACATATGTGTCAAGCGCAGATTGACCAAAGACGTGCACCCACCCGCGCTCGTTTACTGTACCTCTCCCTCAAGGGGAGTCTACCGACTGCTATCACTCCTCTCCTGGAAGGGAGCTACGACCCCCCGATCTCGTTTACCAGCCTCTCCTGGAAGGGAGCTACAACCCCCTGACTGAAGGCTACAACCCTCAGCACCACCTTCGACCACGTTTCATCAATTTTCACACTGGATCCAACCACTTTAATAGAACACAACTTGCAGGCCACAATTCATCATATTTCCAGACCGAACCCTTTCCATACTTTTAAGCACAACCATACCTCATCAACAGATTCATATCAACACAGATCAGATAGCAGAAACACAGCAGAACAAATCAGATATTTCATACCCCTTGCTTCAGCAAGCCCTAGTTTGCATACGCGCTTTCCCTTCACTGATGTCGCGTATATACGCGCTTCCGTCCATACAAACCAGCGTATACCTCAGTGTATATTTTATTGCGCATACGCGCTTTCTCTTAGGCTAATCTGCGTATATACGCGCTTCCTCCGCGGCGAAGTAGCGTATAGATCTTTAAACATTACAGAGCAGCATACTTCATCAGATCAGACATTCACCTCAGATTCAACCCTTTACTTCAGACAGATGTTCGCCTAGATGTTCGCCTCATCACAGATCTAAGCCTTCCATAATCAGATCTAGCAAATACAAGAGCAATTCAGATCTAGATCTCCTTCTTCATCATTGGTGCATCATACATTCAGATTTATCATTCAAGTGTAACCCTTTCCATTCAGATATACTTCAGAGAGAAGTATTCATTCAAGCTCAGATATCTTGCACCCACCCTCATGTTGTGCACAATGAATTTCTTCTCCTTTTATATGATTATCCTTTTTCAATACCATGAGCCCCTTTTTCAATACCATGGACCAAAACAATACCATAAGCCCAAAACAACCTGGACGGGGTCAATTAGGCGGATCATTACCCAATACTATGGGTCAATACCATGGTGGTTACCCTTGGATTTGCACTTTTTGAGCGCTTTAGCCCATACGCGACTTGTAACGTTCCTTTCCGCGTGCATACGCGACTTCCCCTAATCCAATCCGCGTATACCAAGAGACATGCTCTTTTTCATCATTCTCTGAGTACATTCTGAAATCCTTTCTTCATTGCCTTCTGTAAATACTGTAGATACATCAGATTTCCTTCATCAAGGACATATTCTATCAAACACAACTTCATCAAGTAAGATGTCAACATCTTCATCAAGTGATTGAAGGACAAAACATCGAAGGAAGCTTTCATCGGTGAGAAATCCTAGGTATCACATTTTTTGTGTTGTTGTCCTGTATATATTCATATTTTTTAGGAGAAATGAACTAAATTGAAACACTTCAATTTTAAGGGTGTTTTTGTTGGATATAATGAGTCCTGTAAGGCCTATGGAGTCTACATTCTGTCACAATGAAAAATAACAGTGAACTGAGATGTGAACCTTGTGATGATGCATGGTCCCTCAAGGTCTCAGGAGCCTTTTAGTAGAGTTTTAGGAGGAAGAAACATTTTCTGTCCTAATGATGATTAGCAAGGTTTTGGAGGTGGAAGTGATGCTTTAGTATTTTTTGGTTCAACAAGGCAGCCTAGGTGGTACTAAACATAGTAGGATGCATAGGAGCATGTTGGATTTCCAAAGCCATCCTTTGTAGAAATTTATCTTTCTAAAAAAAAATTGAAATATGTTGTACCGATGTCTTCCATAATTTTTGTAGAGCCTTTTAGTTATGGGGAGGTAGTTGGCTAGTAGGTATGGCATAATGTTGTGGTGGACGTGGAAAAATCTATATTGAAGAATGATGTTTGGGAGATTGTGCCAACA
Source organism: Pinus albicaulis (assembly GCA_034641835.2). Lineage (NCBI taxonomy): Eukaryota > Viridiplantae > Streptophyta > Pinopsida > Pinales > Pinaceae > Pinus > Pinus albicaulis. Next base: position 1,226,248,544 of record CM076577.1, on the reverse strand, counting down.
CAAGTGGGGCAGTTTGTGATTTATTCTAGGTGGATGTTTGAGGTGAAGCTTGCAGCAGATAAAAAACTACAAAGGTTCAGTTCATTGTGAGAGTATTCTCTAGAGAGGAGTTGACTATAAAGACACATTTACTTTAGTTTCTAGTGTACTTGCATCAGGTTCGTTAATTTCTTTAGTGTCAATTCTTGGTTGGCATTGATATCAAATGGATGTAAGAACATTGTTTCTTAATGGTATAATCAAGGAGGAAATATAGATCAATCACAACTCTATAATGAAAAATGTTGTTTGGGATATTGTGCCAACACAATTGGGGAAGATTTTGATTTATTCTAGGGGGGTTTTTGAGGTGAAGCTTGCAGTAGATACCATAAAATTGTACTAAGGTTCAGTTCACGGTGATACTATTCTCTAGAGAGGAGTTGACTATGAGGACACCTTAAGGATTTACTCTAGTTGCTAGTGTACTTGCAACATGTTCGTCATATCTTTAGCATCAATTTTTTGTTGGAATTTATATCAAATGGATGTAAAAAAATTGTTTCTTAATGGTCCAATCGAGGAGGCAATATACATCAATCAATTGAGAGGCTTTCAGGTGTGTGGGTGAGAGATCCATGTATGAAAATTGAAGGAGGAATTTTATGGGATGAAGTTGGCATCACATGCTCAGTACTCTAGGATTGAAGAATAATTGGTAGTTTCAAGCTTTACTATAGCTATTGTAGATCTTGATCTTTTTTTTTGACTTGGTAAATTTGATTTGCTTGTTTTTGTGAGATCATGGGGAAAATTTCACCTTAGGATTTTAACAAATTATTTTCGGACAATGACACCAAGATTCATCCAATACAAATGAATGAAGTCTTCAATAAATAACATTGCTATCTCAACATTAAAGTAAAAAATACGATAGTTCAACAATGCAACAAAATTTCATAGTACCACTATATTTTCCATATTTAATTCTTTAGTATAGCTTCAAACAGTTGCACTATAATTTCATATTTGAGAAAGTTGTATTCTAACCAGAAATCCATAGACCTGAATAAACCTTTGTGAATTCTGATCAGAGCTAGTATACGAATGGTTTCAAGGGTCAAGACGGAGGATAAAATTCTTCTTCTTGCTTGGACATCCTTCATAAAATTCTCCGAGAATCTATCTAATACCACTGCATCGTATTAGAGAGTCTTGGATCTGCTTCAGTCCCAAATCAATTCCTCTATACTTGCCTCAAATAACTACTCTAAGCTCTATATGGGAGTAGGAAATTTCTTCACAAGTTAAGACCTATTGCAGAGCACAAATAATCCCTAAGTGGCCTGATGAAGCGGGTTGGCTGGGATTAGCCTCCTTTGATGCTAAAAAATTTAGATTAACTTGCCTCAAAATAATAATGTAAATAACCAGTCTCAGGGTTTTGTTTCTATCTCAGGGTTTTTTTTCTTGGGAATTGTGATAATATCCTACCTTAGATCATTCTGCTTCTAGGATGGGAAAAAATTCCACAATCATCTTTTACAGATTCATTAGATGTTTGTTTGGCACCATCTGCATGCAACTGAATGTTGTTTTCAGTTATTTCCTTTTCACTAGCCAATGACTTTTTTACATCCTTAAGCTAGGAGGATATTGAGATTGGATCAAGTGTTCCACATACACGTCTTCACTTCTTCTTTGATTCTACATCATCAGAATGAGACAAAGATTTATTGGGTGATCCTCCATAGTACTACACCTTTCTTCTTGGTCTCTCCATCTGTCCAGTAGTACCATGTTTTTGTATACACCTTCCTTTTAGTAACTTTTTCCAGAAAATATTAGTAGGTATCTTTCTCTGTTGTCAATTGGCCATCTGACTCACCAAGCAATGGGACACCTTTTCCATACCTGCCTTCCCATGGTACTTTTTCAATAATACCATTCTCTGGTGTATTATCAATCTCAGATATGTCACATGCACGGGTTAACATGTCTTGAGATAAAGACTTCAAGTTTTCATTTATAGAAATAGATGTCAATTTAAATCAAGATCATTCACATCATGAAGCTTCTCGTACTTCTCAAAAAGATGTGCAACACCCCAATTGAGGAGGAAATGGAAAACTATTGCACTGAAATTTTCCAAACTGTTATCCAGTAAATAGTCTTGCTTGGCATAAATCAGGACTCTCTCCTCCACTGTGTATGGGCAATAGAACCGAAATATTTTCAAGTACTCAACTTGGTTATCAATATGTATCTTTTGTAAGGCCCGTAAGTCACTAATTTGGTTCTAGTGAATGTCAAATATTATTACAGTGTCAATTGAAAAAAGCTTTATGCTTGTTCCAAAAGCACGCTTTTTGAGTAAAAACACAAACCGCCCAGAATCATTACTATTAAAATTTTGCAACACTGCATGTTTCTTGGTAGAAAGTAAGCAACCATCAATACACTCGTAGGATTCAATCCCAAAACGTTGCCTGATATGATCATCTAGAATATCACCAATGGAAATTGACCCAGATCGTTCAATCATTTGGAAAAGAATCAACACCCTTTGGCCTTCTAGCCTTAGCTCTGATAGTATATTGTCCAATAGTTGCAACTTGTTGCTGGAATTTATATCAGCGTCAAGGAATTCAACTTTTGAAAGGACCTTTTGATGCAAACTTTGCAATGAACCATTTACAAGATATGGATGATTGCAACACTTCCTTAATGAAAGAAGGATGTCCTTGAGAGCCCCAGAATCATTTTTCTTCGCCACTGAACACAAAAAATCTATATTTTTCATAAAAAATTTGCAGTACTGCTTCACCTATACATATGCTAGGTCTACAGGGACCCAATACTCTTTGAAATTGGCACTCGTCAAAATGTCTAATTTTTGCTCATATACAATATTTTCTAACAACTTTCTCTTCAATAAACCAAGATGTTCACTAATGTTATGTTGTTGCTCTTCAAATTCATCAACATGTTGACTCTCTTTTTCGGTATCGAGGAAGGCAAGAAGATGAGAAACATCAGGGGCATTATCCTTCAACTTCTCATGGAAAATCACAAGTTGAAAATCAGCAGGTAGTTGCTCTAGATGCTGGAATTTTTTTGAAATTTTAAGGCATTGCCCTGCATCTACAATCACTGCTTCCCAATCAAGGCATATTAAAGAGTCCAGATCCATGGTGAAAACATCAGAGGTTGATAAGACAATATGGACAAGCACACATCCACTTTCTTCTGAAAATTCAAGCTTTCGGATAACATCTCTTGACTCTCTATTACCACAATAAGCCACCATATTTATAGAATAATCCCACCTCAAAAATTCCAACTCCGAGCTATATATTCGAGAATTTGATGTGATATTGACAATAGGTCTGTTTATTTGAAAATAATTGATTAAGGATAGGATAAAGGAAATCATTATTGCAATGAATTCCTGAATAACTTCATCAATGACAAGAGCATTCTTGTGGTTTTTCTTGAACTCTCGAAGTTTATTGACAGATCTAAGAAGAGAAGAATCCAGTAGCCCTTTCATCCAGTCTAGAGATATTTTCAACCTTGAAAAAGGACTGTTCTATAGCTCTGTTTCCTTAACTACTTGAGTAGGACTAGCTTTCTAGTGTGCTTAATCATAGCGAAGTTCGTATGCTTTCATTAGTTCCTTAGTTGAAGTTAGGTTAAGAAAACTTCTATCTTATAACTCCTATGTACATTGATCGTAGCATAACCCTTTCCATTTGACGAACCATTATTTCTAGCCCAATTCACTAACTAAATCCGTGCACTCTTTATCAAGATGCTTAGGAAATATCAGTGCTCTCTTATGAATAAGCCATTGTGGTTCAACCCATTCAGAGTTCCATTTTAGAGCCTTTCCTTGCTGCAGTTTTTTATTGAAATTAGCTAGCTGCTTGGGAGCTTCATTGACAAGAAAAATTTCACTGACCCAACAATTATGAAGATGAGAGAGTCCTCTATACTTAACAAAATATATCCTTTTTTTCTTGAGTTGTCCTACTACTTTATCTTATTTCACTTGGTATGCAGTCTTCACAGTAATTTCACGATCTCCGGCATTATTAGATTTAAACAATGTTTTTTCTTTTAGCTCATCATGATCTCTCTGAGTTGAAACTGAAATTGAACAACCTATAATAGGATGAACACCATATTCGCTCTCAAAAATGTTGTTCACTTTCTTTCTTTTTTCCGCAAAGGCATCCAATCCAGCAAATTGTTCAGGTTCAACATGCTTGACGTCCCATATTGATTCGAATTCTTTGCAGATAAAGTGTACACCACATGATATTCTCATGTAAGTACAATTTGGGCAGTACCAATCACCAAGAGGAACTTGAACCAAGGGTGGGTCAAGGAAACCTATATGGTAAGTTACGAGGCAGTCTTTTCCATGACAACAGAGCAACTCCTCGCCTTGTTTACAGACTTGGGACACATTATTATAGAAATCTGTAGAAGACTTCGTAACAAAACCAATTATATGCACAACAAATGTTTCCTCAATGTTAGCATATTCTCTGCTTACCTCTGTTCCACCAACCATTCTCTTAAGGTCCAAAGTGCCCTCATCTTCATAATCCTCTAAACAGATCCGATGACTGTCAAACCCTAGAACATTCTTTCTCAACCTTTTTGCCTACTTTTGAGTTACAATAGCTTTTTCCTCCTGCAAAGAACTAAATGGTTCCTCAACTTTTCTTGATGACTCCAAATAGCTTCTTTGCAAGCCGACCGAATGTATAGGTGGGTCCTTTGGAAAACAATTATGATACAACTGATGAGTTTTGGTAACAACATTTAAAAATTTCTTATCTTTACACATATTTTTAATTTCTTTATAATTCTCCCAAAACAGACGAAAATACCTTGCCTTAATAAATTCAGGTTCCTCCCTTGAATCCACTGAGTAAATGAGTTGAGTTAATGCCAACCCATCATGTGTAGACAAACTTTTTTTCTGCATACTATCGAAATTTAGCATAGTGAAAGCAACCCACCATCTGCCCTTTTCTATCTCATCCCAAACAATCATCTTTGGTTCCGAATCATTGCTTATGTTATTATCATCTGACTTAGAATCTCCATTAGAATATTCTTGCCCCACTCCTACATTTCCACATATTAGCAGAAGATTCATTTCTTTGAAAACAAGCACGTGATTCCACATGGTCATCAACATTTATATTTGGTTCAATGTGCACGCAATAATCAGAAAGAACCTATTTAGTTTACTCCTGTGAAGTAGCACAAGTAGCATTCAAAGCATGACATGCACTGTCATCACAATACCAAGACTACCTACATACTTGAATATTCTCTATCCTCTTCCACTTTTTTCATTTGATACATTGATCCCATTCCTTGGTATGCTAATCCTCACTCATCCCATGCTGCTTCATTTCACCTTTGTCCCCAATAGGAAAAAAAACAATAATATGCATGCTACAATAATCAAGAAAATTGCCTTCTTTCTTGTCCCTGTCAACATCTCCTTTCTTTCATATGCTCCTTTTTCTCTTCTTTTAATAACTCTTTTCTCTAGATGTTTCTTCAAGAAATTCACGTGAACCACCTTCTTGACTGCTAGTTATATATTGGATACATCCTTTAACCACATTATGTACAACATCATGTTGTCCTTTTCTTGAAACATTTTGACCTGTCAAATTTATTTCATGGTATCTAACAGCATCTGTGAAACCTCTAGTTTGGACATCATCATCTGTACTAGTGCCATTTGTGTCCTCCAGAACTTTAAACTTGTACATTTTCCCAAATCTTCTCTCAGGCACTAAGTAACTCTCTTTAACTAAATCTTGTTGTATATCTTTCTTGTTATGAAACCTACTGCTTCTAGAAACTCTCTCTTTTTTATGTTGACCATTCTCAACCTCTTGTTGGTCCTCCAAACCTTCTAATTTAGTGACGTTTAGCCCTAAAGTTAGATTGTGAGCACCAACAACTTTAGCTACGGATTTGACAGTTGCTGGAGTAGGCACATTATCTTGTGGAAATTCAACTTGATGCTTTTACTTTCTATTTATTCAAGTGAATTCCCTTTGTTCGCTACTTTTCTCAAACACAGTCAAACTATTATCTGCACCATCTTGTCTTGAAACACCGAACCCACTTTCCGTGTTTTTTTCCAAATCTTGCAACCTTCCATCATTGTCCAGTGACTCTAGCTACCATGTCACATGCTCCCCAATTTCTATATTCTTATTTCTTATTGCACTTCTATCAATGGAAGTGGAAGCATCACTTACCCGATTCTTTGTGCTTTCTCCTTCTTGTGGATCCCTTATGATAACATTAAACTTTGCTGACATAGATTTTCTGTATGTACGTGCATCTAATCTTTTTGATGCAGAGATTATTTTTGTCACCATCTACTACAGTGTCTGTCATCTTAGTAATATTTACTTTTTCAGCTTCTTCTATTGGAGGAACCTTGCATGGTTTTTCAGAGATCCCTGTCTTCCCATTCCCTGCATATGTAATACCAGGAGAACGGTTCCTGGCCACATGTTCTCTTTTTGATCTCCTCATGGTTGGTACCGAAATTATAACACAATCACCATATATGTCCAACTTGGAAGATATTCTAGGAACCTTTTTATCATTCCTTTCATCTAAATTCTACATAGATTTTCAATTCTTCTTCCAAGCTATGCCCAAAAGGAATGTTTGGGTGTTCTAAACAATGAAATTTTATTACAGTGAAACTTGAGGATCCAAGTTTCAAATTTATTTTCCTCAATAGACGGCGTTGAAAGTAAATCTACTTGAGTCAACGTCTCTGCCCCCGAGCATTCTGCGACACCAAACCCTTCAACACTATGTGTCTGTACAACGTGACAGTATCACATACGAAATGATTTCCAACTATCTGAAAGAGCGATGTTGACAAAAAACTCATAAAAAATAGAGCCACACATTCACAACACTTATTTATGGCCCCTGGAATCAAACTCAACACTTTCAAAATTTTCTGGATTTCGAGATCCCCCTCCCTCTTTCAGTGGAATACCATGGATGTCTGAAGAATCGAACCTTGGACCTTCCCGTTTCTGCACTAGCGCGGAGCCACATAATCTTCTTATTTTTAGCTTTTTAATGGAAAATTACTGCAGTGAAAGAAAAATCACTTTTATTTTTGGTTCGCGGGTGCCAGGAGAGGAAATGCATAAACTTCATCAACTTTGGAGGGGGTGGAGACGGTCGGCAATAGTGAAGAAAAATGGTGCCTAGGGGGCACTGTAGCCGATCGGCAAAGGATGGGAGAACCTAAGCTGGAATGGTCCACTATTCAATTCTGGATGACTAATCAACAAAATATCATTCCACTAGGAAGATTGTTGAAGGTTGCGGTGGACATTGTAGGAGTTAGAGTCTCTGCAGATTTTTAAGTAATCCAGATTGTGGATGACGCATACCCTTACCCTGCGCTCTTAGGGTTGGATTGAGCTATTGAGATGGGAGGTATCATCAATTTGAAAAGGAGAAGTATGATCTTTGAAAACGAGGGTACACGGGTAATAGTCCCCCTGGATCCAGCAGAAGGTGAGCGATATTTTGGACCAGTGCGTGAGGAGGAGGATGTTGATCACATTTACAAATTGACTGCTCGAGACGATGATTGGATCAACCCCATGACTGATGGCATGATATGTTTGGAAAAAGACAACGAATGCCTCTTAGACTCAGATGGAGATATAGAAAATTAACAGAACCGGTTGCATGATGTATTTGCGTTATGGTGCCTTAAGATCACAAGTAGCTTCCGATGCATCTCCTCAGAGGTAAGAGAACTTCCCTGCCTTTATGGTTCTGGTAGTATTAAGGACTTTCTTAAATCATTTGAAGTGGATGTCCTTGAAGAACGAAGGTTTTGGGCCCTTGACTTGGCTATGTGCGCGACCCCTGCGTGATGGTGGGAAACTCATAAGGATGCTTTTTCAGGATTCGGAGGAATTCCGAAAAATTATGATTCTACGATTCGATCCTCCAGTGAACCCACCCATGGAACTCTTCTCGGGTTGAGGGGATCTGTGCAATAACTTCCCTATCTGGATGGAAGTATGGAATGAAAAAACCTCGAATGGATGGGTCCATATGTTTATTCATACCTTAGGACCAATCCCCACCAACTGGTATTTGGATGCAAAGCTACACCATCGCACTCATCACTGGGGTGCAGTGGCTGATTATTTCATGATGAAGTTTGGTTTGGTAGGAGGAACTGAGAAACTCGATGAATATCTGTAAGATATAGATGCTCTGGTCTTTGATGAATCTTTATCTAGGGGATAATGTGTTGCGCCAACCTGGGATGTGTAGATGCAGTATATACCAAGGGTGATAGGACCAAGGAAGATGAAATTAAGCTAAGGACCCTACCCTTGAAGAACCAAAATTCATACCTTAAAAACTACCAGCAATTGAGGAGCTACAAGAATGAACACCATCTTTGATTTGAACCTAAACATCCTTATTATATCCAAGTATTTTCCTAATCACAATTACCAATAGATTCTCCTCATGGATTATTTCTCTCATTCTATCTATTAGTAAAATCCACAAAATGTATCCCTACGTTTGAATCTTGGGAAATAAACATGTAATTTTTATCATTTAAAATATCCATATCTCTTGGAGCCCAAAAATCCATTTTCTTTGTATAAAATTTATCTATAACCTGAAAATAAACCCTATTATAAGGTGAACGACCATTATGTCCTCTTGAGTCTTGAAAAAGTATGATGGAATGAAATTGGGTGAAAACCAGATCCAGGTTTACCATGTCAGAACCTAGGTTCATTAAGATGATGACCTTGGTTTGAAGACATCCACCATAAAAACTAGGACCACCCATACTTATCGTTGTCATCTTTCTTTCATCATTAATAATAACATACTGAGGACCTATAACCCGTGGAGGCCCATGGTCGTAATTGAAATGTAATTTATTAGAATACATGCCATGTCCACAAGTTTTTATATTTAATGTCTGCATCCAATGTGGCCATTTCTTATTATGAGATTTACCACATCCGAAAATGGCATCATTCACATAATTTTGAAGAAGTCTACAAATTAGGTCAGCATAATTTTTTTCACATTTACAACTTCCCTCACATTTGTTGATTCCTGAAGCTCGAGAAATTTCATAACAAAAATAGGAAAAGTCAAACAACAAAAATATCTGCTCTCTTTTCATTTTCTAATATTATAATGAAGTTTTATTAAAGGCACTGTTTTTCTATTTGTTTTGGTTAGAAAAGGGGTTTCTCTTCATTTTATGTGTATTTTAGTTTATCATATGTAACATGTTAAGAAATGGGAAAGAATAATGTGTGATATTTATCTTGCAGAAATTAATGTTGAATCAAAGGATGCATAGTTTAACCAAGCTACAGTTCGCTTTGGTAAAGACGGAGGAACATCTTAAAAAGTTGCCTAAGAATAAACCATATACAAAGTTTGAACATAAGTAATATATCAATTTTTCTTTTGTAGATATGTTCTTCTTCTTACCCAAGGTATCACTATAAGAAAAATATTGATATTGTAGAAGTTGTTTGAGGACCTCGTTGAGGTAGATTTTTCTGATATCCTACATGATTGATACCTTCTCATATGTCAAGAAGGATTTAAATATGAATTAATATGTTCATGAAACAAATTAGATTCAAATTTTATAGATATAAAAGATAAAAACATATGTCAATGTCTTCGTGTGATTTTTACTTGACTCTGTTGTGGGCAGATTATAGGAACTGTGATTGGAACCAAGCTGGGGAGACAATGCATAACACGTCCTAGATATGATTCATTTCTTGTTAGAGATATTTTAGGAACATACGTCATCAACTTTGGAAATGTTTCTAGTAGGAATTCATATGTCTTTTAATGTTCTAATTATTTCACCTCAGGTTTATTTTGGGCAAGCAATTTTTTTAGGAATGCTAGACACGACATCGGTGGACAGGTAAACATTTTTTTTTTTAATTGTAACTTACATTCCATGATATTCTCTCTTTATTGTTTAATTGTATTTTGGAGGCTTATTTTGATTTTGTTTTTTCGTTTAACTGTGAAATTGAAAATACTTGGTATCATCTCCATTTAAACAACAACCAAAACTTGAAGATGAAATTAGTATTAAACGATATTTATTGGAATCCTTATAGCTATTTTGTGTTAAAATATTTTCATGAATATCAGAAAATTTGACTTTCATGTTGTTATTTGAGTACATTTTGTTTACATACTTGACCAAGTTCATGCATTAGAAAATGAATTTTTTTTTGCGAATAAAATGACAAGGATTAAACATCACACCTCATATTATTTGTTTTCACAAGTTATCTACAACTTGAGCTTTTTAGCATATAACGTAGTTGAAATGATTGTTTTTAAGCTTTCCCTGAAGGTTGAATACTAAGCTACTAAGGTGTTCTTTTCTATATATGGTGACATTTTATTTTCTTTGTTTATATAGGTCATTTGGCCACATTAAAGTTGCCACTATCGCGCAACTGAAGAAAATTTGTTCGAGTTTCTTTCTTGTATGGGGAAAAATGGCTTTGACATTGATGATGTTGAGGTATATGTCATATAAACTATTTATAGTCAAATTCACTGTATATTATAGTGTTTATTGTCGTTCATGTCTTAAACTCTACATTGTATCTTTCGTTTTCAGAAAATGAACTCAATATTGATGGTAAGAAGCAAAAATTGAAGAAAGAGGAGAGAAATAACATTGTAGTGACAAATCCAGAAAAAAGAGAGAAGAGAACTATTCTGGTGATACCCTTAGAGCCAATATCTCGCATAAGACACACATATAAATACTGATGGTCAGGTCTTCAGAGTCGGTGAATTCACCTGCAATGCCTTGGCAACACAACGATAATGTTTTGAAGTGATGAAACATCATTTCATGTATAAATTGTAGTTCAACCAATATTAAGTTGGAAACTCATTGTAATACTTTAACATTTCATATAATATAATTTGTGGTTGAAATTATTTATAATTGCACTTGATATTGTTTAGTATTATAATTAACATATGCAACTTTATGTTTTCATATTAGATGAACATGCACATTGTATGATATTTTTTAAAATATACAAATTAATTTATGTTGATTAATAATGAACACATAAAATCAATTTAAAACTACTAAATTAGTAGTTTATATTGATTAATGATGAACACAAATAACATAAATATATGACTAAATTAGTAATTTATAACGATTATTATTGAAAGTAAATGTAATGAATATAAACTACTAAATTAGTCGTTTATATAATGAATATGAAACTACCAAAAAGATAAATGACCACTGCAAAGGATTACAAATAATGACTAAATTTTTCATATATACGTCTATTAGTAATAACGGTGTATTCATAATACTTCATTCAAAAATTTATCAGTATTTATCATTAATTAGTTTCAAGCAATGACTAAAATTTGCATATATGTGATTATTAGTAGCTAATTTACAGTATCTTATAACACGACCAACATTTTGGTCATATTTTTTTGGTCATTAATTGGTTTTCTCGAGTGATTATATAGTAATATATTTTGTGGTATATTTGGTCATTAATTATGACAATTAATGACCAAATCAATGATTAAATTAATGAACAAATCAATGACTAAATTAATGACCAAATCAGTGATTAAATTAATGACAAAATATACTACTCGACAACAAAATTGAGATAACCAATTAATGACTAAGTTAAAAACGACTAAAAGTTGGTCGCGTTATAAGATACTGTAAATTATCTACTATTGGTCACTGACCGAAAAATAGTCGTTTATATGCAAATTTTAGTCATTTTTTTAGTAACTAATTAGCTATTTTGTACTAGTGTTAGTTTGGAATTCTTACAAAGATATAAGTGATATGTGTACCACAAGGAATTTTTTTTCCAACTAAATGTATCATATGTACTGGAATCTTGCTGCAAAGTTTGAATGACTGTCCATAATTCTTCTTCATTCTTCCATTCGTCCGTTTCTTCTGTTATCCAATCTGGTTAAATAATAGAAATGGAACAAAGAAATGATTCCACATCCTCATCCTTTTTTGAGAGTGCATCTGCAACAACATTTAGCTTCCCTTTTCGATAGATTATTTCAAAGTCACAACCCAAAATCTTTTTGACCCATTTATGCTGCTCTTTTGAAGATAGTATTTATTAGAAAAAGTATTTAAGACTATCATAATCATTTTTTACCTTGAAGTGTCTTCCCATTAGGTAAGGTCACCATTTATTTAGTGCGTGTAGTATTGCCAACATTTCCCTCTCATAAATATCTTTTTTTAAATACTTTCCTTTCATTATATGGATTTCTAAATCAATGTTTCTTCCTTCTTGCATTAAAACAACATCGATTCCATTTCTTGAGGCATCACATTCCACAATAAAGGATTTTGTAAACTCTAGTGTACCTAATACTGGTGCTTGGAACATTGCCTCTTTAAGATGTTCGAAGGCCTTAGTTTCTTTAGGATTCCATGAAAATGCATCTTTCTTCAATAATGTTGTTAGAGGTGATTCTATTCTCCCATGTTTCTTAACAAACTTGCGATAATACCTTGTTATCCTGAGAAATCCTCGCAACTACTTTATGGTCATGGGGAATTTCCATTCCTTAATGGATTTAGTTTGGTTAGGGTCTACCTTAACACCCTCCTAAGATACAATATGAACCAAATATTCGACCTCTTGTACTCCAAAGAAACATTTGGAGGTTTTTTCATTCAATTGTTTCTCCTCCAATAGTTTGAGCACCCTGTCAACATGTTGAACATGATCCTTCCAAGACACATTGTAGATTAGTATATCATCAAGAATTGCTAACACAAATTTTCTAAGGAAGGGTTCGAAAATGGAATTCATCAACCCTTGAAATGTAGAAGGTGCATTCGTAAGGCGAAAAGGCATGACCAAAAATTCATAATGGCCCTCATGAGTTCGAAATTATGTTTTCAGAATGTATTTAGTCTTAATTCTAATTTTACGATATCCTGAACGAAGATCCAACTTGCTGAAATAAATTTCTCCATGTAATTCATGCAATAATTCATAAATCAGAGGAATGGGAAATTTATATTTAATAGTGAGCTTATTTATCTCCCTATAATTTGGACACATGTGCCATGATCGATCCTTCTTGTGCACCAATACTACTGGAGCAGAGAAATAAATTTGACTAGGTTGAATTATATGAGCCTTTAGAATTTCTGCAATCATACATACAATTTTTCTCTTTTTGACATAAGGATATTTGTAAGGCCTAATGTTTGGAGGAACACCTCCTGGAATAGAATGAATATAAGGATCATGATCAGGAATATATGGTAGTCCTTTGGGAGTTTCAAACACCTTGGAATGATTGTCCAAGACTTTTTGGATATCTAGAGAAATAGATGATTTTGATGTTGGAACATCTACTGAGCATAATTGTGCAATGATGCCTCATTGTTTTTTCTACATAAGCTTTGTCATGTCATTAGAGCTTATTGTCATTAATGTCTTCCCTGCGATACCTCGTAATTCAAATTCCTTTCCTTCCAAAAAATATTTCAAGAAATTTTATTGAAAATTAAAAGCTATCGTCCCCAAAGATAGTAACCATTGTACTCCTAGTACGACATAAACACCACCCAATGGAATGGAAAGCATTGGACTATTCAATAAATATTTCCCCATGGTTAGCTTGATATTATGGCACTTTCAAGAGAAATTTATAGTTCCTCCATTTTCCACCATCACTTGATCAGAGGCTTAGTATTTAGCTCAAAAATGAAAGTGCTCATAATTGATTAGAAAATGAATAACAGCTACTAGCCTATTTCCAGGAATCCAATGCAACTCGTTTTGTCAAAATATCGCTTTGGATGAACAAGTTATAGCCTGTTGATCACCATTCAGAATAAGAAATGTTTAAAAAAAAAAATGCAGAACAGTGATAGGCTGATGACATGGCAACCCAATCAGCATGCAGGGAATATTCTTTAGTTTATGCCCAGTGGCACTATGACAAGTGTCACAACCAGATTTTCCAGTTTGGTTTGAAAGTGAATTATTTTTAAGGATCTTATCCTAAGGTTGAATTCAATTTTTTTTATGTTGGAGGACAGCGCAACCAGGGGTCAGAAGGCGTCCCCTCTGGTGGGCCCTCTTGAACTTTAAGGTTGGATTAATTTTGAACGTGGTTGGCACATTTCGGTTTATGCTACGATTCAGGTTTCATATGCGTTGGTGGAATCGAATTTCATATATGGTATACAGACCATATTACAAATGTGGGTTTTAATTATTGGTGGCACATAGTATTTATCCCAAGGTTTATATCTTATGGTGGAATGGTTATTTTTTTTTAATTTTGAATTATATTTTTATATCCAAAGTTTTAAACCTTGGAATGGTCATATATAAATTCATATTGGAATTATTATAACCAAATTTCTGGGAGGTGTATTTTCCAACAAAACTAATGTGTTGAGGTTGGGTTCGAACCCACGAACTCCACTGCACCATCCGACCACCATACAACTACACTACTCAATTTGGTCTTAACCCTTTAAGGATCCAACATGTATTTCAATTTCAACAAGTACATTGACGAGGATTTGGAAGGGGCCAACCCCCTCCTCATATAACCACACTGCAAAGACTGAGGCCAGAGATGAATCCAAACAACAGATTTGTTGTTAATTAATCATGGATTATCGACTAATCTATAGTTTAACACTAATTAATCTAGGGTTTATGTAACATGTTTAAGGCGCAATTAAGATTCGCTTATCCACCAGTTAATCGTGATTAGAAATTAATTAATCCAATTTTATTATGGTGGAGGAATTAGCGGAACCACCATTTTCGGTGGAACTTCCATTTTGGCGGAGCTATCTGGAATCTTATCCAGATTTGGAGGATAAATGAAGGGAAAGATTGAATGAAACATATCTTGAGAAATTTTCGACCAATTTTGGCTCAAGATGAGTCATTACTAGTAGTTTTGCATGCTCTGAACACATTGGAATAGGTTGTAGAGGTAGAGGAGTAATTGTACACGTGTTTTTGTCCCTTTGAATAATTTTGAAGTGAAGGGCCACCGAGAAGGAAGGCGATGCCTAGATCAGCTGAAGGCCAAATTGACTAAATGAATAGTCATTTATGATATATTTTGACATTCTGGACTCACTTGAGTATGTTTCAGGAGTATTTGATGCATGTAAATATCAAAATTTTTACTATTTAGCTAATATAGAGGCCCAAGCCATGGAAGCTGGACCAAGGAGATCTAGCCCAAGAGGCGTGAACTCCTACATCAAAACTTGGTTTTAATGGATCAATTGTGATGGTTTTCTATTATTTATGTTGTTGTTGTTAAACATTTTAAATTCATACTTTATGCTCTTGAATTCACTCATAAAAACTCAGTTAAAATACCTGTTTGACACACATAAGAAACAAGGGAACTTGTACGTCAAACATAAGATCAAAAAGTAAATTGAAAATTGAAAAATGAAACTAGTACATCAAAACTAACATTCATAATCAGAGAAATTTGGTATCAGATCCTGGTTGAAGATCTTTGGTTGAAAGGCAAGGTTATTTTCTCGATAGTTGCTTGATTTTTGTGCAAGTTTAATGGTTGAAAATTTGTGATGCTGACAAGTTTAAAGTTGCAGAAAGCTTAAGGGAAATTGTTGGTTGCAATTCTTGAAATTAGGACTAGAAGAATGAGAGGTACAAGAGCACCATATTCACTCGAATTTCCACTTGAAGAACCTCCAGTTTTGTCTCAAGAAGTTGAGATTGAAGAGGTACAAATTGCACAAGAAGTTGAGTTGATGGAAGAGGTAAAAGCATCAGAAGTTGAGCTTGAATCCATAGCCATCATGTCAGGTGTTGAAGAGATGCAGGGACATCCATAAGAGGAATATTTTAAGAGATTCTTCAATGACATAAAGAGGATGGTTAAAATTGTGTTTTATGCATTTACTACTGGGATGGCAAGAGAATGTTCTAAGCCTCCACATGGAGAAGGAACTTAATATGATAAGAACGATGAAGAGAAGAGTTCAAAGGGTAGTGGAGGAAATCCACCTCCATCTCAACCATCTTCATCATCCTTATCATCTCCAAAAACATCATATTCCACTTCCACAACAAAAACTACCAACACTCACTCAAAATCCACAAAAAGAAAGACACCATTACTCAAACTAGATGTCAAATTTGAGCTCCCAATGTATAATGGCGAGGTAAATGCAGAAATATTAGAAAATTGGATACGTTAATTGGAGGTATATTGTAGGATGTAAAACCTTCATGAAGATGACATAAAGATTCAATTGGCTTGCTTTAGTATGGAAGGATCTGCACTTGTATGGTGAGAAGCAAGGACTCAAGAAGATATTAAAAACTATGGTAATGTCTCTATTTCTTAGTCAAGTTTTATTGCTTCCATTAAAAGGAAATTATATCCCTTAGCTTACATGTAAAAGGAAATTATGGATTGGAAAAATTTTAGAAAATTGAAAGGGAAAAGTGAGCAAGATTATACTCATGAGTTTAGGAGAAGAGCTCTAATTTCTGGTATTAATTTATATTCTCAATAAAATTTTCAAAATTATGTTGGGGTTTTGAAAATTTACCTTAGGCACACTATTTTCATGTTTAATCCGGAAAAAATAGATGAATTTTGTGTTCAAGCCACACATTTAGAAGCAAGAGGGAAAAAAAACATAGATGAGAAAAGTGAAAGTGAGGGAAAAGGAAAGGGAAAGTTTTATGGAAGAGGAAATATAAATAGCTCTGTAAAGAGAGAGAAGGAAAAACTCACATGCAAAAAATGTTCGAATACTTGCCATGATGAAGACCATTGTTGGTAACTTCATCCAGAATTGAAGCCAAATAAATTGAAAGCCAAAGAGAAGGTGAAAATTGTTGCTATAGTTTAAAATGACTTAGGGTCAGATTTAGGAGATGAGACAAATATTACAACCACAGGTTTGAGAGGTAAACATATTTCAAGCACTAGTTCTTCAAATTTTTCAAATGTTACTCATGATGAAGATACAAGAATATAACTTTTCCATACTAGAATTGTCTCTAAACATACCAAGATTGATACACTTTTTGATAGTGGGTCACAAGCTAAATTGATTTTTGAATACTTGGTTAAGCATCTAGGCCTTCAAACTATTAGACATCCAAGACAATATCCTTTCGGTTGGATATGGAAGAATGCAAACTTGAAGGTTACACAAAAGTGCTTACTAATATTCATCATCAACTCAAACTTTTTGATGAAGTTGAACTTGATATGGTGTCACTTGAGATATCACATATTATATTGGGAAGTCCTTATTTGTATGATAGGAAAGTAGTATTTGATCTCCATGATAATTAGTATCACTTGTTTAAAGATGTTATTGAGTACATAATTAGAGTGCATAAGAAGAAGACAAGTTTGTCTCTTATACATGCAAGAGAAATGAAGAGGATAGTGAATGCAAGTCAAAATTTGACATTGTTGATGATAAAAAAAAGAGATGTTTTGAATCAAATATTTAAAAACCATGTTTATTCTTGTAATGAGATGTTTTAGGATTCAAACATGTTGCCTTTGAAAGGAGGTGAACAAGATGTAAAACAATTGCAGCAGTCAACATTAGTGTCGAGCAGTGTTGGAAACAAGATGACGGTGCAAGAGAGTGCCAAGGTCAAAGAGAAAGTGACAAAGAAGGCATGGGTTCCACAAATGCTTATTTATGGTTTCCATAGGGTACATGGCAATGGCGAAGATAGTTGGTCAAGATTCGATGCAAGTAAAAAGCAAGAAAAAATAAGAATCACCATGGTGGCAGTGTGCAAGATGATACAGTTTTTAAGTTTCCTTTGATTAGTAACCAAGGTAGGAACAAGATGTTTTATGCAAGAGTAGCTTGCTTCTCTAAAAATTCAGCAAAATTTCAGCATGACGGTGTCAATGACAGCAAGAGAAGGTTGCAAGAATGAAGGAAAAAGTTAGCTTTTTGTGAAAATATCCAGTTGATTATATTGGGAAAATTTGAGTGGATAGAGACTGGAAGGGTGAGAGAACAATACCCTCATGCACATGATCACTAATCCAAGATATTTTGGTGTCTAAAAGGCTTCTATTGGGGAGGAACGAAGGGAAAATTTTAAGGATGGGAAATTATTTTGAAGTTTAAAACATTGGCGAATCTGACTTGTCCCTAATACAACAAATATAAAATGTTTATTGATATATTTGTAAAATTATTCAGATTTATAATGATTTCTATATACTCTCGATATAAATTTGGTGATTTTTAAGTTAAAATAATTTTATATTGTAAAATTTGGGCTAACCATTTTTATAAAAAATGGAAATTGGCGAATCTTTTTTTTGGAAAAAACATGGAAAATTAGCCCACCTGCGAATATTAGCCCCTAAAACTTTCCATGGAGGAATGATCAGAGGCTCAATGCTTACCTCAAAAATGAAATTTATCATAATTGATTGGAAGCTAAACGACATTGACCGTCCCATCACCACGAATCCAATATAACTCGTTTCATCAAAAAATGAGTTTGTATGAAGAAATTATAACATACTGATCATCGTTCATAAGAGGAAATTATTTTTTTAAAAAGTTGCAGAATGGTGACAGGTTGATGACATGGTAGCCGAGTCAACATGTAGGGAATATTCTTCAGTTTATGCCCAGTAACACTGAGACAAGTGTCACAACCAGATTCTCCAATTTCGTTTGAAAGTGAATTTTTTTTAAGGATCTACTCCTAAGGTTGAATTTGAATATTTTTTATGTGGGAGGATAGCCCAACCAGGGGTCGTCATGTGCCCCCTCTCGTGGACCCTCTCCAACTCCAAGGTCAAACTTATTTTTAACGTGGCTATCACATTTCATTTTATGCTAAGGTTCTAGTTTGATATACATTGGTGGCATCAAATTTCATATATGGTATTCAAACCATATTACAAACATGGGTTTTAATTATTGGTGGTGCATATTATTTATCCCAAGGTTTATACCTTATGGTGGAATGCTTTTTTTTTTAAGTTGGAATTATATTGTTATATACAAAGTTTTAAACCTTGGAATGGTTGTATATAAATTCGGATTGGAATTATTATAAACAAAGTTCTGAGCGGGGTATTTTCAAAAAAAGACTAATGTACGGAGGTTAGGGTTGAACCCACAACCTCCCTCGCACCATCCGACCAATATTATGCACCAATATCTAGACTAAATCAATAGTTTGTTATAAATAGAAGGGTTTTTCCATTCATTCAGTACCTTTTGTTTCCTAAAGATCACTCTGGATCTATAATTTTGGTCTGACTTTGATCCTCCATCATTGTAATTTTTTTTTTATATTTTTTCTTGTGAGCTCCCTTTGAGTTCCATTTTTGTTTGGAATTTCTACACCATCAAGAGAGACAGATCTTAGATCTGAAGCATTGATACAAGAACCCATCCCATTGAAGGGGACTGGTAACATCTTTCTATGTTCCCTTCCCAAGTGTCATAAATACAAAATTATTTAAAAATATTATTGTCTTATCTATTGGATGCACAGAGAAACTCTTTCTTTTATTTTATGCTTAATGTATTTAACTACATAGATCTCGATTTTGTAGCATTTATCTTGGTCAAATAACTGCATATCTAAATAAATTGGTAGCCATATTTGACGTTACGGTCCTTTGTTATGCACAACTAAAGTGAGATTTTTTCGTACTCTTGCGATTAGAATTCACACGAATAACTCGTGACTCCACAAGGGTTTATAATTGTGAACACTATCATTTTTCAGATCCCTGCATGAGCAGCTACTTCAACCCCTAGGGTTTTTCTTTAGCTTCTTGTTTTTCTTTTCTTGATGTTGTTTTTAACCTTTAAAAGCCTAAAACAGTAAGCATTCTAACTTCTGTATGTTTCTGGGCCTATTGGGTAGGTGACAGGTATCAGCCACAACTGAGACGAAATTTTTTTCTTAAACCTACTCCTAAGAGTGCTAGAAGTGTTGGTTGCACTTTTTTCAGCAAAACCTGCGACCTCAACCTTCAAGGAGCAGAAAAAAGCCATAAAACTATAGTAGAAAACAGGTCAGAACTTGCAACCTGTCCTTTTTCCAAGATTTTTTCTGTGATTTTTTTGGGTTTGTCTGGCCTATTGTTTAGGGTTGTCTGACCTCTATCTCCAACCATTTTTGACCTGTACTTGATTTTTTTTACTCGTCGAAGTGGGAACAAAGCCCCTTAGGGCTTCAATGCGCTTCCACCTTTTTAGGAGGAGTTTAGTTGAAGTAGGTCGACTAGGATTTCAATGTGTTTAGCCATTTTTTAGATCTGATCCTATACTTTCAGATCCATTTTAGACTGGTTATTCATCCATCCAAAAAACCTCTTCTCAATTTTGTTTGGTCCTCTTCTAGGGTCCCCTCCATTTCCCTTCAGGTTGTAGACTTTTGCCACCTGATTTGCAACACTTTCCCTCTAGTTTTTTGTTGTTTTCTGCACTTATTTCCAGCAGATCAGACCTTTAGATCCTTGTCCCTCCCTACTATAGATCCATTGGCCATATTGTGTGTTTTGAATATATTTTGTGCACCCATAGACTAGTTGTTGGGAAGCCCTCCTCCTTGAGTTTAAGTTGATGCATATTTAGTTGTTTATTTTCTCATATTTCAGTTAACTTTACTGTTATTTTTAGATTTATTTACCGTTATACAGAACAATTTTTTATTTTTTCTTTACACACATCTGGACTTAATTAAAATTAACACACTTGTCACATACACGCACACCTTAAGTGAAGAGTGTCTGGTTTACACCGCCAGGCCAAGACTATAACATTGTAATCAATTGATCTTACACCTTCCTGCCCCTATTTTGACATTATAATCATTTGATCCTGCATCTCTTTTCCCTTGTTGGTCTCTCTTCCTTCTGTGATCCGTATCTATTTTTCCATCATTACGCCCCCCAGGCATTTATCCCAGAGACTTCTTGGCCTTCATCCTCAATTTCCATTAGGAATACGAACTCCTCCGCATAGGGTTCGAGTTAGTCCTCCACCGAGTCCCCTTTTTGACTCTGGTTCTGGTTCATTGGGTTCCACTTCTGGTTTTATCCCTGGTTCTCCTCCTGTTACCTTCACCATGTCTAGTTCAAGACTACAAGATTCTGCCGTGTAACTAGTTAATCAATGACCCCATACAGCATGATCCTGGTTGGCCTGCTATGCCAACCAGGCTCCCTTCTGACATCCCTAAGTTTGAAGGTCTTGATAGAGAGGATCCTGCAAAACATGTTCGATCTTTCCACATGTGGTGTTCATCTAACTCCATCACTGATGACTCTATCCCTCTTTAGTTGTTCCAACATACACTCACTAGAGAAGCTTATAAGTGGTATGTTGACTAGGCCTCCTCCTCTCATAATAATTTTGCAACTCTTGCCAAGTATTTTATGTCTTACTTCCAGCTTCTCCTTCGTTATAACACTAGTACTAAACTTTTGACCACTTTATGTCAATCGTCCGTGACCTGCCTATCTGATCATTTCTAGGAATGGCAGAGAAGAAAGAGCCTATATCGAGCCCCTACCTTCGAAGACCATGTCTACATGGACTAGTTTCTTAGATCCCTTTTTTCTTCTATTGGAAAATATCTCTCATCTCATCTCCCTTATACCGAAGAATCCTCTCTCCAGATTGCGTTGAAATATGACCTGATCTACGCATATTATTGTTATGTTTTTATCGTCTAACCTGATCTCCCTAAAACCAGTGGTGCCAGTGCACCAGGTTCATCCCATGCCACCGACGATATCGCTGGAACACTTTCCCATACATACACTCATCCTCCCATGGGCTATGGTTTCGCTCAGGGAGGCGCTAGCTCCTCCAGCATTCCCCCCCCCCCAATAGCATGTATCCAGAATACGGCATGCCTCCTCCTTTTTCCCAACTCGACTACCACAATTTTTCTCAACCTCCTTATTATCCATATCCAAAGCCTGGTGCTCTAGATCCTCCAACATTAGCACCTCAGCCTCCCTTTCCTTCTCAACCCCTACAACAGTATCCACCACCCCCCTCAGGGTCAGGTGTATGCACAATGAGGCACTACTAATCCTC
The DNA here is from genome assembly GCA_034641835.2 of Pinus albicaulis. NCBI lineage: Eukaryota > Viridiplantae > Streptophyta > Pinopsida > Pinales > Pinaceae > Pinus > Pinus albicaulis. The sequence goes on along the minus strand of CM076577.1, from coordinate 1,226,226,301 downwards.
CTACCTCAAAAGAGAAGAGGAAAGGTAACCAAAACCAATTTGTCCCAGGTAAACCAGGACCTAATCCCCAAGGGAATGCACATAAAACTGCTAACTAGCAACAGGGCACTGATCCCAAGCAGGACATGACCATTCGCACGAAAAAAACTTGTTATTGTTGCGGTGTCTACAGTCACTACACCTACGATTGTCCTCTTTTGCCTCAGATGTGGCAGATGTGGGAAGCTCAAGTATTGTCCCGAGGACAGCAAGCCTCACCTTCGATTCCTCATAATGCTGCACCTATCCAACCGACTCTCTTTACCAATCCTTTCCCCTAGCAAGGATTCGTGGCCACAAAACCCCCTGAAATTCAGGCGGCCACTCAAAATTTTCCATCTAGTGCCTCTAATTACCAGATTCTCATGATGAACTCTAAATAACCCATTATTGTTGACCTCAACCTTCAGACTCAGTCTCGTCAGTACAAGAAGCCTCCCACTACGTCTGCCCCCGAGCCCCCTTATTTAGGTCCCACAGAGCCTCTTTCAACACCCAATGGTCCATTATAGATCCCTCAACCTAAGCAAGAGTTTCATACCAAGATCACTAGGGGACCATTATGTTGAAACGCTACTTTTAGCAAAGTTTCCCATTCGTATAGTATAGTAGATTATTTGGCGCAATCCCCTACTGCCATATCAATGCTAGAAATCCTCTAGTCATGCCCTTCACAAAAAAAATCTATACTAACTACTATGGATGCTACGGATCCTGCAGATGATCGTTTGATCATCTTCGATGTTGACCAGTCAGAACATCGCCCCCTTCCTACTTCGGTCACCTTCCAAATCCTTTTCAAGATTTGGAATGCCAACATCTCCCAATGTATCATTGAGGAGGGGGCATCCACCTATGTGATGTCCACCGAGCGTGGGATGGCCACTCTTCCCAACCATAGGCCTGTTCCACAATTTTCCTATTACTCTTATGGGTAAGAATGTTTGTGTTGAATTTTAAGTCAGTGATGCCCTCTTAGATTAAAATATTCTATTGGGTCATAGCTACACTTATGTGATGTCTGTTGTCCCATTTGCAGTCGACCATAAGATGTTATTTCTTCATAACGGAAAGGTTGTCACCATTGAAGAGTTGACGTATTACGAACTGAAGTGTCAGACCTACCCTGAGTCCATCATCTCTTTGGTGGTCAATAAAAAAATAGTCGAACCTCTGAACATTGTTTCACCTAGAGTATACAAAGACTCCTCTTTGCTTGGTTCATTCCCTGGTCCTTCTCCTCCTATCTCTGAACCTAGCTCGTCAAATTTTTGCATGATGCAATTGTCTCGTTTCGAGCTCAATCGGACTGGTTCGACTTATCAGTAGCCCCACCCTGCGCAACCTGCTCCTAGCACCTCACCTGTAACTGCTATCCATGAGCCTATCTACCCTCCCGAAATGGTTCCTCTTAGCTTTAACCATCTCGGAGCTGTCCCGCCTAGCCATTAACCCTCGGGTCAGATACTATTGTGGCTCCCCCTCCTAGAGTATTTTAGGTAGGTCTGTTATGGATACCTTATCTCTTTCTAACATGACCTTGGGGATCCCCGTCTGGTACATTAATCCCCCAGCCACTATCCCGCCTGCTCAGCCCAAACCTTATCTTGCTTTGAACCCGGTACAATGGGTCACCATGACCCCTCCCTGTGCTTTTGTGCCTCAACCACCTCAACAGGAACCTACTCCTATTGCGAAAACTTAAGGTGAGGGAGAAAATCTCGCAAGAAGGCACCTAATAACAAGGCTTCCCAGACAAACCCTACTCCTCCTTAGCCTCCAAAGTGTACCCCTCGGTGTGCTATGTGTGTTGTTGTCAGACATGCCACCCATACCTGTCCTGAATTTCCTCGTATCAAGCCCATGGTCAACGAAGCATTTCCTGAGTCCGATATCCCAGAGGGCCATGTCACCTTACTTGATTCATCCAAGAAACCCAAGACTTTGTGCACAAATCATTCTTGTGCTTTGTGTTATTTCCATGGCCACTATACTCACCTTTGTCCCCACCTCGAAGACTACCACACCTCTTTGGAAGCAGTCTTCCAATTTGAGGCCCAACATAACGAGTCCACCTCTCCCTTATTTTCATGTTTTTTTTGGAAGAACTAGAGGACACGAATGCTCCCATTGAAATTTCCCCTCCCGATGTCGAGATGATGAAGCCTTTGGCCACTGTTTTCTACCTATCATCATCTATTAGGCCCATGGTGGAAGACCCATCTAGGACTTCCCCTTCTGTTTCACTGGACCTCCCTTCAACGATCACCTTGGGCTTAACATCAGTAGATCCTTCCTCTACTTTTTCTTCAGTCACCCATCGTGACGATGCACATGTGAACCTTTCCTCTCATGACGATGAGTCGGGTAGCTTCGCAACTTCAAGAGGTCTTTCTTCCACCAGTCACCCCATCTTCTATTATGATGATGACATTATGGAAGCATTTACCACCCCTAACTTTATATATTCCCCCTTACATAGAGACCATGCATTCTAACCACATACACCTTGTGGCCATTACATTGACACCCAATGTTTGGGTAAGGGGGCACCCATATGTGAGAGTCTAGTAGATTAAATTCTCGACAACTCTTATAGTGCATCTGGTCGTGTCGACTCTAGTATCATCATTCTTCCCCATTTAAAAGAACATCTAGAGCCCCATATAACTTTATATCACTCTAGGGATGATCCCCCTCAACAATCCTTCCTCTTACATTAGTAACCCAGTTCCTTAGACATTATTGTTGACCAGCCTCTAGGTTTTCTAGGAGAGCACCAGTTCATTATCTCCAAATCCACTGTTTCAGATAGTGACATCATGTATGCCAACCCGAAACCTTAGTCCATTTGCTTCATATATGCAGTATCAAAAGAGGTATGTAATCCTCCATTCCCTTTCTCTAATTTCATAACCATAATGAAAAAAATGACGCATCACATCATAAAAATTTGTTTAAATTCCCCTTTTCTAAATACATTTTGGCATGACCATAACATGCTTGGGGGAACCTATGCCCCTCAACCATAAAAATCCCATCTCTGAACCAAAAACAACACTAAAACCCCATTTCAATGACAGGTTGCACTTTTCAGGTCATTTCCTAGGATAAGTCGCAGTTTTCTGCCTAAAACCTGCTACCTAGGTCACAGGACAAAGCCCAAAAAGTGTGACCCAGCATGTTCCTGAGCTCTGGGTGCCTAATATGAAACTTTAGTCCACTGAATTCAAATATTTTGGTTAGGCCTCTTACCTCCAACTGACGGATCTCGATTCCAACAGTCAGCTTGTCCGCTACGATCACCGCAAGATTTAGGGCCTTTTCTCCTCTCTACATTCACCACAACTACACTTACAAATGAATCAAATTGGAAAGAAAATGCCTTATTAAAAGAGAAACCCCAGATTTTTATTTTGCTGGCTGCAACCAAATCGTAGCTCAGTTTGACAAACCGTTAGCATCATTGGAAAGCTTTCACTGAGCTCTAAAATAAGTATCCTTTAGTTTTTAGTGATTTGATACATCACCCCAACACATTTTTTCCAGGAAGGGTCACTTCACCACTCAAAATCGAATTTATTCAGTTGCAACAATTGTACTTAGGGAACCACTTTTCCTTCATACTTGTCCATGCTCGTGTCGATTTGCATCGTGAGTAACCATGTTGTAGTCATGTTTTTATAGTCCCCACCAGGCCTCTACTATGTGGTAGCATCATCGAGTCACCCTTGTTTAGAGCATCCAATTTGTGTCATTAATGCATCCATGGAGTCTCTCTCGAGTCCTCTTGTATCCCACTATAGTCCTCCATCCTTCATTGCTTTGTTCCACTCTTATGTCACACATTTTTTGCCTTCATTCATACTGTCCCCTATCCCCTCTAGTATCCAAGTCATCCATGTCCTTTATGCTCTAACAAGGGAAGTTGTCATCCTACTACTTAGTACCCCCCATTCCACCATTATCCTTGGTGTCAGTCTATTATTCGCTCTACTATTATCTCTCTTGCCTTAGTTGAGGATCCCTTATTGCCTCACCTATCGCGGACCTCCTTCTGTGGACATCAACTTATTAATTCTAGAAGACGGGTCTAGAGGGCGGTGTACCTTGGTTCCATCTTCCACTCGTTTTTGGGACCTTAGATCATGCAAATGGACTCTTTATTTCCCTTTGAATTTATCTTTTCTCAGCTCTAGCTCCTTATGGCATGATCGAGATCCGTATAGTTAATGGTTCAGTGATGCAGCAGATTGTACTGGTGATTCCGGAGTGTGTGTGAGATGTTTCTGACGTCATGAGGGGGTGGCCCTTTAGGTAGCCCCCCACATGCCCGGATGACCTCTCTACCATGACCTTGGATGCAGCTTCTCAACTGCTTGCATTACCTCTTTAGTTTGCATGTATCATTCAGATTTTCAGAGCCCTTTCCTTTTTTACAGGGCCTCTTTGGTTGTACTTATATCTTATGTACTCAGATATTATTGTATAAGTCTTGGCTATTGTCCCAGGCACATTATGTATGTGGGATCCATTATCATGTCTTTATTTGGCCCATGTTTATGCCAACATGTACTATATAGTTCAGTTTCTTGTTTACTGAATGCATTATTATTTGTACGTTGTTATCTCGATGGGAATAGGTATGCCTCCCGCACCTCTTGTAGAAGAATTAATCACTCATAAAAGAGACTTGTCGCACCTGTAAGTCTCACCTCCTCAGGGTCTAGTCCTTTAATGCTTCAGTCTACCTTATATCTCTCTCTCTTTGACTTCCCCTTCGGTGTTTAGTGATTGAGTTCTTACAACGTACTTAGGTCATACGATTAGCTCCTAACACTCGCACACTGGGGGGCAATCTGTTACGCCAATTTTTGGTCATCTAACCTGTTACTATTATATGGACCAAAGTACACCATGTAAGACCAATTTTACCGTAGGTAAAATTTCTTTCACTATGAAAAATAACTTAGTAATCCATAATTTATTAAGTTGTTTATGGTCTAAACAGGATACCACATGAGGAAATATTGAATAAATCCCTATTTGTTTGATTTTCCTCAAGGGATAATTAATTAAACAGAAGCTTAATTAATATTCCTGGTCAAATTTAACCCAAAACAGGAAAATTAATCAGATAAATCACTATTTCTCTTATTATTTTCTAGGAATAATTATTTAAAACATTATTCCTCGTTAAATTTGACTAAAACATTTATAAATAATTGAATAAATCACTATTTATTTAATTATTACTCAACCATATTCTTAAAATAATAAACAAATCATTTATTTATATATTATTTACAAGTAAACGGATTTGACCAAAATTCAAATTATTTTTCCGTCCAACAAAAATAATAAAATATTCCATAAAAGTTGGATCTATGTTTGGTTAATAATATTTTAATTATGCACCAATATCGAGACTAACTCAATATTTTGTTATAAATAGAAGGGTTGTCCCATTCCTTCACTACCTTTTGTTGCCTAAAGATCACTTTGGATGTACACTCTTGGTTTGACTTTGATCCTCCATCATTGTCATATTTTTCTATTTTTTTCTTGTGAGCTCCCTTTCAGTTCCATTTTTGTCTGGGTTTTCTACACCATCAAGAGAGACAGATCTTAGGTATGAAGCGCTGAGAACATACAAGAACCCATCCCATTGAAGGGGATTGGTAACATTTTTCTATGTTCCCTTCCCAGGTGTCATAAATACACCATTCTTAAAAATATTCTTGTCTTGTCTATTGGATGCATGGAGCAACTCTTGCTTTTATTTGTTGTTTAATGTCTTTAACTACATAGATCTGGATTTTGTAGCATTTATCTTGGTCAAATAACTGAAAATATAAGGAAATTGGTAGCCATATTTGATGTTAGGGCTCTTTTTTATGCATAGCTAAAGTGGGATTTTTTCATACGCTTGCAATTAGAATTCACACTAACACATACCACTACGCTACTCCATTGCGTCTTAACCCTTTAAGGGTCCGACATGTATTTCAATTTCAACAAATATGTCGATGGGGGTTTGGAGGGGGCCAGCCCCCATCCCCATACAATCATGCTACGAATCCTGAGGGCGTAGCTGAATCCAAAAAATGGATTTGGTGTTAATTAATCATGGATTATCCACTAATCCGAAGTTTAATGCTACTTAATCCAGGGTTTATAAAATGTGTTTAAGTCACAATTAAGATGCACTTATCCAAAATTTAAGAGCGGCTACCAATTAATTAATCCTAGAGTATTATGGCGGCGAAATTAGTAGAACCACCATTTTTTGTGGACCTGCCAGTTTGGCGGAGCTATCTGGAGTCTTTTTCAGATTTGGAGGAGAAATCTAGGGAAATATTGAATGAACCATATATTGAGAAATTGTTTACTAATATTGGCTTAGGAAGAGTCATTTGTAGTAGTTTGGCATGCTTTGAGCACATTTGAACAGGTTTTAGAGGCAAAGGAGCAATTCTATAGGTGTTTTTGTCACTTTTAAGAGTTTTGAAGCCTAGGGCCACTAGGAAGGAAGGAAATTCCTAGATCAGCTGAAGGCCATAGATTTTGACATTATGGACTCATTGGAGTATGTTTCAGGAGAATTTGATGCATGTAAACAATATTTTTTTCACTAATGAGCTAATACAGAGGCCCAAGCCATGGAATCTGGACCAAGGAGATGTAGCCCAGGAAGGGTGAACTCCTTCATCAAAACTTTGTTTTAATGGATCGATTGTGATGGTTCTATGTTATTGAAGTTGCTGTTGTTCAAGATTTTAAATTAATACTTTATTCTCTTCAATTAAGTCATAAAAACTCAATTAAAATTCCTTTTTGACACCATTATGGGTTAATCTACCCTAAGGTATGGATTGAGAGAGCTAACAGAGCGGAAGGAATATCATCACAAGAAACGCTCAAATTACAAGTCCTAATGCCTGAACTTGAAAATTGAGGATAGAAGACTTTACCCGTGTGTCCTACGTCAGAGGTTGATCCCGTAGGGTGCAAGCCATCTTCTACTCCTCATGTTTCATGACCTGCAAATCAATATGGACAAAGCACACAAACTAGTTGCACAACATATATATCCTACATGTCAGTGTGTTAGATCATATAATCTCATAAAAATAACATGAAATAAACCATTACAAGATCATTCAACATGTATAGGAGACATTATTACACCATGTTTTGGTCATCCAACCTGTTACTATTAGATGGACCTAAGTACAACATGTAAGACCAATTTTATGCTGAGTAAAATTTCTTTCACTATGAAAAATTACTTAGTAAAACACCTTTATTAAGTTGTTTATGGTCTAAACAGGAAACCCCATGAGGAAATATTAAATAAATCCACATTTGTTTAATTTTCCTCAAGGAATAATTAGTTAAACATCATTTTAATTAATATTCCTGGTCATATTTAACCCAAAACAAGAAAATTAATTAGATAAATTATTATTTATCTTATGATTTTCTAGGAATAATTATTTAAACCTTATGTAAATAATATTCCTTGTTAAATTTGACTAAATCGTCCATTAATAATTAAATAAATCATTATTTCTTTGATTATTACTCAACCACATCCTTACAATGATAAATAAATCATTTATTTATTTATTATTTACAAATAAAGGGATTTGACCCAAGTCAAATTCCTTTTCCCTCCAACAAAAATAATAAAATATTCCATAAAAGCTGGATCTTGATTTGGTTAATAATATTTTAATTATGCACCAATATCTAGACTAGCTCAATATTTTGTTATAAATAGAAGGGTTTTTCCATTCATTCATCACCTTTTGTTACCTAAAGATCAATCTCGATCTATACTTTTGGTCTGACTTTGATCCACCATCATTATCATATTTTCTATCCTTTTGATTGTGAGCTCCCTTTGAGTTCCATTTTTTTCTGGGTTTTCTACACCATCAAGAGAGAGGAATTTTAGATCTGAAGTGTTGAGTACTTACAAGAACCCATCCCATTGAGGAGAAATGGTAACATCCTTCTATGTTTTCCTCCCAGGTTCCCTTGATATAAAATTCATTCAACATATTGTTGTCTTGTCTATTGGATGCATGGAGTAAATCTCGTTTTATTTACTACTTAATGTCTTTTGATGCATATATCTAGATTTTTGCAGCATTTATCTTGATCAACTAATTGCATATCTAAAGATATTGGCAGCAATATTTACTATTAGGTTTGTTTGTTATGCAAAACTAAATTGGTATTTTTTCGTACACTTGCAATTAATATTCATACTAATAACTGGCAACTCCACTAGGGATTAAGATTACGACCGCTATCATTTTTCTGATCCTTGCATATCCAGCTGCTTCAAACCCCAGGATTTCTCTTCATCCTCTTGTTTTTTCTTTTATTGATGTTTTTTTTAACCTATAAAACCCTAAAACATTAAAAATTCTAACTTCCGTGTGATTTCAGACTTATTGCGCATGTAACAAACATCAGCCGCAGCTGAGACGAAAAATTTTGCTGAAATTTTTCGCCGAGAGTGTCAGAAGTACAAGTCACACTTTTTGTTCCTAAACTTGCAACATGGAGCTTCAGAACGCACGTTTTAGCCCAAAAACAACTACCTATACAAAAAACAGGTTAGAAACTACGACTTGGACGTTTTGTGGGAGTTTTTCAGAAAGTTTTCTATGTTTGTCTGGGCCTCTAATCATGGTTTTCTCACCTCCGTCTCCACCCGTTTTAGACCTATACTTCTTTTTTTTTACTCAAATAAGTGGGAACCTAGCCCCCTAGGGCTTTAGTACCCTCAACACTTTGTGGAATAGTTTTAGTTGCTGTAGGTTGTCTGAAATTTTTAGAGTGTTCAGCCATTTTTTAGATCTGATACCTCACCTTCAGATTCGATTCAGATTGGCTATTTATCTATCCAAATCACCTCATTTAGTTTTTTTTTGGTTTTCCTCGAGGGTTCACTCTGTTTCCCTCCAGGAGATAGCCTTCTCATTTACAACAATATTTCCTCTAATTTGTTGTTGCTATCCACACCACTTTCCAGCAGATTTGACCTTTAGATATCTATCCCTCCCGATCTTATATCTATTGGATTTTTTCGTGTGTTTTGACTAATTTTTTTCCTACCTACAGGCTGCTTGTTGAGAGGACCGCCTTCCTGGGTTTAGATTATTGCACTATTAGTTGTTTATTTACTATTATTTCAGTTTCATATACTGCTATCTACAGGTTTATTTACAGTTAGACAACAAACATTTTCTTTTTCTCTACAAACGTCTAGGTTTAAAAATTAAAATTTACACACTTTACACACACACCCTAAGAAAAAAAGAGCTTGGTTAACACCGCCAAGCAAAGACTCTAAAACATTGAAATCAATTGATCCTGCACCTCCTTGCCCTTATTGGTATCTTTCTCCTTTGTGTCGTGTTTGTGTCGTTATAATTGCGCCACCAAGGCATTTATCCTACAGACTTCTTGGCCTTCATCCTCAATTTCTAGTAGGAAGACATACTCATCCATGTAGGATTCGAGTTATTCCTCCACCAAGTCCACACTCTGATTCTTCTTCTTGTTCATTGCGTTCTCCTTCTAATTCCACCCCCGGTTCTCCTCCTATCACCTTCACCATGTCTATTTCAGGACCTCACGATGGTGGTAGCCCTGACCCTAATGCTGGGAATAATACTAGTGGGACCACAACAGGAACTATCCCAGCTCCTCCCTTGCTCCCCTATATGGTAGGCCTCAGTCTTCCGAATTTTGACCAGTTGATAAATGACCCTATACACCATGACGCTAGTTGGCCTGCTATGCTGACCAAGCTCCCTTCCTACATCCCCAAGTTTGAAGGCGTTGCTTGAGAAGAGCCTAAAAATCATGTTGGATATTTCCACATGTGGTGTTTGTCTTATTCCATTACCGATGCCTCTGTTCGTCTTCAGTTGTTCCAAGGTACACTTATAGGCAAAGCTTCTAAGTGGTATGTTGATCAGGCCTCATCCTCTCATACCATCTTTGCGACTCTTGCTTGGGATTTTTTATCTTATTTCCAGCTTCCTCTTCTTTATGACACTACTACAGAACTTTTGAATTACTTCCGTCAATCTTCTACAACCCGCCTATCCAATCATGTCTAGGAATGGCAGAGAAGGAAGAGCCTATGTCGAGCCCCTACTTTTGAATACCGTGTCTACATGGACTAGTTACTTACATCTCTCTTTCCCCCTATCGGAAAATATGTCGCATCGCATTTCCCTCAAACCAAAGAAGCCGCTCTCCAAATTTCATTAAAATATGACCTGATCTACGCTCCGTTGGGTTATTTTTATACCATTCTACCTGATCTTCCTAGACCCGGTGATGCCAATGCACCGGGGGCATCTCATGTCACCGACGGTATCGTTGGAGCTCTCTCTCATCCATACACGTATCCTCCCATGGGCTATGTTTTTCCTCGAGGGGGGCCAGCACCACCTGCACTTTTTCCCCTCCCGGTAGCATATATCTAGGATACGGCATGCCTCCTCCTTTTTCACGACCTTCTGTTTACCACAGTGTTACCCAACCTCCTTATTATCCATATCCATAGCCTAGTGCTCCAGCTCCTCTAGCATTAGCACCTCCTCCTCCCTTTCCTTCTCAACCCCTGCAACAGCAGCCACCGCCCCCTCAGGGGCAGGTGTATGCACATTAGGGCATGACTAATCCTCCTCCCTCCAAAATGAAAAGGAAAGGCACTAAAAATAAATCTGCTCCCAGTAATCCTGGACCTAATCCTCAAAATAATGCTCATAACACTACTAACCAGCAACAGGGCGCTCAGCCCAAGCAGGACAGACATGTTCACACAAACAAGCCTTGTTCTTGTTGTGGTTATTATGGTCATTACACACATGATTGTCCTCTTTTACCACAGATGAAGAAGATGTGGGAGTCTCAAGCAACATTGCGAGGACAACAAGCCTCCCCTTCTGTCCCTCCTAGTGATGCACCTATTCAGTCGGTTGTGCTTACTAATCCTTTCCCTTAGCAAGGATTTGTGGCTACCCAACCATCTGAAGGTCAGGTGGCCACTCAACCTCTTTCATCTGGTACCTCTGATTACGATATTATAATGATGAACTCTAATCAACCTATAACTGTATACATCAATATTCAAACTCAATCCTATCAGTACAACAAGCCTCCCACTACGTCTATCCCCGAGACGCCTCCTTCGCTCTCTACAGAGCCTCTTTTGACACCTAATGGTCCCTTGCAGATCCCTTAGCCTAAGGTAGAGGTTCATGCCAAGATCCCTAAGGGACCACTACGCCGAAATACTACTTCTGGCAAAGGTGCCCATTGGTATAGCATAGTAGATGATTTGGCGCAATCTCCTGTTTCCATTTCAACTTTGGAACTCCTCCAGTCGTGCCCTTCACAAAAAAAATATATACTATATTTCATGGGCACTGTAGATCCTTCTGAAAATCAATTGATTTCCTTTGATGTTGACCAGTCATAACATCCTCCTCTCCCTTCTTCCGTCACCTTCCAAATCCCAGTCAAGATCCCTAATGCCAACGTTTCCTGGTGCATAATTGATCAGGGGGCATCCACCTGTGTGATGTCCGCTTCGGTTTGGAAGCAACTCGGATCACTTGAGTTGGATCCTTCCATGATCACTCTCTGAGCATGGGATGGCCATGCCTCCCAGCCCATCAGCCTATTCCACAACTTTCCTATTACTCTTGCGGGCAAGACTATTTGGGTCGACGTAGAAGTCATAGATGCCCCCTTAGATTACAACATTCTATTGGGTCGTAGATACACCTATGTAATGTTTTTTGTGCCATCTGTGATTTACTGAAAGATTTTTTTCCGTCATAATGAAAGGATAGTCACCATTAACCAGTTGACATATTACGAACCAAAGTCTCAGACCTCCACTGAGTTCGTCATCTCTTTGGTTGCCAATAAGCAAACCGTCAATCCTTTGACCACTGTCTCACCTGAAGTCTACAAAGATTCATCATTCCTTGGTACATTCCCTGGTATTCATCCTCATATCTCTAATCCCATCTCATCGAATGTTTCCATGATGCAATCGTCTCAAGCTGCCCTCAAGTGGCCCGCTTTGGCTAGTCGGAAGCCTCCTCGCCCTCTGCAGCCTACTCCTAGCCCTTCAATTCAGCCTTCTGGTCCTCATCCTCCTGGCCCTTCACCTACAGCTGGTATCCATGATCCTATTTACCCTCTTGGAATGGTTCCTCCAAGCCTTAACCATCTCGGAGCCATCCCGCCTGGCCATTACCCCTCCGGTTAGATATTGTTCATAGCTCCTCCCCCAAGAGTGTACATGGTACCTGTCATGGCTACCCTCTCTCTCCCTAACTTGACCCTTCGAATTCCCATCTGGTACCTTGGTACTCTAGCCACTACCTCACCTAGTCAACCCAAACATTATCTTGCTTTGACCCTAGTTCAACCGATCCCTATAACTTCTCCCGCTGCTATAGTGCCTCAACCACCTCAACATGAACCGTCTCCTATTGCGACCACTTTGGGTAATAAGGGCAAAGCTCACAAGAGGGAATCAAACGCCAAGGATGCCTCGAAAAACCATGCTCCTCCTCAGCCTCCAAAACATACACCTCCATGTGCTTTGTGTGATGTTATCGGTCATGCCACCCATCATTGTCCTGAATTGCCTCGCATCAAGCCCAGGGTTAGTTTCATATTCCCTAATTTGATGGTCCCAAAAAACTATGTTCCTTCCTCGACTGTAGGCAAGAACCCCAAGACTATTCACACCAACCACCAGTGTGCATTGTGTGATCTCCATGGCCATTATACCCACCTCTGTCCCTACATCAAGGACTTCTGCACCTCTCTAGCGGCAGTTCGCCAATTCAGGGCCAAGCACAACAAGTCCACCGCTCCCTTATTTCCACGTTTTTCTTCAAAAGAGCTAGAGGACACATCCACTCCTATTGACATTCCCCCTCTGGATGTTGAAATGACAAAGTCTTCGGCCACTATCCACTACCTGTCATCATATATGAGATCCTCGATGGAAGATCCCCCTGGGCCTTCCCCTCATGTTTCGCTTGACCTCCCTTCAGCGATCACCTTGGGCTCAACATCGGTGGATCATTCGTATACATGTTCTTTCATCACCACTTATGACGATGCGCATGTGAACCTCTCTTCTCATGATGATGAGTTAGGTAGCTTCGCCACGTTAGGTGGTATTTCTTCCACCAGTCACCCCATATTCTATTATGATGATGAAATTATGGAAGTATTCACCACCCCTAACTTTATTTATCCCCACTTACATCAAACCCATGAATCAGAACCACATACACCTTATGGCCATTACATTGACACCCAATGTTTGGGTAAGGGGGCACCCATATTCGAGAGACCAGGAGAAGCAATTCTCCACAACTCTCCTAGTGTATCTGGTCGTGTTGACTCTAGTACCAGTATTATTCCCCATTCAGAAGAACCTCTAGAGTCCCATATCACTTCAGATCACTCTAGGGATGATACCCCTCATCATTCCTTCATCTTACATCAACAACCCAGTCCCTTCGACATTGTTGTTGACCAACCTATAGGCTTTCTAGGAGAGCACTAGTTCACTATCACCAAATCCACTCTTTGGGATAGTGACACCATGTCTGCCGACCTAGAAACTTAAGTCCATTTGCTTCATATATGTAGTACCAAAAGATATTGGTAATCCTCCATTCCCTTTCGCGAACTGCATATCCATAACGAAAATAAATGGCACACCACATCATAAAAATGTGTTTATATTCACTCTTTCTAAATACATTTTGGCATGACCATAACATGCCTAGGGGAAGCTATGCCCCCCCAACCATAAAATTTCTACTTCTCAGCCAAAAATAGCGCTGAAACCTCTTTTCTCTTATAGGTCGCACTTTTCAGGTCATTTCTTGGGACAAGTAGCAATTTTCTGCCCACTACATGTTACCCAGGTCACAGAACAGACCCCAAAAGGTGTGACATGGCCTGTTCATGAGCTCTGGGCACCTAAAATAGAATTTCAATCAACTGAAATGAAATAGTAGGGTAAGGACTCTTACCTGCAACTAACGGATCTCGATTCCAATGGTCGGTTTATCTGCTACGCTCACCGCAAGATTTAGGGCCTTATCTCCTCTATATATTCACCATAGCTCCACATGCAAATGAGTGAATTTGGAGGGAAAATTTCTTATTAAAAGAGAAACCCCTATTTTTTCTTTCACCTTCTGTGGCCAAACTGTAGCTCAGTTTGAAAAACCATATGTACCGTTGGAAAGGTCTCACCGAGCCCTCAAATGGATATCTGTTAGTTTTTTGTGATTTGATATTTAACCAGGACACATTTCATCCACGAAGGGTCACTTCACCACTTCTCAAATATAATTTCTTCACCTGCAACACTTGTACTTGGGGCACCACTTTGCCTTCATACTTTTCCATGCTCGTGTCGATTTTCATCGTGAGTAACCATCATGTACTCATGTTTTTATGGTCCCCATTGGACCTTTTCTATGTCACATCATCATCGATTCACCCTTTTTTAGAGCATTCGATTTGAGTCATCATCGCATTCATGGAGTCTATCCCGAGTCCCTTTGTATCCCCCTATAGTCCTCCATCCTTCGTTTCTTGGTTCCTCTCTCACGTCACACATTATGGCCTTCAGTCCTACTGTCCCCTATCCCTCATGATATTATGTCAGTCACTACCAGGTCATACATGCTCTTTATGCTCTAACAAGGGAAGTCGTCCGTCTGCTACTCATTACCCCCCATTTCATCATCATCCTTGGTGTCAGTTTGTTAGTCACTCTACTCGTTTCTCTCCTGCCTTAGTTGAGAATCCCTTATTTCCTCACCTATGGCAGACCTCCTTCTGTCAACACCAAATCCTTCATTCTAGAAGATAGGTCTAGAGGGTGGTGTACCTTGGTTCCAGCTTCCATTTTTTTTTGGTGCCTCGGGTCTGGCAAAGGGATTCATCATTACCCTTTGAATTGATTGTTTCTTAGATCCAACTCCTTTAAGCATGATTAAGATTCGTATGCTTGATGGTTGAGTGATGCTGCAGCCGGTGAAGGTGATTCCTGGGTGTGTGTGATATGTTTCAGCCCTCATGAGGGGGTGGCCCTATAGGTAGCCCCCCACATGCCTAGATGACCTCTTCATTACAGCCTTTGATGCAGCTCCATATATTTTATGATTTTGGCCTTAGCCGATTGCAACGCCTTTTTGTTTGCATGTATCAGTCAGATTTTCAAAGCCCTTTCCTATTTACAGGGGAATTTGGGATGTATTTGTATCTCATGTACTCATATATTATTGTATAAGTCCTGGCTGTTATCCTAGGCACCATATGTATATGGGATTCATTATCATGTTTTTACCTGGCTCATGTTTATGCCATCATGTACTATATTGTTCAATCCCTTGTTTACCGGACGCACTGTTCTTTGTACTTTGCCTCGACCGGCATAGGTATGCCTCCCCCACCACCTATAGGATAGTTACTCACTCATAAAAGAGACTTGTCACACCTGTAAGTCTCGCCTCCTCAGGGTCTATTCCTTTAGTGCTTCGGTCTACCTTATATATCTCTCTCTTTGACTTCCCCTTCGGTGTCTAGTGATTGAGTTCTTACAACGTAATTCAGTCATATGATTAGCTCCTAACGCTCGCACAGTGGGGGGAAATTTTTTACACCATTTTTTGGTCATCTAACCTGTTACTATTAGATGGACCTAAGTACAACATGTAAGACCAATTTTACCCTAAGTAAAATTGCTTTCACTATGAAAAATAACTTAGTAAAACACCTTTATTAAGTTGTTTATGGTCTAAATAGGAGACCCCATGAGGAAAAATTTAAATAAATCCACATTTGTTTGATTTTCCTCAACTAATAATTAGTTAAACAAAAATTTAATTAATATTCCTGGTCATATTTAACCCAAAACAGGAAAATTAATTAGATAAATTATTATTTATCTTATTATTTTCTAAGAATAATTATTTAAACCTTATTTAAATAATATTCCTTGTTAAATTTGACTAAATCATCTATTAATAATTAAATAAATCATTATTTATTTGATTATTACTCAATGACATCCTTAAAATGATAAATAAATCATTTACTTATTTATTATTTACAAATAAAGGGATTTGACCCAAGTCAAATTCCTTCTCCCTGCAACAAAAATAATAAAATACTCCATAAAAGTTGGATCTTGATTTGGTTAATAATATTTTATTTATGCACCAATATCTAGACTAAGTCAATATTTTTTATAAATAGAAGGGTTTTTCCATTCATTCATCACCTTTTGTTGCCTAAAGATCACTCTAGATCAATACTTTTGGTCTGACTTTGATCCACTATCATTGTCATATTTTCCTATCCTTTTCCTTGTGAGCACCCTTTGAGTTCCATTTTTGTCCGGGTTTTCTACACCATCAAGAGAGAGGAATTTTAGATATGAAGTGCTGAGGACTTACAAGAACCCATCCCATTGAGGAGAACGGGTAACATCCTTCTATGTTTTCCTCCCAGGTGCCCTTAATATAAAATACATTCAACATATTCTTGTCCTGTCTATTGGATGCATGGAGTAAATCTCGTTTTATTTACTTCTTAATGTATTTTGATGCATAGATCTAGAATTTGCAGCATTTATCTTGATCAAATAATTGCATACCTAAAGATATTGGCAGCCATATTTTCTGTTAGGGCTCTTTGTTATGCACAGCTAAAGTGGTATTTTTCCGTACACTTGCAATTAAGATTCATACTAACATACATATAACACAAACAAATCAGGAATAGGACAAAGATTCTTTTATTGATAATATGTAAATATAAAATGGAAAAATCATCTAAGATCATCCATGGCTCCAAGCGAAACTATCCTCTAGATTCGTCCTACCCTAGCCTCACAAAGCTTCTTGCATAAAAGGTGCACAAAGGAGGTCACATAAATAAGCGGTGAACATCCCAAGGAAACAAGGGTTTCCTGAACCTGGGAAGTGCAGGAGGCATAGGGAAATATTATATATGATCAGGGCTATAACAGGATAGAATATCAATATAATTCTCTCTCCCCCCTTAGGCCTTCCCCTTGAGGTGTATTTATACTTCCTAAAATCAGTTTTTCACTTGGGAAACAATTTGTCCATGGGCTGGTGTAAGTAGTCTACAGGTAAAACCCATAAATCCCATCAAATTAATAGGGATTTAATTATTTTTTGATATTTTAAATAGTATAAATGGGTCATATATGAGTGGACCCGCGTCTGAACACAATAAAGTATGGGCAGAGTCACGTATGGAATTCAAAATATTGTTTTTAAAGAAGTTTGAGCAAGTCTGAATGGAAGGGTTGCCCAAGGCCAATGCATAAGTCATCAAGTATATAGAGGTGATAAATGATGCTATAATAGATGCTGCATAATATATGAGGTCATAAAGGCTACATGATGGCCAAAATTTATTATGTGCATAAGAAATAATCTTGCAAGGACTAGAGAGGACTTCACCATATTTCAGCTGGCCAAAATCTAGTGAAAGAAATCAGAAAGAAAGCTCATGTGTGAGGTGGGCATACCCATGCTCAGTGAAATAAAATCATGTCTGCATATCATGTATTGAGAGGATCCAATATGTATACAAGTATAACTAAATTGTAAAGTACATAGTGAATCATTTGATCACTGCCCGGAAGTACATATAAAAATCATGTCCAAGTATCACATATGAAATAATGATCAATGATTCCGCAAAGATATATGATCACTAAAGTCACAACTGAATCTCCAAGTACCAAATCATAAGTGGTGGAACAAATGGTATTGCACCCAACTCGGGTGCCAACATATAGGATGTTACTGTGATGAACTACAACATATGAGGGTGGATGGTGTGACTGAATGAAAACTAAAGGAGTTTTCAAAGAGAACCAAAACATGCTGATGCAAACCCGAGGTCTTCATCGAGGACTATGTCACAATTCCACACAATGGAAACAAATGAGTTGAGGTTGACCATGTGAGAAATCATTTGATTACTAGTCATTGATGTATACCATTAACAAACGCAAGACAACTCACCGATAATGATGACGTGAGTCAAGGTGCCTAAGTAAAATCTAACAAGTGACAATAAATGAGTTGAAGTCGAACACTTGAGAGAATCTACCAATCAAGAAAAATTGATATATTCTCACTATCGATAGTGAAGGGGTCTACCACTGATGACTGCAAACCATAAGGTAATGAAAAAATCACTCTAGACCTTATTCCTAGAGTAATGAGCCAGAGTCGATGGGAAAATATATGCTGGAAGGAATTCATTAAGGAATCACACATCAATCAAGTGCGAGTGTAACCCTAGGCCAAAATTTGGAAGGAATCGGACAAAGAAAAGTGAAGTAAGCAACCTGAAGTACATTTTTCGCATGTATAAAGTGTATCTAGTGCACGGTAGAAAGCCTCTGAACCAACCAATAAAGAAATATGACAAAGAGATGAGGAATCTGTCGATAGGGTGAAATGGAAACCAAGGCACTGTGTGAATCCCAGGTGTGATAATGTAAGTTGAAGTCCAACTCGAGGGAAAACACTCAATCAAAGACCCATGATGTTGATCAAACGCTGAGCACAAGGTCATAATGATGTAAATAGGGCCAGGGTGCATCTCTAGGTTTACTCTTAGAGAAAATTTTCAAAATCGATAAGAGAAAAACCCACTGGAAATAATTCAATGAAGACCTTCTAAAACCAACACGAGAAAACAACCAAATAGATGATGTTATAGAACAATAATATGAGGGACCCAGATGGTCGACTGAAAAATGAGTCAAGAGACACCACTGGAAGATTGACTTAGGTTTACTTCCCTTGAACAAAAGCACAACTCATTTTGACTATGGCAGCATATAATAACTTTGGATAAGTTTTTCATGCAACAGGAATAAAAATCCCTCCTTATGATTGGAAGAGATAACCAACTAGGGGAGTACTAAATTGATAACAAGGTTATGACTTCTCCTAAGTCAAAACTAAACCCATCCCAAATGGAGAAAATAATTATATTTTTTTTAATTTTTTCAAGGGCAACACAATTGACTGTTTAGCTGCAATCAAATGTGGAAGTAATGTCCCGTTCCTGCTCTTTTTGGGATATTTGATTTTTTTGTCTTTTTCATATTTCAAAGCCTGAAAAGGAATAAAATAATGCCTATAGTAAGATGGATAGAACGAGTTCCATTAAAAATATGCACTAGTTCCTGGGATAGGAACAATCCTACGCTCAATGCAAGGTGGCGAAAACTGGTAAGTGACACTCTGTAATATCCCAAAAATGGGACTGCTAGCAAGCCATGGCTGAAAATGCATTTTTCAAGAATGTATTCTACAAAAACAAATATCAGCCCTTGGATCCCTTAGATATGATAATCTAATACCCAAATCCAAAAGGATATCAGAAAAAAATCAAACTAGGTGAGGTAAACAGACCTCCCACACCTAGTATGGCTTGAAAATTGCCCAAAGAAGGGACTACAACAGTGTGCAACAATACTGCTTCAGAAATAATGTAGTTTGGCTAAGAAGTAGTAGGAGCCCAACATGGAGGCTCAATATGATTTTTTATAACAGCAAATTAGAGTTATATTGAAGCCCTTTCCTTATAAAACAGAAAGAAATAGACTCTACATGAAGAAATACTGAAAATAAGAGGCTACAACTAGATGATATGACTCTACAAGCTTCACATCGTTATTTTATTAGATAAAAAGAGTTGTAGATTACATTTCAGATCTAGAGAAGACATTTGTACAAAAATATAGATCTATATCAGATCTGTAAACTATAGAGTCTCCTCTTCAAAAGCCCATTGGGGTTTTTAGCATAAAACAAAGTACATGGAGTAGATCTAAGATCTATTGCAGCAAATATGCAGAATGATTCAGGATTTCTGAAGAAAATACACCAGAATTAAAATCAGATCTAAATGGAATATGTATTAGATCTATAATCCATGGATCACCACAGTGAAGGGTAGATTCCCAACACCAGAGATCTCTCCTCCTTGAAGTGCCAAAAGACCCTGCAACTTTCTCCTTGCAAATAATGCAGTTTTGGAAGATGGAATGCGCTCTAGGCTCTACAAAATGATGTTGCCTCAAGCCAAGATCCAAAAATGAGCTCTCTTCATCCAATACTCTCTTGCTAGGGGGATAGAAGGCTTTCCCACTGAAAAGAGGCACTAAAATGGCTTAGATCTGAATAGATCTAGCCTCCACTTGCTACAGCTTACAAAGACAACCAAACCTTGAACAGGATCTACATTGTAGTTGGAAGAAGAGCTTGGCCAAATGCCTGACAGTGGACCAGAAATACAAGACTCCCTCAAGCGCTACTCAAAGAAGGAGGTGGGATTCTTGATCATGAACACCCAGTGCTAAACAACACTATTCTTTGCTAAACAACCAAGAGAATGAGAAATGTTTAAAAATACATGTTCTTCCAAAAAAAAAATTCAACAACCTTCTTCTGTTGTTCTCCTCTTCCTTTTATACGATAAAAGCCTTGCAAAACCCTAAACCATCTCAATGATTTAGCTGCATTCACATGATTAGCCTCCAACTAAAATTATACTGTGCATCTAGGGGATTCAATGTATCTAGAAAACATTGTTGATTTGGTCCAATTGACCCAGTCAAATGACTTAATCCATTTCACACATAAGGGTGTTTTATTAAGGCTGCCCAGATTTATCCTTGTCCACATGGGCATTGATTTATTTTATTGTTTGAGGAGTTTAATTTATCCTCCTTTACACTTTTATTCTTGCAACAAGAAAATGAAAAAAAAATTGTATATTCCCATTAGCTTGGGCTAATTGGGAATATTACAGTCCTCCCCTCCACAATGTTGCTTTTCCTCAAGCAACTAATAGAGTGTGTGTTGCAACTCCTTTCCTCTTCCATTGCTGACACCATCAGGTGATAAGCCTCATCCATGAGCTGACTGTACACCAAACCATCCTTCCATGAATTGTTTCTTCAATGTTTTTATGAGAGGTAAATGACCCATCCCATAAGGAGTTAATAACTCAAATGAAACAATCATGGCTGAACCAAAACTCTCCCTGAAAGATGTAGCATAAGGTACATGGAGAGTCTCCATCCCATGTGGCACATACATGCTCCCCATCCTCCCTCCATACAAGCCCAAAAATATTACAAGTATATCATCAATGTATGGAAGAAAAACTATGTACATACAAACAGAAAATTGAGCATGAGGAGGTGGGTCATAATCCCACATATGGTACCAACGTAGTGCATCTCCTACCTGCCTCAAATCAATACATGGTAAGTGGTTTTCCCACCACTTACTTGCTGCCCAAGTCATTTCACTATTGCTAAAGGTCAGAGATGTGTTTGGTTCCTTGGGGAAGCACCCATCATGATGAAAAATCTCCCTTTTCTCATCAAGGGAGTGTCCAAATTCAGAAATTTTAATGGCCCCATAGTTGCCATGAGATTTACATGATACATTACTCCTTTTAGGAGTCATGGCCTGCATAAAAATGGTAAAATAACATGTACAATCATAAAATAAAACTTTCTTTACATGAACATATCCTTTACCAGAAAAGTCTCTCATACACATGGAGTTGTGCATGGATCTTTCTCCTCTTTCCAAAGAAAGGAGGGATGGCCGAAATGACCCTTGCATAGAGTCCCATGGCTACCCCAACTCCACATAGCTCATGCATTCTTGAAAATGCAGATATAGTTCCTCTTTAAAGCCCTCCCAATCAAATCTCATCATGATGATGTTGTAGATCCTCATGGAATACATGTGGCTGAAACATAACTCTTTGTGTGATTATTGTAGTATCTTATGCTTGAGCTTAGAAGCTCTAGAAAAAAATATTCTACCATGATGATAGATGACTCCTCCTTGGACTAAGTAGCCCTCTTCATGCAGCTGATCATCAAGTATCATACATGTGTGAAGATATTTGGAATAATCCACTAGTAGTTGGGATTTCCAATACAAATATACACTGCTCAACAATGAAAGTGTTTATGATGCATCAGCAGAAGTGTCTGTCATGTTGTCGATCATTCCCTTGACATCTTCTATGCTAAATGTGTGCGTTGGAAGGCCATTCCTTCCATTCTTCTCCACCCATGGCACATGATCAGAAAAGAGAGTGGGTGATGATGATAAGGGAAGAATATTCGCCTCCTTCTTGAGCTTACCCACGTCTCCCAACGCTATAGATTTGTCTTCAAGTGCTCCAATCCATTATGGATCTAATTTTGGAGCAGCAAGTTGTGATTTTTTCCCCAAAAAATCTGAATTAGGTGGCCTCCCAGGTGGTTTGCCACTAGATAAGAGTGTCCCTTGCAGAAATCTCATGAACATAATAGAAGGGACAATGAGGTCCTTGCTTCCACTGTGAAAATCCATCTCTGTTCTTTGTGTGGAAGGGTTGTGGGAGGGGTAGGTATGCATGCCTTCGATCATTTGAGGTGCACCACTCTTCTTGTCCACCCATTCCATTTGCAAAGCCTCCCAACCAGTGTTGACTTTCCCCAATGTAATCAACCATTGAACACCCAAAATAACATTGGTGTCTGGTATGTCAACTACAAAGAAGTGATCCACCAAAGTGTAGGATCCCATGGTGACTAGAAGTGATGGGACATAATGCATGCATTGCATTGTTCTATCTCCTGGGACAAAAATAGAGAATCCCTCAAAAATATCAGTGGGTATTACCCTCTTTTTCACAAGATGGGCATCAATGAAACTGTGGGTAGCCCCACTGTCAATCATTACAGAAACCATATAATTCATGATTGAGCCTTGAACTCTTAAGGTCAAGTACTTAGGTACTCCCCTCAAAGATGCAAGAGTTCCTCCAATAGGAGAAAATGCTCCACTCCCATCTCCTGATGGTGTTGGATCTCCTTCAACATTGTTAGCGTTGTGATCCCTCCTTGGCTCATCATATTCATGTTCTTCAACATATGAGAATACCTCTATATAATGTGCTTTACCAGCAACACATATATGTCCAGGTACCCATGGTTCTTGGCAAGTGAAGCATAGATTCCTCTTCCTTATATCTCTCTAGAATTCATCATCAAGAGGCTTCTTATATGAGCTCTCCTTTGAAGGAGCAACTTTCTCTTCCTTTCCTTTAGAAGGAAAAGAGGGCTTATTATGAAAGTCTACCTTTGCTTTTGGCAAGGCAGCTTGCTGGTCTCTATCCCTCTCAATGCCATCATGTAAGGTAGTGGGCTTGGTATATTTCACCAACCCATGCAGACGTTCATCTAAGCCATCAATGAACATGTACACCCTCCCTGCTGAAGACAAATCATGAACCATAACACATAATCTCATAAATTTAGAGATATAAGACTCTGTATTACTTGACTGCTTCAATTTTTCAAGGCTCATGAAAGGTGCTTCTGGATCCTTTCTGTCAAAGCTCTCCACCAGTATTCTATTAAACTCAGAATAGGCAGTCACATTGGAATGACCCAATGTAGACAACCCATGGAACCACCAGTTGTGTGCTTCACCTTCAAAGTGCAGCGCTACAGTCTTGATAGCTCTTCCATCTTAGGAACTTTGTTCAATTGAAAGTAGATATCTAGTTTTTCTACCCATGCTTTGGTAGAACTAATGGATGACCCATCAAACTTGGGTAGAAATAATCTACCCATAGAGTGATGCTGATCATGATTCTGAGTGAATCCACCATCTCTATGTTGATGCCTTGGTCTTCTCTTGTCCTTGAGGTGAAAAAACTCTTTAAAACTCAAATGTTCCTTGAATCTATAATTATGAAACTCATATTATTCAAATTAGTCTTTAAGAGATGCTTGCTCATGAGGCCCTTCATTTTCCACAGCCAAAAAAGTATACATGGTAGAGCATTGTGGAGCTTGTGGCTGGTTCATTGGTTGATCATTCCAGTGGCGAGACATGCCAGAGCTTTCTCCAGGATGAAATCTCCTAGGAGATTCCTTGATCTTGTCCAATATCATATCTTTGATATATCTAGCAAGATCTTGCATGGCTTTCAGAATGTTTTTTGCAAACTCCTTCCCATCTTCATCACTTCCAGATTCAAGGGCTTTTCCCTTGTCTTTATCATCATTGGTGTAATCAGATTTCTTCTCTATTATTCTCAAGTACCTCTTATCTCTTTTATTGAGAGGCTAATCTTCTTCTAAAGACATATTGGCTCTTCAAGAAATAAAATCATAGGTTGTTCCAAGATGGTTGCTCTGATACCACTGTAATATCCCAAGACTGGGACTGCTCGCAAGGCATCCCTAAAAAATGATTTTTTTAGGAATGTATGTTACAAAAACCAAGATCAGCCCTTGGATCCCTTAGATATGATAATCTAAGACCCAAATCCAAAAGGATATCAGAAACAAATCAAACTAGGTGAGGTAAACAGACCTCCAACACCTAGTATGGCTTCAAAATTGCCGAAAGAAGGGACTGCAGCAATGTGCAACAATACTGCTTCAGAAATAACGTATTTTGGCTAAATAGTAGTAGAAGGCCAACATGGGGGATCAATATTATTGTTTATAATAGCAAATCAGATTTATATTGAAGCCCTTTCCTTATAGAACATAAAGTAATAGACTTTACATGAAGAAATACTCAAAATAAGAGGCTACAAATAGATGATATGACTGTATAAGCCTGACAACATTATTTTATTACTGAAAAGAGTTGTATATTACACTTCATATCTAGAGCAGATATATGTACAAAAATATAGTTCTATATTAGATCTATACACTATAGAGTCTGCTCTTCAAAAGCCACTTGGGGTTTTCAGCAGAAAGTGAAGTACATGGAGTAGACCTGAGATCTAATGCAGCAGATCTGCAAAATGATTCACGATTTTTGAAGAAAATAAACCATTATTCAGATAAGATCTGAATGGAACATGGATTAGATCTGTAATCCACGTATCACCACAGTTAAGGGCAGATTCCCAACACTAGAGAGCTCTCCTACTTGAAGTGCCAAAAGACCCTGCAAGTTTCCCCTTGCAAATAGCATATTTTTGGAAGATGGACTACTCTATAGGCTCTAGAACATGATGTGGCCTCAAGCCAAGATCTGAAAATGAGCTCTTCTCATCCAATACTCTCTTTCCAGGGGGATAGAAGGCTTTCCCACTGAAAAGAGGCACTAGAATGGCGTAGATATGAATAGATCTAGCCTCCACTTGCTGCATCTTACAAAGAAAACCAAACCCTCAATAGGATCTACTTTTTAGTTGGAAGAAGAGCTTGGCCAAATGACTGATAGTGGACCAAAAATGCAAGACTCCATTAAGAGCTACTTAAAGAAGGAGGTGGTATTCCCGATTAGGAACACCCAGTGCTAAACAACACTATTCTCTGCTAAACAACGAAGAGAATGAGAAATTTCTAAACGGACATGTTCTTCCAAAACAATATGTTCAAAAACCTTCTTCTATTTCTCTCCTCTTCCTTTTATAGGATAAAAGCCTTGAAAAACCCTAAACCATCTCAATGATTTAGCTGCATTCACATGATTAGCCTCCAACTAAAACTGCGTTGTACTTCTAGGTGATTCAATGTATCTAGACAATGATGTTGATTTGGTCCAGTTGACCCAGTCAAATGACTTAATCCCTTTCACACATAAGGGTGTAGAGGGTGAATAGCCTAGATTTCCAGTCTTATGTTCACATGGGCATTGATTTATTTTTCTATTTGAGGAGTTTAATTTATCCTCCTTTACACTTTTATTCTTGCAACAAGAACATGAAAAAAAAATTGTATATTCCCATTAGCTTGGGCTAATTGGGAATATTACACACTCAAAGGAATGGTCCATCCATCGACAAAGGTGTCGAGTTGCGAAGGCTAAGTGATTGCACGGTTGATTTTGCAGAAAGACATGGTAACAATATGGCTTAAACATGAGTCCAAATGAAGCTAGCTAAAGGCAGAGATGTAAAAATGGTTAATATGCAATGAAACAATACAACTTGATAATAAAATGGGAGCCTCTAAGGTATATGGCCAAAATAAAGATAGCGAAGAAGAAGAAGAATGAAGCTTAAACACATAAGTCATGATAAGACTAAAGAGGACTCTCGAACCTACACAAATTGTAGCATGGGAAAAAAATGCTAGTGAGGATCTAACTAATAAGCCCATGGAAAGGATGACTCTACCATCATATCATGATTTGTAAGTCAACGACTGAAATTGGTTTAATAATCATAACATGATGGGGTCGACCCTATGGCAAGATTTGGGAATGGAGGCTAGTATGCATAAGTGCAATGGAAAGTGAATTACCTAACCTGTATTTCAGTTCAGAATAAAATACCTACCATGACAGGTCAGCAGTCATGAAACCGAAGCAGAAATGGAATAATCTCAAAATCACCAGAATGGACTTGAAAATAACCTATCCAAGCACTTACAAGCCAAAAGGTTAAATAGTCGTGAAAATTTTCAAAAAATGATCACAAATGAAATTTGTGAATTTTTTTTGAATTCTGGGCATAAATAGGCCTTTTGGACTCACATTTGGTCATTTCTGCCATGAAGAAATTGTGAAAGTGCTATGGAGGAAAAAATCCCTTTCTTGGAAATGGGGAAATTACCCACCGAATCGCTCCAAATATTCAGGTAAGCCTCATACTCAGCTTATTCATTAATTTCTTTATCAATTAAAGTAATTTTTTTGGATTTTCACCATATAAATTATGTTTTTATCTTAATCAATATTCATATACATGGGTTCATAATGATGAAATCACAAATTGTGTCTGAAAGGACTCGCGTATGCACAGAGCAGAATTTTAAAATGAATTTCTGAATGGCTTTTTGATGAAATGATGTAGGATGACCATAAGCTGGAGGGAAAGAGAGCATAGTACTATTGATAATGAGGTCATGGAAGACCAGTTATCCTTGGATATACTCCAAGGATGAGGATTATTAAAATTATTCAAAGTGCCAAACATGAAAACTAACATAAGATTTCTCAAAATGCTTGTAAGCTATTGGGATCCGGATTAAGATTGTTTCATGATAGATAAAATTACACTAAGGATTGAAATCGAAGAAATTTACTTCCTAACTAGACTCTCTCAGAGAGGGGAATGAGTAAATTTGCAGGGAAAACACACAAGCGGGTTAAATGTCGAGGATTATATTTGTGTTTATTGTGTTGAGGGTACTTTGAAGTTTGGGACGCATATCCCAATTAAATATGCGCAAGTTTTGTACATGAAGATACTTATTTTCACCATTGTGAGGGTATCCGGATCAACTTCCTTACACCATGCTTCATGAGGAAGCATAAATCTAGCAGTGGATTGCTTGAATAAATTCTATGATTTGTGCATAGCCTTACTAACAAATTTGATGAAACAACTGACTTCAATCTAGAAGAATAAGACAAAGAATTTTGGTTATGGTACTATCCTATGCACATTATTCTTCAAGACGATTCTAGGGCTTCACCCCAAGATCATCTCTACCATCACCAACCCTCGTGATTCACAGATAGCTAGGTGGGAAGATCTGATGAAGATACTAGGGGGTGGTGAGGTCCCCCAGACTACTTGGGATGATGAGCTCCACATTTGGTATGGAGAACAAGTCATCACAATAGAGGACTATCCCTATGCTGGCATGGATTTCAGGGGAGATCCAGATTTGACTCTTCCACCTGGTGCAGCATTGGGGGG
Organism: Pinus albicaulis; assembly: GCA_034641835.2. NCBI lineage: Eukaryota > Viridiplantae > Streptophyta > Pinopsida > Pinales > Pinaceae > Pinus > Pinus albicaulis. The sequence goes on along the minus strand of CM076577.1, from coordinate 1,226,198,407 downwards.
TGATTGGTAAGATCACACAATGATTTTTTCATTATATGATTCTTTTATTTTAAAATTATATGAAAAATGAAAAATATTTTTGGTAAGACAATATGACTTACAATTGTATGGATCATGTTGTATACATGGGACGAGTGAGACCTGAGGGCTTCCCAAGGCATAGGTGCTACGAAACAGAAGTTGAGGATGCCACAGAAGACCCACGGAGGACCCTCCATGCTATATAGAGACTTGGAGAGCTTAACTTGCCAAGTCCCTATGGCCGGTGCAGAGATCCTGAGAGTCTATCAGGAGATAAGTGGTTGAGTAACACGATTGGGTGTGGTTGTTCGTCTTGCAGAAGCTATAGCGTGTTGCTCCTTCTCGAAAGACCTATCTCAAGTGTGTGGCCCACAAGAGACATATTTTATTGATGAGATGATTGTAATATTTTTTATGATGAACATGGTCGGGCATAAGCCCTAATTTTGTAGGACATGATTTGTCCGATTTTTGTATATTTTGAAAACAACTCTGATATATATATATATATATATATATATATATATATATATATAAATGATGCAATTTTCGCAAATTTACAATGATGAATGATGTTTTTTATTATTATTTAATGTATTGAATGGTTAATATGCCAATTAATTTTTTGATTAGCTAATGATTCTGCAAACCAATTTTATGAATGAGGAATGCGAATGAATGTAACATATTGAAATGAACATTGTAGCAAATGCACTCTCAGAAAAAATCGATGTAAAAATGGGTCTCTAACACGATATGTTTTATTTAATTGTGAAACCACCAGTTGAAAACCCGAGTATACTACTAATGAATCAACACCAAGAGATATTTCCTTTCAGAGTAGGTTTACCACTCTAGTGTACTCTGTGACATTGTTTGAAGCATGACCAATGCATACACCCCTTCAGACTAGAAACTGACCTGAAGGATAGCGAATTGCTCAAGCTGCCGAAGAAATATTTCGAGTATGTCTACTAGCACCATTGACAAAGCCAAAATGACTCATCTCATCCAAAAATACCTCCCAAAGTAGATCAATATCAGCAAATTCACATAAAATTTTTATAGAAAAATATGCACAAAAACTACAATATGTTGGCAAAAACACTGAGAGGGGGGGTGAATCAGTATTTAGAGCATACTCAGAACTTTTTATTTTTTCTTTCTCTAAAACCCATACGCTACTTGACTGAACACAAATCGTGTATACACGCGGATAACCTTCATAAAACTCGCGTATATACAGAGATCTTATTAAGCATTTAGTTATTTACTTAGATCTATGCATCATTCATTCATTAGATGTTTAGTTGCTAGCATATGTGCAAAAGAATACGAATAAACCATCACACATACAACACACATGAACACCGTGATTTAAGGGTTGCAACCTCCAAGTCGAGAGAAAACCACCGTCGTCATCGCCTTTGTCTTCAATATTTTTATTACAAAGAAAACATCTTACAAACCATGCGACCGGGCACGTACCACACCAGCACGCAGTACCCACCCCAGGCACAACCTTCTCATTTACCAAATTATCCCGGAAGGGAGCTACAACCCCTTGCTCTCACTTACTCCAAATCCACCTTCCCGGAAGGGAGTGGAGACCCCCCTCGCTTCTTTTTACCAAACCCCCTCCCCGGATGGGAGCTACAACCTCCTGCTCTCATTTACCAGCTATCACTGGAAGGGAGCTACAACCCCCTCACTGAAGGCTTCGACCCTCAGCACCACCATTGCGGACCACATTTCATCAATTTTCATACCGGATCCAATAGCTTCCATACAACACAACTTGTAGGCCTCTTTTCATCAGATTTTCAAACTAGACCCACTCCACACATTTAAGCTCATCATATATCAAACTGAAACTTATAATCCCATCAATTCATTCATTGAATCATCAACCAATCAACCAACAACTTGATCTTCAATTAACATAATCAAAGAGATATTCGCTATTCAAACAACCCGCTCGTATGAATACATCATTGGGATGACAAAGAAGAACAGCGTAATGGGGATTTATTATCATATCTCACCATCAAAGAAACCCCAGTTTGCACACGCGCTTTAACTTCACTAAACCTGCGTATTTACGCGCTTTCATGCATACCGACCCGCGTATACTTCTGTGCATTCTTCAGAAAACCCTGTCTGCCCGTATGCGCTTTGCCTTAAGTAGACCCGCATATACACGCGCTTTTGCTGAACCGAACCTGCGTATACATCTGTAACTTTTTAGGACTGTGCAGCTCTTTAGATCAGATAAACAACTCAGATTTCATCCTTTACTTCAGAAAGTATTTCGCCTCATCTCAGATCTAAACCTTCCATAAACAGATCCAGAAAATACATATACATTTCAGATCTAGAGATCCCTCATCATCGTTTTCTTCATAGGTGCATCATAGATTCAGATCTATCAATCAAGAACAAAGTTCATCCATGCAAATATTCCTTAGAGAGATTTATTCATTCACAACCCTTACATATGCTCCCCTTGCACAATGATCTTCTTCTCCTTATATAGATTTAGCCTTTATCAATACCATGAGCCAAAACCACACCACTTCCGATGGTATTCCTGGATGGGATCAAATAGATAATCCAGCGCTCAATACAATGGGTCAATACCATGTTAACACCCCTGAATTTATAAATTTAGAGCGCAAATAGCCATGCGCTACTTGTCACGTACTTTTCCACGTGCATACGCTACTTCTTCTTAACAAACCCGCGTATGCCTTGTGACATGACTTATTTATCATTTCTCTGACACTTTACTGTAGTTCCTTTCTTCTATTACTTCTGAGCTAGTCTGTAAATATATCATCCTTCCTTTTAACACATAGATACATCATTTCCATCAAGGACAACTTCATCAGGTTAGGCTGTCATCAACTTTATCTAGTAGGTTTCCATCAAGGACAACACTCTGCATCATATAGCCAACAATTTCATCAAGTAGGTTGCCATCAATGACAACACATGCCAACACAATATATACAAACAAATAAAATTCTAGGAAAAATCCTAGGCATAATACTTCTTCAGATAGAGCCCATTTCTGGGCTCTGCCAGCTCGTCATTGTCGAAATAAACCAAGGCATAGACTCCCTTTCTCAGGAAATTTTTAGCAATAAAAGGACCATACCACATGGATTTTAACTTGCCTACCCCCAAGGAATCCTTTTCTTGAGAATAAACCAAAATAAGATCACCTTGAGAGAAAACCCTAGGTTTGATTGCCATATCATACTGAACCTTCACTCATTTATTATGAGCCTCGTTCATTGTAGCTGCATCTCAGCGCTACTCATCGAGCTGTTTTAGATAAGCAAGTCATTCTTCGAGACTTGAAGTGTTAGGAAGAAGCTCGACTACCATCTTAAGGGAATGAATATCGCATTCAATAGGAAATATTGATTCCAGCCTATAAACTAGTTGGAACAAAGTGAAACCAGTTGCAGTCTAAATAGACATCCGGTACGCCCAAAGTGAAATATAAAACATGACATGCCAGTTGGACCTGGATTTATCAATTTTCTATTGAAGGATAACCTTTAAGGAATTCTTTAAAGATTCAACCTACCCATTGGCCTGAGGATAATATAGACATGAATGCTCTTGTCGAAAACAGAATTTAAAAGCCAATTTAGCCATCATATTCTTTTGAAAATGACTTCCATGGTCAGTGAAAATATATTTTGGAATACTAAAGTGATAAATGAGTTGGTTGAATAGAAATAGGGTTGATGTTTCACCATCTTTTGCAAAATTAGGCCTAAGCTCATCCCACTTTGTAAAGTAGTATACTTCTATCATAATACACTTATGAACCTTTTCTGAATGTGGATTACAAGTAGTACAATAAGTACCCCACATTGTGAACGGATCGGCAGTGACAACAGGAAAGAGAAAAGTTGGATGAGAGCACATATTCTGAGTATAGAATTGACAAGGATTCCATTTTTTGACCGCCTCAACATAATCTTTGAAGATAGAGGGCCAAAAATATCCTACACGCAAATCTTTTGGGTTGTAGAAAGCCCAGATAAATGAACACCACAAGTTCCACTATAGCAATCATTCAACACAACCTTAGCTTCTTCGAGAGTCAAGAAAAGTATAAGGATCGAGTCGACCCCATGACTATATAGAGTGTCACCAATAATAAGATAAATTTTTGGTATGTGATGCAACTTCAACGCTCGTCTTTCGAAAAAGCTAAGGGAAACTTCGAAGTCTGGAGATAAACAATGATATCTCCATACCAAGGATCCTATGAAGAAATGAGGAAAATATGTTCATCAGGGAATGAATCTTCATAAACAATCTCATATAGACAGGGAAACTCAAAGATCCAGTACGCAAACACCAAATGTTTCTTAGATTTGGCAGACAAGAATTCGAGATCAAACTGTTGCAAAATGACAATCCATTGATTTCATTTGCCCCTAATCACTCACCTACTGAGAACAAATTGAAATGGATTAACTACTTCCAAAACATAAGTTTTGCAAAGAAGGATATAATTCTTAAACCTTTGGACAACATGGATAGTTAGCAAAGCTAATTTCTCAATGGGAGAATACTGCAGGACCCACCAAGCATCGACTAAGGCAATAAATCAAATTCTCACAAAGAGCATCATCCTCCTAAACTAGAACCATACTGATAGAAGATTCTTCTATAGCGAGATACAAAATGAAGTCTCTTCTATAATCAGGTGTACTCAATAATAGATCAGAGGTCAATGCCTTTTTCAAAGCATCGAATGAGCATTGAGCAAAGTCATCCCAACAGAATGGAACCTCTTTCTTTAAAAACCCCATAAATCCTTTGATCTGGATCTTGGGGGGAGGCCCCCAAGATCTAAAAAGTTGAAATGGATCTGACCAGATCTGCAAAATTAGAATGCCAGAAAAAAAGAGAGAACACCATGCAAATAAAACCACAAAGAAACTTGTTTTATTAAAACAGATAATAACTGTAGAAGCTACATTGTGGAAGACAATCTGTCCTTTTACAAATTGAGGCTTGTTATTTATAGCATTTTTTTTTTAGATAGAATACCATAGATGGATACCATGGGCCAATACCATGGGTAGATACCACTTACAAGACCATGGGTAAATCCCATGTGTGGATGAATACCATGGGTGGATACATACCATGGGTCACTTACAATACCATGGGTGAATAAATATCATGGGTGGATGAATACCATGGGTCGATGCCATTTACAATACCATGGGTGGATGGATAACATGGGTAGATGAATACCATGGGTTGATGCCATTTTTCATTCGGATCATTCCTCCCTCCTTAAGAAGCAATGGTCCCCATTGCGTGAAGTTCCCTCCTGATAAGCCTTTGTTGAATATGAAGAGCCACTGAAGAGAAGGGTTTTGTGTAGTTAACCCATAACCATGATGAACGAAGATCCGAGGATAGAGATACCCTGTAATGCTTGTGACCAACTATGATATTGACAGTGTGCGGCCTAGCAAATGCACTTCGATGAAGTGTGGGTTTGTGGATGAACCAAAACCATGAAAAAAAAAGATCCGGGGATAGAGATACCCTGTAATGCTTATGACCAACTGTGTTACTAATAGTGTGCGGCCTAGCAAATGGACTTCGATGAAAATGATTTTGTGCGGTTGACCCATAACTGTGATGCTGATTGTTGATGAAGTAGCAGGTGCCTACATAGCTTGGGGTGGGAGGGCACGTCTCCAAATAACCCTAGCCGAACACTGCTATGATGAAACTGATGAATGTGAAGTAGGTGCCTACTAAAGCGAGGTGGGAGGGCATGTCTCCAAAGGGAACCCGCTCTGAATGATGCTCCAGATTTTAAATGAGCATAAATCATTCAATATAACTCAGAATATTTATTATAACCTATTTTTGGAAATGGAATGATCATTCTGCATCTTCTCATGTGTTTGAAACCACTATTTGGAGACTCTAGACTCTCATGTTTTCGATGGAACTGTCTCGCTGTCACAAAATTTCTGAAAAAATAGTTGATTTTAAATCAACGATAACTCCCACATCCGGACTCCGATTCGACCGATTTTTTTTTTGAAATTGGGTTATTTTTCAAGAGGAGCTCAGATATATATCCATTATTCTAAAATTATGCACTAAAAATTTCAAAAAATGACAGGAGAGCCGCTGCCCATGAATTGTCTCAGAAAAATTCCTTCAACATTGCTGATTTTGAATCAGCGATATCTCCCTCATCCGAACTCCAATTTGGCCGATTTGTTTTTTTAATTTGAGTATTTTTTTGCAAGGAATCTAGATATAGTATTTTTTTTTGTAAATTTTTCACCAAAATTTTCAGATATGATCTGAAAACTCGCCGCCCAAAAAAATTCATGGAGTTTTCTAAAGATTGTTGCCAAAAATTGACATTGAAATATGCTTCAAACCCTCATTCCCATGGATTCGTAACCTGAATCTGATACCACTGATCCGGATCTTGGGGGGAGGCCCCCAAGATCTAAAAAGTTGAAATGGATCTGACCAGATCTACAAAATTAGAATGCCAGAAAAAAAGAGAGAACACCATGCAAATAAAACCACAAAGAAACTTGTTTTATTAAAATAGAGAATAACTGTAGAAGCTACATTGTGGCAGACAATATGTCCTTTTACAAAGTGAGGCTTGTTATTTATAGCCTTTTTTTTTGAGATAGAATACCATAGGTGAATACCATGGGCCAATACCATGGGTAGATACCACTTACAATACCATGGGTGGATACATACCATGGGTCACTTACAATACCATGGGCGAATAAATATCATGGGTGAATGAATACCATGGGTCGATGCCATTTACAATACCATGGGTAAATTCCATTTGTGGATGGATAACATGGGTAGATGGATACCATGGGTTGATGCCATTTTCCATTCGGATCATCCTTTCATCACCTCAGAATAATTAATGACAAATATCCTTAATAAATTGGCCTTTCCTTGTATACTTTGAAACCGACGAATAGAATACGGGGGAGGCAACTGATGTATTGCCTCAACATTGAAGGGATATACCTAAATCCCTTCAGTAGACACGATGAATCCCAAGAACCAACCGGATGTGATGGCGAAAATGAACTTATTAGTGTTCAATCGAATTTTATAATAAGGACACGGTTCAATAACTTGTTGAAGGTGAGAGGGATGATCAATTCTATTTCGAGAACGAGCAGTTAAATCATCCAAATATGCTTGATGTCGTGGAAATCATAAAACATGGCCCGTTGGAAAGTAGCTCCAAGATTTTTAAGTCCAAAAGGAATATTTTTGTATGAAAATTTACCCCAGGGGAAAATAAAAGCAGTCTAATGTTGATGTTTAGGATAGATAGTGATCTAATTGTATCCCGAGAAACTATCCATGAAGGAGAAAATATCATTCCCCACACACTCATCAATAATTTGATCAATAAACAGTGTGGGGTAATTATGTTTTAGACATGCCTTATTCAAATCCCTGAAATCAATGCAAACTCGGATCATTCCTTGTTTCTTGTCCATAGGCACTGGATTCGAAACCCATCGAGTTAATGGAATGGGATATATGAAACCCACCTTTAGCAGCTTCTCAACCTCGGCCTTAATAGTTGTTGCCTTCCTAGGTTTGACCGGCCGAAGCTTATTCCATATAGGCTTAGCATTTTCATAAGTCTTGATCTCATGCTGGAAAATATATGGATCTAGTCCAGGCTTCTCCTCATAAGACCAAGCCAACACATCTTGAAATTCTCTAAAGAGATTAGTGTAAGTTTGAACCTCTTCAGGAGAACATTCATCTCCAATGAAGACATTTTCAATAACATTTGGATCTCTGGAGATGTTCACTGAGGTAGTTTGATAAATGATAGCTATATTCCCTTTAGGAAAAACCTGTGCTCGATCTAAGGGTTTCAAGTCTGGGTGAATAGTACGAGAATACTGAGGGCTAGACAATCTTGTTTCAACTTCTCACAAGTCTGGTAGAAAATAGGACCGATGATGAAAATCATCCCACGGTATTTCCACACTAGTCATTGCTTCAAGGATAACCTCTTTAAATGGAAGAATGGTATTAACTCAATCCTGACCAGAACATGAACTAAGAGTCCAAGTCGGAGCCACATATTCATCCAACTCCTCCGGTAAAATAGAAACTGGAACAGAGTCTGTAAAGTCAATAATAGATTGATAGGAGATCACTGTTGTAGACATAGTTAATGCCATTCCACCCACTTGACATTTCTCTAATGTGGAGGTAGGAGAAGGAAAGGTCCAAGGATCCTAAAACTAATGATTTTGAAAGAAATCACTTCGAGTAGGAACCTTGGAGGATGAGATAGATATAAACTGAAGGAGGTAGAAGATCAAAAGTACCCATCGATGATGTATACATTCCAACCCCCAAATTCTCAACAGGTTTCTTGGAGTCGTCCACCAAGGGTACAGTAGAGTCAGTAGATGCATTTGGATTTACAGGAGAAAAATCCATCTGGTCAACAGTGCCAATTATCCCTTTGTGGGGAAAACACAAGATGAAAAATAACGATGAAGGAATAACATCCATCTCATAAATCCAATTCCGCCCCAACAGAAGGTTGTAGTCTAAATTTGCATCAACTATGTTTACCTCAATATTGACAGTTTTACCCCCAACACAAATGGGTAAAGCTGGAACAATTCCATGTGGCCTGTTAGAATGACCATCAAATGCAGTAAGAAGAGTAGGTGAAGGCACAGCTGAAGGAGATCCAATGCCTTTCCAACATGAGTTAGACATGACACATGTGGAAGCACCCTCATTGACTACTGTTCAAAAGATATTGATCTTCCTATATGTAGACTTAGTCTGAAAATCCATGTGATGAGGAAGTCCCTTTTTAATATTAGACATGACAAATATGATCATAAGAGATTTTTTTGGATCAACAACCCCAATTGTAATGAGAAATGCACTCCTTTGTTTTGGGCATGACTAGGGTACCTCTAATGCAGACATAACACAAGGACCTTGAGCCAGATCTTCTACAATGAAGTAGATCTGGGCAGCCTTGGAATTAGAATTAATCATCATATGCTACGTAGACCCTTTCAACGTCCGAGGTATAGGCTCAATTGCAGACATCTCTATATGGAGTGGCTTAGAATTACTAGGAGCACCCTTAGCTTTCAAAGGCTTAGCCTCACCATAATCACGAGATCTCGTAGTGATATCAGCGTGAGAACTCATCATATATACATTTGAGGAATTTTCCCCTTCCTGGTTGCCCCTTGCGGGAGCTCGAGTATTAGCATTCGCGCCAGCAAGAAGCTACTACCCTTGGGGAAAGGGTTTGTCAGTATAGCCTAGGAACTAGAAGAACCTTGCTGAGCTAACAAGCATTGAGCATCCAAAATTTTCAAGAAGAGGTGAGTAAGATGGCCTCTGGTGCATAACTTGCATGGAAACTTAACTTTCTTCTTACTGTCCCTCTTACCTTCTCCAACATTATCGTTGGATTTGTTGCATTACCCTTCTCATCCTTCTCTTTCTTCTTATTATTCCGTCACTTCTTCTTCCCATTGGATTGTTGATTTCCTTTGGGGTTGGGAGCTTGAACAACATTAATAGTTAAGGGCTGAGAAGGGGTTGAAACAAATAGCATAGCATGACAAGAAGGAGTAGATTGTAAATAAAATTGCTGCAATCTATTCAACAGGTTAGTCATGCCACTATCTATCGAACTGATAAGCCTGTCAGCATGAGAACATATCTTCGTTTTGGCTAAATCCACTTTGGGATGAGGAGCATGCAGCAAAATCTTATTAAGGAGCCTAGATTGAGAATAGATTAGTTCTAACTGCTAAGCACTAAATATAGCTTGTTCCTCAGAGAATACCCTAGAAAGGGATACATCGTTCGAGATTTCTATCTGTAAGGATTTAAGAAACTATTAGAGAAGGAAATCATTGGGAATCTGGGATTTTATAAGCCTCTTCATTCTCCTCCATTCTTGAATATGATCAGAATTGTATGTTTCCTTGTCCTGCTGGAAATTGGACAGGAGATCAGTCCCGGCATCATAATGAACAGGAAACTGGAAATGTTTCAGAAACATAGTAACCAACTCACCAAAAGTATTAAAACTGCCCCATGTTAGATCAATGTATCATTTTTGCAGTGTTTCTAGTTAGGCTGCATTGAAATAGACTCAACCTAATCGAATCAATGATAAGGGAGTTCGAAGAACACCATAAGTGGAAAGTGGGAACATGGTCAGTTGGATCCTCACCGATCTTCCCTTCAAATTTTGGAATATATGATGGAATTTTTGTAGGGACTGGAGGCCAACCCAGGTTGTATCAAATTGGATCATTGATCAATTTTGTTAAATCTGGAAAATTCAAAGTTTCCAGGAAAGGTAAGCTTGGAGGAGCTTGAGAATTCCCTTCCCCAAAGGAAGGATTCCCAACATTCTAAAAAGGATACCATGGATTTTTTTGAGGCACCGGGTTGCCATATATTGTTCCTAGAAAAGGTTGATCCATAAGAGAAACCTTGTGGCTCAGCAGCATTTGGAGAAGGACTCCCTCCCATCATCGGATTACCATAAACAGGGATATTTCCCCCAATCGAAGTGTTAAATGAGGAGGAACCCCCTCGGTAAGGGTTCCAATAATTGGTTAATGGAGAGAAATCCTAAGAAAAACCTATGGAAGGGAAAGGTACATTCCATTGCTAACCAGAGAAAAATTGATTCCCAACTCCCAACCCTGTAAAAGCAGGGTTCCAACCTTGAAAATCATTATAGTTTTGACCTCTGAGGAAAGGATTGAAACCTTGACTTTGAGAGGTAAAAGGAAAATATACTAAGGAAGGCTTCGAATGAGGAATGTGTGACTATCGGAGGGGAAACACTAAAAATAAGCTAACCCAGTAGCCATAGAAGGCATAGGTGCAGAGACAAAAGAAGAAACAATGAAGGAAACATAAGGAATTGCACTAGATGTCATTCGAAAAGAAAAGGTACCAGAATGGGAAGGAAATACTTGGGTGCCCCAACTTGTAGATGGAATAGAGGCAGAGCCAAACATAGAAGCAATGGGACTGATAGTTGAAATCCCAATAGTACCCCCTCCTTCAACTGAAAGAGGATTATGCACACTTGCGGTGCTCATAGCTGACGTTGTATTCCTAGCCATGGCCATCGAAAGAAAGGGATAAGGATGGGGGCTATATGGTCTATGAGATGCGGGCCCAATGTACAAAAGAATGTCTGGAAAAATAGCAGGAGGATGAGAGGAAGGACTACCTCAAGGTTCAGGAAATTCTTCAACTTCAACTTCTTCTGCCGGAAAAAGGACTCTAGAGATGAGTGTAGTACTCCTTTCTATAATACTAGTAGTACTAGTGTTGATCAATGATTGTCATTGATGTCAAACCAAGCAACACAAGGAGCTACACCAATATTTCATGGAAATATTAACCTACCAAATTAATATATTCTGGGTCAAGAATTATTTTTATGGTTTCTACTTGTCGATATATTTTGGTTGATAAATGGCACGCCATGTAATTCTTCACAGTTTGAGAGTTATTCATGTTTGAAGTTTGTAACCCCAGTTAGTGCACTAAAACCCCATAGGGTTGTGGCATGGGTCATTGAAAAGTCAATAATTAAAAAATTTTAAGATCCTAAAATCCCTCCCACATTCACTTGTTGAAGCCCCTCTCTACCTAAGCATTTATATAAATTGTGATCCTCATATCCTCCTTATGCAAGGATTTCATTATCTGAAATAGGGCATCATGGAATTTTAGCTATAATTTTTTTTATACTAAGGTTTAGAAGCTGAAATTATTATGAGGCAAAGCTAAAATTCTGAGGAGGCTCCTGTAAAAATTTCAGATGAAGGTACACAATATTTTTGGAGATATGATCTGTGGAAATCAGTGTTTTTGCAGGCTTCTGAAATTCATCTCAAAGAAGTGACCTTGGGAAAATCATCATAACTCTCTCTCTGAGTATCAGATTGGAATTCTGTAAAATGTGGTAGATAGTGCATGGAATTTAGTTTTTTCGTTATCAATTTCAGATTCGAATGAAGAAACAGTGACACGTTGCATGCCGTACACGTTCACTATATTGAAATAGTACATAATTAGGGCATTGTGAGAGTTTGGGCATAAATCTCCCTTGAAGAATCCAAACTGGGTCAGAACTGTGGCATTGAAAAGAAGGCTCAGAGGACTACTACAGGGCTGAAAATCACATATTTGGGATTGGAAATAACAGGGATACACTACATTCAATATCGAGATCTTAGAAGTCAAGAAAAATCTAGATCATGTGTTGTTAAGGGCTTCAAAGGACCAGACTTTCTAGGGAAGCAAATAAAAGCAAGGTGTAGTAGAGGGTAGCATCACAAGAGCAGCAATCAAGGTGCATAACAGCAACAAGAATTTCATCACATGAAGTCTTCAAGTGGGCAACATTGCATACAGTCACTGTAAAGGTATCATTGTACTAAGTCATTGTAAATAAATTATTGTAAAACTTGTAGTAGTGTTTGTCTACCAAGAGTTGAAGAGGCGGTGTTAGGAGGTTTATGATCATCATTAGGTGGTTGTGTCATAGTTTTATTTATGGTCTATTGTGTCTTCTTCTTCTACATCATTCTATATCATTGTAAAGTGGACCATTTTCCATGGTAAGGGAGTCCATTCTTCTTTTATTCTTCTACAGGGTGGTAGGGTGGTGCTAGGATGAGTTGTAGCTCATTGGGTCTTGGGGAATCCATTCAGTTTAATACTAAAGAATCTTGGGCATTGGAGAATCCATCCAGTGGGATCTGGAGAAGAATGCTTTTCTATATTCTAGGAAGTTAGAACTTTATTTTCAATTGGAGTTGAATATTAAAGAATTATTACAAAAGAATTAGGTGGTTTTGTCCCGGAGTGGGTTTCCACCTTAAAAACTGTGTGCATTTGTATTCCTTTTGGTTACTACTATCATTGTACAAACATTGATAATAATTGAAGATTAACTAATGCTCTAATTGAAAGGAATATTGATTCACCCACCCTCTCAGTATTTCCAACAATTGGTATCAGAGCTTGGTTCCTTCAATAACAGTTTAACAGTTGGAAGGAGGCCATGGAGCATACCAAGAATGGTGTACCTCTATTCAATGAAAATAATTATGCACTCTAGAAAGGAATAATGGAGGTCTATCACTTGGCGCAATGTTACGAACTATGGGACACTTTTCAAAATGGATTTACACCGACCACAGATGAACAAAGTAAGAAAATTTTGGTAAATGATGCAAAAGAAAAGAGTATTATTATCAGTGGGCTTATTGAATCTTCTTATCATAAGGTGTTGGGTTGTAAAACTACCAAAAATGTATGGGACAAGCTTGAGAATATATATGCAGGTGATTCAAATGTCAAAAAAGAAAAGCTTCAAATCTATAGAGAAAAATTTGAGCAACTTAGAATGAAAGAAAATGACAACATTGTTGCATAATTCTAATACGTTTATGAAATAACAAACACTCTGGAAGGATTGGGAGATCCAGTTGACGAGAAGACTATTATATGAAAGATTCTTAGAAAATTATGAGGGAGATTCAACCCAAAGGTATCAATCTTAGAATAAAGTGCAAATCTGGACAAACTCAATAAAGAGGAATTACATGGAGTTTTCATAGCATATGAAATGAGACTTGATGAAGAAGAGGGTACTTCGCATCTAGAAACTACGTTCCTTGCATCTATGAAAACCAATCAAGACAAACAACCTTCAATTGAAAATACATTCACCTCAAGTGTCAAGAAATGGGAGATGGTGAAGAAGGTCTTTCAGATTAAGAATATGCTTACTTTACGAGAAAGCTAAAAATTTGTAAGGGAAAATTCAAAGGTAAACTTCCATTGATATGTTCTGTTGTGGTGAGGTTGGGCATTTCACAGCAAAATGTCTGAATAGAAGTGATGGAAACTCAAAAGGAAAGAAAGGCTTTAAGAAATTCAACAAGAAAGGAAAAAATAAAGGATCTAGAAGGAACTTTCTCTCTAAATAAGATAGCAAATCGTCCGATGAAGATAGTGACAGCGAAGAAGAAGCCCATGAGAAAGTATTTTCTATGGCCAAGCAAAATAAACAAGAGGTATCAAACAACGAAGAAGAAGGGTTGACCATAGAAGAATTTTCAAAGGAGGAAATCAGGCTTATAAAAGAGCTCAAGGCTGAGAAGATCCATTCCAATACTCTTGAAGAAAAAGTCAAAGGTCTCAAAATTGAAGTTGAAGAATCCAAATTTATTGAAGAGCCACTTCAAAAGAAGTTGGAAGAAAGAAACCAAGAAAGGGAAGCATTAGAAGCCGAAGTAGTCTCGCTACGCAAGGAAGTGAAGAAGGGAAAAAATATCCAAAACTATGCCAACAACTCAAGGGCATTGGAAGAACTCATCAACAATAAATGATCTTAAAACTACAAAACTAGCCTTTGTTAGAAAGAAGAAGAAGCATGACCTTCTACAACAAAATACAAGGAACCTATGAGATCTAATATGCATGTAGACTTCATTGGACAAGACTCACAAGAACATCCTTGGAAGACAATTCCTCGACAAATATTTTCATCCAGGTACCAACATATTTTTCATGCCTATTGTTATTCATGTTGAAAATTTGGTCATAAAACTATAGAATGTCGCACGTACCCTAGGAACCAATACAATTCTAGGAGATCCTTCAAATATGAACCTCCCAGGGCTCAATGAAACATCAATAGATTTAAATACTTAAGAAATAATATGGAATGTTACAAATGTCATAACTTTGGACACATATACAGAGACTGCAAACTTGAAAATCCTCCAAAAGAATCTTTGAAGGCACAGAACAAACCAACATGGAAGAAGAAGAAGAAGATTGATAATTTTGCTCTCGCTCTCAAGGTTCAAAACCACAAATATGTGTGGCATGTTGATAGTGGTTGCTCCACGCATATGACTAGAGATAGAAGGAAATTTTTATCCTTGAAAGAGAAGAAGGATGGAACCGTATCCTTTGGAAATGATGGATCTTCAAATGTTATAGGATCAGGTACTGTCACTCTTGGAAGAAGATATGTTATAGCCAAGAATGTTCTATTAGTTGAAAACAAGAATCACAATCTGCTTAGTTTTGGACAAATGTGTGATCAAGGACACACAATGCTATTAAACTCCACAAAATGTGAAATCAAGAAAGGAAGGTATGGTAAAATTATGGCTACATCAAGTCTAGCTCCAAAGGACATATATGTTCTAGATGAAGCAACTAAAGTATATCTACTAGCTAAAGAAGATGAAAGCTGGTTATGGCACAAATTAATGGGCCACATAAACTTTGATAATATTGTTAGGATAAGAAAAAATGAAGTAGTACAAGAAATGTCGAAAATCTCAAAAACTTCCAACACACTATGTGAGGCTTGTCGGTGCATCTAGCAGACAAAAGTCCAATTTAAAACAAAAAAACACTTTGCATCACATCCATTGGAATTATACATACTGATCTATGTGGTCCTGTGAGAAAAAAAGGCTTAGATAGAGAACTATATTTCATGTTAATGATAGATGACTATACCAGGATGACAACCATCAGTTTCTTAAAGAGTAATTCTGAAGCATTTGAGTGCTTTAAGATCTACAAGGAATTGGTCAAAAATGAAACTGATTTGAAAATAAAGTGTCTAAGATCAAATAAAGGCGGAGAATTCACTTCCAAATTATTTCAAAAAGACTGTGAAGAAAATGGAATAAAAAGACAATTTTCAACAACACGAACGCCTCAGCAAAATGGAGTTGCTGAAAGAAAGAACATAACCATATAGGAAATGGATAGAACAATGTTGAAGGACTAAAAATTGGATGAAAAAAACTTGGTTCAAGAAATTGATAAAAAAATCTTCATTATCAACCAAAGTCTTCTAAAAAATAATTGCAAAAAGACCCCATATGAATTATGGAAAGGAAAACCAACTAATGTAAAATATTTCATAATCTTCTGAGGCAAATGTTATATCAAAAGAGAAGATCAAAATTTGGATAAGTTTGAATCACATGTTGATGAAGGTATCTTTCTTGGTTACTCACGAAAAAGGAAGGCATATAAATGCTATAATCTAAGACAAAAACAGATAGTGGAGAGAATAAATGTTACATTTGACGAAGGTGGTGTTCCAACGAATAATGATGAGGATCTAGAACCTTTGAAACTTGAGACAGAGGCTGAAAAATACAGAGAAAATTATATAACAAGAAGCAAATATCAACCAGGAAGAATTAAATAATGATCATCAAGATATATCATAACAACAACCAAAAGCTCCTCCAAAGAGATCAAAAGAATGGATTAAAAAGAACCATCCATCAAATAAAATCATTGCTGACATAAATGAGGTCGATAGCTTCGTTCATCACAACAAGCTGACATTTCTTTTCTATAAACCTTTGAGCCTAGTAGTTTTGAGGAAGCCAGCCAAAATGAACATTGGGTAGCAGCTATGGATGAATAATTGGATCAAATCGAGAAGAATAAAACCTAGGAATTAGTTCCATGACCAAAACATACAAATGTCAATGGAACAAAATGGGTGTTGAGGAACAAATTGAATGAATATGGATAGGGTACCAGAAACAAGGAAAGATTGGTTTGCAAAGGCTATGCACAAGTGGAAGGAATTGATTTCGATGAAACATTTTCTCCAGTTTCCAAAATGGAAGGCATCCAAATGTTTCTCACCTACGCATGTTCAATAAAAATAAAAGTCTACCAAATGGATGTGAAGTTAGCATTTTTAAATGGTGAATTATAAGAAGAACTTTACATCGAATAGCCTGAAGCTTATCTACTATCAGAAAAAGAAGACTATGTTTGCAGGTTAAAGAAGGCTCTATATGGTCTCAGTCAGGCTCCTAGAGCATGGTATGCTTGTCTTGATGGATATCTATGTCAACAAGGGTTCAAGAAAGGTACTGTTGATAGCAATATTTATGTACAAATAGATCATGGTAATTTAAGAATCGTTGAGGTATATGTGGATGATATAATATTTGGTAGCAATGATGATTGACTAAGTAAGAAATTTTCTACAAAGATGAAAAGTGAGTTCGAGATGTCTTTACTTGGTGAGATGACATAATTCTTAGGGCTTCAAATATCTCAGCAAGAGAAAGGAATATTTATGTGTCAAGCCAAGTACATCAAGGAAATTCTTAAGAAATTCAAAATGGAATATTGCAAACCCGTCCTTACTCCGATGGTAACAGGTTGCAAATTGAGTGTAGATGACTCATCTAAGGATGTGGATCAGAGGTTCTACAAATCTATGATTGTTAGTCTTCTATATGTGACAGCCTCCTGGCCAGATGTTATGCAAGCAGTTGGACAAATAGCAAGATTCCAAGCAACACCAAAAGAATCACATACTATTGTTGTCAAAATAATTCTTTGATATCTAAAGGGCACAAAAGAATATGGATTGTGGTATCCCAAGGGTAACAATCTCATTATTCAAGCCTTTACAGATGCAGATTGGGCAGGAAATGTTACTGATCATAAGAGTACTAGTGGAGAAGCATTCTATCTAGGTGATTGTCTCATATCATGGCTGAGAAAAAATGAAACCTCAATCTCATTATCTATAGCGGAACCAGAACACATTGCAGCAGAATCATGTTGTACTCAAGTCCTTTGGATGAAAAAAAATTTGCAATATATTCAACTACAATTCAATGAGCCTATTCGCATATTTTGTGACAACACTAGTGCCATCAGCATCTCCAAGAATCCTGTCATGAATTAAAAAACAAAACACATTCTGATCAAATATCATATTGTTATAGAACAAGTCGCTGAAAAGAATATCAAACTTGAGTATGTTGGTATAAAAGAACAAATAGCTGATATCTTCACTAAACCTTTACCTTGTGAAGCACTTGAATATCTTTGCCATAAGCTTTGTATTATCCCAATTTCTCATTAGATTTTCATTATTCACAATATAAAGGGGGAGTGGAAGTGTGTACAGGTCCGCAAGATGGTTGTTTGTCAGGGGGGGTTACCCTTTTCCATTGATGTCAAAGGGAGAGAGAATATTTTAGGAAGAGGTGTCATGATTGTAGGGAGTACTTGTGTTGCCATAAATGTCAAAGGGGGAGATTGTTGATCAAAGTAGCACCAAGGGCTACCCCAATATTTCATGGGAATTTTAACCTACCAAATTACTATATTCTGGGTCAAGAATGATTTTGATAGTTTCTACTTGTCGAGATGTTTCCATTGATATATGGCATGCCATGCAATTCTTCATGTTTTGATATATATTCATGTTTGAAGTTTGTAACCCTAGTTAGTGGCCTAAAACCCCATAGTGTTGTGACATGGACCATTGAAAAGTCAATAATTAATAATTTTTATGCTCCTAAAATCCATCCAACATTTACTTGTTGAAGCCCCTCTCAACCGAAGCATTTATATAAATTGTGATCCTCATATCGTCCTTATGCAAGGACTTCGCTATTTGAAACATGTCATTGTGGTATTTTCGCTCTAAAAATTTTTCTACGAAGGTTCAGAAGCTGAAATTTTTATGCAGCAAAGCCAAAATACCGTGGAAGCTCCTATAAATATTTCAGATGAAGGTGACCAACATATTTAGAGATATGGTCTGTGGAATTCAGTGTTTTTGGAGGCTCCTGAAATTCATCTCAAAGAAGTGACCTTGGGAAAATCATCATAACTCTCTCTCTGAGTATCCGATTAGAATTATATAAAATGTGGTAGATAGTGCAGTGACTATAGCTTTAGTTGTATCAATTTCAGAGCTGAATGAAGAAACAGTGACACGTGGCACGTCGTACAAGTTCACTCTACTGAAACAATCCATAATTAGGGCATTGTGAGAGATTGGGCATAACTCTCCCTTGAAGAATCCAAATTGGGTCAAGTTTGTGGCATTGGAAATACGACTCAGAGGACTACTACTAGGCTGAAAATCACATAATAGGGATATGAAATAACATATATATACCAGATTCAATATCAAGATCATAGAATGAAAGAAACAGCTAGATGATGTGTTTTCAAGGGCTGCAAAGAAATAGACTTTCTAGGGCAGTAAAGAAAATAAAAGTGCAACAAAGGGTAGCATGACAAGAGTAGAAATCAAGGTGTAGAATGGCAGCAAGAATTTCATCACATGAATTCTTCAAGTGGGCAGCACTGCATACAGGTCACTGTAAAGGTATCATTGTACTAAGTCATTGTAAATACATTATTGTAAAAATATTACTAGTGTCTATATTCCAAGAGTTGAAGAGTCAGTGTCGGGAGGTCTAGGATCATCATTAGGTGGTTGTGTCATAGTTGGGTTTATGGTCTAGTGTGTCTTCATATTCTACATCATTCTATATAATTGTAAAGTGGACCATTTTCCCTGGTACGTGAGTCCATTCTTATTTTATTATTCTACAGCGTGGTAGGGTGGTGCTAGGGTGAGTTGTAGCTCATTGGGTGTTGGGGCATCCATTCAGTTGACTATTGAAGAATCTCAAGCGTTGGAGCATCCATCAAGTGGGATATGGAGAAGAATGCTTTTCTAGATTCTAGGAAGTTGGAGCTTTATTTTCAATTGGATTTGAATATTAAATAATTATTAGAAAAGCATTATGTGGTTTTTGTCTCAGAGTGGGTTTCCACCTTAAAAAACTGTGTGCATTTGTGTCCCTTTTGTTTATTCCCATAATCATACAAACAATGATAATAATTGAAGATTAAATAATTCTCTAATTGAGAGGAATACCGATTCACCCCCCCCTCAGGATTTCCAACAACTAGGACCACCCGCATAAACAACAACCCCATTTGGAGGATCACTCTCAGATGCGTTTGCAACTACTACATGAAAATCACCAACATAATTGCTTCTACGCCTTCTTGAAGAAGGCTTGACACTTGCATGAGAAATCCCACGAAGCCTCCTATATCGATGAGGAAATCGGTCAACCACTTTTAATAATTATGAGATTAATTAGACTCAGAAAATTATGAATCTATGGAAATATAGGAGCGAAGAAAACACTCTATCAAAAGTTCCTAAGATACAATAATAAATCAACCTTCAGGTATTTCCACTCCGTTTGATTAGGACCAGACACCAAAATACAAGAAAGCGAATAAGAGGACCTTCCAAAAATAGTCTGGGTTAACTATGCCCCAAGCCTATTAGCGAAGGTAACAAAAACAATTACACTAGCCTCCTAGAAAAGCCTTTGTTGGTGCAAGTACCAGAGCTTTGCAAGGGAATGCTCAAGAAGTACTAATGAAAGTGATACAATGTCTACCTTTGGTACCATAGGTATTCCCTTCCGCACTCACCTGTCCGATACCTAGGAAAGGAAACTAAGGGCACCAGTTCGTATTGGCATCCGAGTGGAGTTGTCTTAGGTTAAGATTCTGCAAATAGGAGAGGAATTATCTCTCTTCTCTGCCTTCACTATCCCTCACGCTTAACTCTCTAGAGGTAGAGCTTTCCTAGTCCACTTAATGAATTTGGATTTCACTCGTTAATCAACTTCTATGTTTGACAGTTTTGAGTGGCCTTGTAGAGTTAACAGTCCACTTACCTATTCCAAGGTGCTATGACCTAGACTAGTTGGTGTATAATTAATGACAACACAAAAAATTCTAGTTCATTTTCGTTAATCGCTTGATTTTAAATGGATGTTCTTAATTCACGTGTATATGGAGAATACAACTTATGATGTTTTCGACGCGAAAGAGAAATCAATAGAAATCCTACTACATGAATATGCATTTTTTTTCTTTCTATGAAAATATATTTCTACTTGGGTTCTATAAAGAAACTAATAAACAAGAAAGACTTTTCTTTTCTTTTCAATTTCACTATTCACACACTTCAAAAAATATCAAAAAGACTAGAATTATTAACACTACAACTAATGAAAAAACTACCAATGATGAATGAAAATCCTAGGACTACTCACTAAGGAAAGCAAACAAGTTTTTCAAAAATATTGGTCTGATCAATTTCACAGAAAATCAGAGACAAGCCCCAAAAGGAACTTCTTTGCAAAAAACAATGCCAAAATAATCTCGATATAAAAGATACAAATCCAAAGAAGGACTCCCCTTGAAACCAAGAAAATGGACAAAAAATGAGAAACTAGGAAATTGCTCCAAAAGGATGAAATCCATAAAAAGAAAGCCAAAGCAAAAGAAACGAAAAACAACAATGTTTTTTGTCTTTTCAATTTTTAAGGAAACAAGATAATTTCATTGAGACAAGCACAAAACTACCAAAGGTCCAAATTAAGAAAATGAGCCAAGAAGGAAACTTCCAATTCCACAAGCTGACTACGCCACTTTTGTAGCGGGACTCAAACAAATGAAAAGAAGTAACCAACTCAAGAAACTGATTCAAAATAGTAGCATAAAATTCCAACAAACAAGAAATTGAAGAAACCAATGAAAGGAAAGTTCAAGATTCACTAGAAAGCTGACCTCAAGAAATAGGAAAACCAATAAATTCAAGAAGGAAAAAACCAAGAAGTGAAGCAATGTAGAAGGAAAACATGAGCAAACTGACAAAAGCTCATTGTTCTGAAAGGTTAGAACAACCAAGAACTTTAGGAAGCAGTCTTGGTGCTATAGCCACCGCTAAAACTTCACCCAAAAGATAAAACTGTAGATTGACTAGGTTTTCACATAAAAAGGAGAGAAACTGACACACAACTAGAAGAATCACTATCTAGACACCTAGGAGGTTCCATAGGGATGACCAATAATAGGCAGGAAAGACTTATAGGCTCTCAAAATTAAAATTTTCACATTTTACTAGGCATACGTGGATCCTTTGTGTGAAACACATGTGTATACGCGACTGTACCTAAAGAAATTCCCATATACACCGGTCCCTTTGGAAAAATAGAAGGCATACGCAATTGTATACACACCAAGTAGCGTATATAAATTGTAATAAAGAAAAAGAAAAAACCCAAGCTTGATCGAGAAGATCAGGACTTCTGCCTATATGGGAAAAGAACCTACTAGACTCAAAAAGTGATCAAACCATGAGGGAACCCAAAATACAGAGAGAAACAAACAAATCTAGGAATTACATGGATGTCATCCTCGGCAGAGTTGCCAATTCTGTTATGGGAAAATATACCCTAAGATTTGGGTTGAGGGACCTAATAGAGCGGAAGGAATATCATCACAAGAAACACTCAAATTACAAGTCCTAATGCATAAATTAGAAAACTAAGGATAGACGACCTTATCTATGTGTCTTGTGACTAAGGTCTATCTCGTGGGGTGCAAACCCTCTGCTACTCCTAGTGCTTCCAAATCTGCAAATCAATCAATACAAAGCACACAAACTAGTTTACAACATATATATCATAGATGCTAGCATATTAGATCATATAATCTCATAAAAATAACATTAAATAAACCATTACAAGATGATTCAACATGTATAGGAGACGTATAACACAGAGACGTCAGGAACGGGGCAAAGCTTCTTTTATTAGTAATATGTAAAGAGAAAATGGAGAAATCACCTGAGATCTACCATGACTCCAAACAAAACTGTCCTCTGGATCTATCCAACCCTAGCCTCACAAAGCTTCTTCCATAAAGGGTGCACAAATGATGTCACATAAAGAGGGGGTGAACATCACAAGGAAACAAGGGTTTCCCGAACCTGGTAAGTGTAGGAGGCACAGGGAAATATCAGACTTGATCGGGTCTATAACAGGCTATAATATCAATAGAATTATCTTCATCCCCCTTAGGCCTTCCCCTTGACATGTATTTATGCTTCCTCAAATCAATTTTTCACTTGGGAAACAATTCGTCCACGGGCTGGTGTAAGTAGTCTACAGGTAAAACCCATAAACCCCACCCAATTAATAGGGAGTTTATTACTTTTTAATATTTTAAATAGTATACGTGGGTCAGATATGAGTGTACCCACATCTCCACGCAAAACATTCTGGGCAGATTCACCTACGGAATTCAAAACACTATTTTTTAAGAATTTTGACCAAGTATGAATGGAAGGGATACTCAAGGCCAATGCATAAGTCATCAAGCACATATAGGCGATAAATGACGCTATAAAAAACACACATAAGAAACAAGGGAAATTGTACATGAAGCATAAGATCATAAAATAAAATTTAAATATGAAAATGAAATTAGTACAGCAAAACAAACATTCATAATCAGATCATCACTTGACACTCTGGCACTGGGTATAGGAAGCAATTCAATTCGTTGGCTACCTTACAATGAATTAAATGATGGGTACTACCCGAATCAATAAGCACTATTACATTTTTCTCCTTGATATGTCCTTCTACCTTAAGAGTTTGAGGAGTGGTAATTCCTGCCAATGCATTACGGGATATGGTCAGATTCATTTATTCTTCCTCTAGGGTTGGTTCCTTGTGTATATCCTCTTTTTATGAAGTTTCTTATTCCTTTTCTTCCTCCTCTTCACAATCTATGTCAAATAATTTATTCTTAGCATGATTGTGACCTATTTTTTGTGGTGTCAACCTTGTAGGTTTCAGAAGTATAGGAGTAGCAACACTTCACTATTTATAGTTTTTAGTGGTAGGCTTCCTTGTCGCCATGACGTTTCTTTCAATTTTTTTTTCCAACCTGAATGCCTTCTCTAATGTATCAGGTTCCCAAAGATGAAACTCATGTTGGATGTTATCCTTTAGAGTCCCTATGAAGACATCAATCCTATGTTCCTCTGGAATATTATTTACCGTTATATTCAATTTTTGGAAGTCCCTAATGTGCTCCACCATTAAACCCTTTTTTTTGAGATTTATCAATTGGCTAAATAAGGTGTTTATCTTTGTATCCTCATAATGTGCTATCATTTCCACTGTAGAAATCAAGCAAGTGACCAGTCATTTATGAGATCAAAGCCATCGATACCATACAAACTAATTTTGTTCTAAATATAAAGTTGCAATGTGTACCTTTTTTGTGTTTTGTGTATCATGGAGCTTAAATTATTGTTCCATTTTTAGTATCCAAGTTATTGGATACTTTCCATAAAAATTTCTCATATCTATATTTAGAATATGGTGGGTCTTAAATCAAACATTAGATCTATGAAATCATTATTAACATTTATTTTGTTCTCATCATGAGTTTCCTCTACTAATTTTCGACATTAGGAAGCTTCTCTTGTAGCAAATTTTCCAACCCTTCCTTCAAACCTTCCATGTCTTTCTTCAAATATTCCATGTTGTCTTCTATCTTAGCTTCCACACCATCGATCTTAGCTTCCATTCCATTCTTAAAACCATTCATCCTAGCTTCCACGCCTTTCTTAAAACCACCCATCTTAGCTTCCATGGCATCAATATTAGCGTCCATGCCACCCATCTTAGCTTCCATGTAATTCTTCAAACCATCCACCCTAACTTCCACGCATTTATTCAAACCATCCATATTAGCTTCCACACCTTTCTTCAAACCATCCATTTCATTTTTTGTTACTTTTTGTGAGAGATAAATTTGTTGCACATGGTCTTATAATTTGGATATATCATGTTGCACTTATTACTCTTCATGAATCATATTAGAGCCTTCTAAGTGCTTAATGGGTGTTTAATTCTTCTTAGGAGGTGTTACCACTCCACTTACCACTCCATCAGATCCCTGAGGCTAAGAAGAGACCAGTAAAGGTAACTACAGACCAAGCTCTCGCCAAGTAGCTGTCCCTACTAGGCAGGAGAGGGCTCTCTCAAAGGGATCACATCCAAGAGCGTTGGATCAATTAGGTTTAAGGCTAGTTATAGGAGCATAGGGGTTTCTATTGGTTGATTTTGGTGATGGATGAGTGAATTAGGTCAAAGAGGTAACTAGGTTAGGGAAAATAAGATTAGAATTGCAAGCATCTGATGGAGTAAGCTAGGTAGGTACTTCAACACTTTAGGGTTCTTAGGTGATATGGATCAGACTGGTGAGGTGATAAAAATATCATGACAGTATGAAACAAATTATGGTGCTTCTCCCTAAACAGAGCATAAAAGATGTATTCTGCTTGTAAAACTTGAGAGTCAAACATATCATAGAACTATAATGAATATGAAAAGTACAAAACATTCATATGTATGAAACATAAGAAGAAACTATGCCAAAGTAAAGTAGCACATGAATCCCAAAATAATAGGTGCAACTCATCCAATACATGCCTGCCAAAATCTAAATACACTAGTGTCTATGAAAAATCCAACAACACCCAACCTCTCAAATAAGTGAAGAGGTGAAAGATATAGACATGAAACAACTTCTCCCAACTTTAGGGGTCAAATCCCTGATTTGTGGAGCTGACCCATAAAAGGCTGAACTGCAAACCTTAAGTGTAGGGAGATCAAATTGAATCATCCCTAACTCCAGTGGAACAGATTCATTCATATTCAAAAATAATTTTACCTAATGTATTTATCCTTAAGTACCTCAAAAGAAACTTAATTACATTTACATCCATAATTTACATTAGTAAAATTATGATTTTCGATGGTCAAACTGAGAAAACTCAAAAAAATAAAGAATATCACTCATTGTTCAGGAGCGTAGTGCCAACTCAAACCCAACTTTTGAGGGGGCTTCTGATGTCCAAATTGAGCTCAAGATAGCTCATTGGAAAGAATATCATGTATAGTTTCCAAAAATGTACCTTTATTAAAAAAATGATGAGCTATAGCCCTCAAAATGTCTAATCTACCAAGACAGGTCACGAGTGCAGTGCCAGAATTCCAGGAGCGCATTGCCAAGCCCAAGAGTGGAGTGCCAAGCCCAGGAGCACAACTTCTCCTTGTAGGCCAAATTTTCTGGCCTTCTCAAAATATACATTGATCTTATGATAGCTCGTTGGAAATATCTTTATTTTTTCTACACAATTGACCTATCAAGTAAGTCATTTGGACACTCCATTGGGGAGAAAATTTGATTTCCCAAGACTACTCCAGATGTTCAACAACTCTCCTATACCAACAATATTTTTATCACTCCTCCAAAACCATAACACCTATGTAAAAACTAAAGGATTTTTTTCTCCCTTGTTCTATGATTAAAGAAAACCTCTTTCATTTTTGTGAAATTCATCTCCTTTTGGTCAGAAACGTACTTTAAAGAAACATTGGCCCTATGTGTAGCAAATGATTTGTCCCTTGGAATGAATTCTTAAAAAATGATGGAGGCATGATGTTTATGAGCTGGAATGGCCTCATACTTGCTGATATGACCTCTCTTATTCCTACTCTTCTCAGATGTCTTTGATTCCATAGCAAGCCCTAGCTCAATGAGAAAGGAAATTAGGGTTTAGTGTAGGAAAAACAAGGGATTTGGGAAATTCATAAGAATGAAAGGAAATAAAGGCGATAAGGAGCTTCTAAATTCCTAGGAAAATTTTTGGAGGTAGGGAGGATGTTAGGAAGTAGGGGAAAGTGGAATTTCAAAGATTGAGTGAGGGGAATGGGTCGAAAAGGGAAAAACACAACCCTAACCTAGGAAGGTGTCAAAAGTGTAGCAATAGGCTAGGGTTTGTAGGAAAGTGAGGGAAATGAGAAGAAATGGGAATGGGAAAAGGTTAGGGGAGGTAGTTTAATTTTATTTGAGGGTGTTAGAAGGCTCAAGCCTCAAAATACTCCCTCCCTTGTGAGGTATTCTTTCCTATTTGTCCTCCTCGATAAAATCTCTATTTTCCTCCCCCATGATGCTTTTTTTGGTTATGAAAACCCTATGACCTAATAGACACCTTTACTGAATGGAATTCATGATGACATGATTGAAAAGGTGATAAAGACTCATTAATGATAGACACTAAGAATAGTGATGAAATGAGCCATCAGGTGATGAATTTTTTTGTAAAGAGGGAAACTTGATTTAAATCTGCACCAAGTGACCAAATTTTTGCATGACATAGGGGAATGAAACAAATTTTAGAATGGGAACCCTAGCATGACATGAAAGAGTTAATTTGATCACTGGTTGAAGGATGCAAATATTGACACTAACATGAGCCACTTTAGAACCCAATACTGATATCTATGCTTCATGCCCTTGGAATCACTCCAAACTAATTTTTCAAACAATACTTATGCAAATTTTTAAAAAAAATACACACCTTTTTCTTTCTTTTTAGGAGCTAGATGTTGAAAATGATGTATTTTTGTAATTTCTAACCCCTGCAATTTTAACTTCTATCCCTTTGTAACCCTCTGAATCTTCTTTCCAATGCCATAGGTCAGACCTGATTTGGATTATTCAAGACAAAGTTACGCCCAATCTCCCACAATGACCTAATTATGGACTATTTGAGTAGAGTTAATTTGTATGGTGTGCCACATGTCACTGTTTCCTCCTTTTGCTCTTAAATTTATACAAAGGAAATTAAAGTTCATGAAATTTCATGCAATTTTGATATAATTTCAATTCAATGCTCAGAGATAGTTATGACAGTTTTCCCAAGGTCACCTCTTTGTGATGAAATTTGAGAGCTTGCAAAAACCCTAAATTCCACAGATCATATTTCTGAAACTATTGTGAACCAAGATCTAATATTTGTCCACACAGTTCCTCTGGATTTCAATGCAAATGGGTTTCTTTTAGCTTCTAAACCTTCATATTAAAAATTTTATAGCAAAAATTTTACGATGACCTGTTTTAAGTAGTGTAACCCTAGAATCCAAAGCTATGATAAGAAATGTTATGAAACCAGCTCACAAAATAGAAGAAACGAGAGATCAACACCTTATAAATAAGCCAATTCGAGGGGGAAACCTACTTTACATTACATAAATGAATAATTCTTGGATGACACAAATGACAAAATCTCCTTTCTATATATAGGAGTCCATGGCGTCACAATATAATCGTAGTCGACCTAACAATAGTAATGTAAGGGCACAATAATAAAAATATTGGGACTACAGGGGTACAACAATAAAAATACTAGTTGTATACTAACAACAATAAGGGACTACACTAGTAATATAGGGCCCTAAAAATTTTCTCATTTTTCCAAGTACTTGATGTTTCCCCTGTATGTGAAACAAACGATGGAGAAAGCGTGTGTTCGTTCCATGGTTTTCGATTGTCTTTTTCTAAGGGATCAACCAGCTAAAAAAAAAATATTGTATTCTTATCTAGCCATATTTCTCTCCTATCACCCCGTCAGTGGATTCAGAGGCATCGACTGTTCTCCGAGCACACTTTTGAAGCACATCCCTATTGAACCTCAAGATTACCTTCTCCTTTACAGTTTTCTCTTCTCATTTCACCACTTTTCCATAAGTTCATAAACCCTAATCAGTGAAGAATGCTAAGGTTTTGTCTCAAGGTTACATTTAAATGATTGTCATTTTATACTTTCATGATTTTTCTATTTTGATAATTTTTTGCAAATTAGCTCCAGAATGCAGCTTGTTCTACAGCTACTCTTATGGTTTACTAGGTTCCAGGTGTCAGTTGAGGAATCCAGCTACATCGGTGTTTCTAGAATCATTCCCACATGGATTCTATACTACTCATTTGATCCTGATCAACATAAGGAGGTGCCTAAACCTATGGTCAAAGTTACAAGTCAAATAACGTTACCTACAACAATAGGATTCTTGATTTTCTCTTCGAGGAAAATCATGATTTCAATAGTCCTATTTTTATTGTAATTCAATTCAGACACCTGTAGCTAACTTAGCTCGTAATTAGTTATGTAGTTCATCTTTAAATAATGGTTCCAAAGAATCGAGAGAAAAAAATTTAAGTTCAGTTTTAGTACAGTTCAGATTTGCATGTGAATACACTGTTTTTCCAAAGTCCGTTTCAATAAAGAAGTTCAGTTATCAAATGTTGGTTTGATTGCACTTTTTATAATCTAGGAGTCAACCAACTTAGTAGAAGAGGGCCCCTGCTTCTAAAAGAAGTTTTTACATGCTTTCTAGTTAGATTTCTTTCTTTCTGTTTAGCAATTTCTGTTATGCTTCATTTCCAGCCTTTTTCACATAGTTTTATGATAGATTACAGTTGTGCAGAATTGTTCTTCCAAAACATTTCAAGAAGATAGAAACTCTGTTTTCAATATTGGAATAAGGATTGAAGAGTTGGAAACCATGTTTTTTTAGCTTTACTGTTCTTGCCTTTTCATTTTCATAAAATAGAATTTCCAATTACTATATCAAATTGATATTCATGAAAGCCATTTTCAATATAAAAAAATTATATTAATGGTTAAATGTTTCACATGTGCAGTAGTGGAATTTCCCTTGCTTCTTGTCATTTTCTTGATAATAATTAGATGCATAATTGATTTCTCCAAATATACTTCAAGAAGTTAAAAGCTTCAAATTTGAGTAGTTATGATAACTCAATTATACGTTTGGTTTATCTTAGTTAGAATTTGCATGTTTTTACTTTCAATACCCTCATTTGACTGCAAACAAAAATATTTCTAAAAAATCACTCTACAAGGAACTAATCTAAACATGTTAAGAAATGATGGTGGAATGATTAAATGTAATGGAACTTCTGGGTTATTTAGAGAGATTTCCTAGTGATTTAATTTAAAACAGATGTAATTATCTTACTCAAACATTACTTCAAAGAAGGTCACTCTTTACAATTGAATAATTGAAGTAGCTAGACACATCTTAGATACTTTCATTTTCATTCCTTTTTTTCTGTTCTATAGCCTTAGCATACTAAAGTACTAGCAGTTACTAAAATCCATCTCAATAGGTCACACCTAACAATTGGATGAGAGATAACTGAGGGTACAATAATTGATTCATTTCCTGCTTTCATAGGAATAGTAATTCTCAATTCTGGTCTTTTAAAAGTAGATCCATGGATTAGGATTAACAAACCAATTGGATAGATGCTTTGTTTTTAAAACTAGGTCTTAAACTAGGTCTTAGCTTTAGGTTTGATTTTATGAAAACTAGATTAGTTTTAGTACACTTCCTTTTCTTCCTTATAAATTTAAATTAGATTAACTTAAATATTTTCATAATTCTAGGTTAGTCATCTCAAGAACTCAAAGAACAAAATCCCCTAAAAAAAATATAAAACACAAACACAACGAAGTAAGAAATATGTTGCTTAAACACATATGGTGCACCACACGTCATCAGCTTACTAGCGCTGGTTGATAATTAATGAAAGAAATTTAGGAACACTAAATTGACTAAACATTTTGGCATTGTTTTCGAGGAAGTGTAAAAAGGTTGCCTTATTTCTTACATCCCAAAAAAAATGATATGCATAGAGAAAGATACTCTAGGGGCAGATTTGTAAGAGGCAGAAGCTTAATCCCTGCAACACCACTCACTCCACCTAGGCCAAGAATTAGTACACCACCATCCAAAACTCATATCCCTTATTTCACTAGTCACAGATTTCCAGAAGTACTAAGATCTAATATTCAGTTCAAAGGATCTCCTACTTCATCCACTAAGGCAATCATAGAGGAATAATACCCTAGGACTCCAACAGAAGGATTAACCTTTTTCACTTCTATAGGGGAATATATCCTAGATGAAGAGTTAGAAATCACTGGTGAAGAGGAAGAAGAAGAACCTTTTTTCAACATACCATTGGTAGAAGAACTAGAGGAACAGTTAACCCTGTAGGCTGAATCCTATATCAGCTCTGAAGAATCTATCATGGTGGGAAGAGGAGAAGGAGGAGAGGGAGAAGGAGAAAATTTTAATGGGGAAAATGTACTATTTTGAGGAGGTAGGGGTAGAGGAGGAGATAGAGGAAGAGGTAGGGGAAATGTAGAAGGAGGTAGAGGTAGAGGAAATAGGGGAATTGAAAGTTCTTTTGGATTTCCTATCATAGATGAAGAAATAAATGCTAGTATGAAAAATATCTCACCTTCTGTTCTTCCAAACTTCCATGGATTAAAAAGTGAAGACCTTGAGACCTTTTTATTTGAATTTGAAGTCTTGTGCAGAACTTATGATTATGTACAAGATGTTCAAAAACTCAAATTATTTCCTTCAACATTGAAAGGAGAAACTCTCAAATGGTTTATGATTCTAATCACTATATCTATTAGGACATGGAATGATATGAAGAGAGAATTTCTAGAAAGGTATTTGGACTATTGTATACCTATTAATCATAAAGAGGAGCTGTTTAAAATGATATAGAAAGAGGATGAAAATTTAGAGGATTTACTTGAAAGATTTAACAATAACATTAAGAGGGAAAAAATGCAAAATCTAGATCAAGATACTCTAAAAGCTCTATTGTTAAAAACAATTAGAGATGAATGGATAGATATCCTTAACATTATGGGGAAGGGAGACATATCTCAACTTCCATTAGCTGATATTGGAGAACTATGTATTAATCTCTCAAGAGGAAAATCAAAAAGTCCGAAAGGACCAAGAGATCCTGCTCTTCCTAGGGTAAACAAATCTGTAGCTAGAATAGTAAGTAGGGCAGAAATTGGGAACATGCTTGATGGATTCAAAATATACATCTTAGGGAGTCTTAGTGAAAGAATAGACACCCTTAAGTTACAAAACAAGAAAAATCAGAGACTGATGCTTTGGCTATTTTCTATCCAAAATGCAAAAAGAAACATGCTTTGAGAGAATGTCCTCTTGAAGAAAAAGTTGTAGAAGCTTGTGTGATTTGTTTTGAAAGTCATGAGACTAAAAATTGTGCTTAAATTTCTAATCTTAAGGTTGTTTTCCAAGAAGAAACAACATCAAATCCTATATAATCTCTCTTTTTTGTCTCTAGAACAACCAAATGAATACTCAGCCCCCACCAAATTGGAATTCTTGGTAGCAACCTTGGCCCCAATCTCAATTTCAAACTCAACCATGGGCTCAAGGTATGCAGAATTCATATGGAATATTCTCTCAATACTATCAATATCCTCCATCATATCCAAATTATCCTCCCTAGCAAAATCCTCAACAAAATCAACAACCGCCAATCCAAAACCCAAATCCACAACTCTCACTACCATTTCCTTAGAGACCTAATCAATGACCTGCCCAACCATTACCAAACCCAAAAAATTAAAATCCTCATAATACCTATATGATATAAGGTCGGCAATTTCCAACCTATATGATTACTCCTCTAGATCTTAATGATGTCTAACTAAGATCTGGTAGAATATTAGAAAAGAGGAAGCCTTCTATAATTATTCAAGAACAAGACAATTCTAAGGAGGATTCTCTACAAACCAATAAAAGTTTTGAGGAAGAAGTAGCTCTTAAAAACCAAAATTCTGAAGATAAAAAGCAAAAACAACAAATAAATTGAACTCCTGTTATAAAGAAACCATTAGTATCTACTTCTACACCTCCTTTTCTTGAAAGGTTACAAATTGATAAAGGAGTAGAAAAGCATATTATGTTGCCTAACTATGATTTCCTAGATGAATTGAGAAATATTTTCATCAAAATCCCTTTATTAAAATCCATCAAGGAAATTCCAATTTTAGCAAAAACAATAAAGGAGTTGAGTATGAAGAAACCAAGAAGAAAAATAAAAGAAACAAAAAAAATCCAACTTGTAGAAAAAATAGCAGACATAATGATGGGAAAAATTGCAATTCAAAAATATTTAGATTCTGGAAGTCCAATAGTCAAAACACATATCTATGGGATTAAAATTCCAAATACAATGATTGATCTAGGAGCATAAATAAACATCATGAGTAAACAAACCATGGAACAACTCAAGCTTCCTGATCTTCTTTATACACCTAGATTACTGCAATTAGCAGATAGATCTGTAATTAAACAAGATGGGGTGTTAGAAGATATTTCATTATCTCTAAGAACAATCTAGGAGGACACCCACTCATTCTAGGAAGACCTTGGTTGGCTACAGATGATGCTTTCATTAGTTGTAGATCTCGTGACATGTATATTTCTGATGGTAATTCAACTAAGAAATTCACTTTGTAACCTCCAGCAAGAATAATCACAGAAATAGATGATAAGGAATGGATTGATGATGAAGAAGACGTACAACCTCTCTTCACTATTTCAAACATTAGTGAAGATAGCCAAATGTTAAATACAATAGAAAATTATGAATCATCTCCAGAATATGAACATGATCAATTTCAAGAAATATCTAATATTGAATACTTGTCATATAGGAAGATGTCTATTTACTCTATGGAAGAATTTGATAGCTCTACAATTGAAATCTTTCTCGGGAAAACCTTGAATATAAACAAAAACTTTGAAAAATTACAACAAGAGAAGTTAATCAAAAAATTGCAACAACATTCATCTGCATATGCATGGGAATACACTGGCATGAAAGGAATTAGTCCTAAGACTTGTATACATCACATCTACATTGAGGAATATTGCAATCCTATCAGACAACCTCAAAGAAGGATGAATACAAATCTTAGGGAAATTGTGAAAGAAGAATTACAAAAGCTTTTAAATGTAAACTTCATCTATCCAATTTTAGACAGCCAGTGGGTTTCTCCTTTGGTGACTGTACCCAAGAAAAATGGCAAATGGAGAGTATGGATTGACTATAGAGAATTGAATAAAGCTACTCTTAAAGGTCATTTTCCTTTACCTTTTATATATTAAGTCACTACGAGGAAAATACCCTTTAGCAGAGGTTATAAAGGAGGTTTCTAGTGTTATAAAATTGGCCAAAATTGTCAAAAAAACATATGCTACCACATTTTTTTCTGGTAACGGAGGTTTTGGCGCAGCTTTTGAAGGAAATTCAACACAAGTAAAAAAAATGGGCAGCCAGAGGTTATTACTGATGTTTTTTCATCGATTCTCTTATCAGGTTTTAACGCACCAGTGTGTATCGGTAGACAGCACACCGAGGAGGTC
The DNA here is from genome assembly GCA_034641835.2 of Pinus albicaulis. Taxonomy (NCBI): domain Eukaryota; kingdom Viridiplantae; phylum Streptophyta; class Pinopsida; order Pinales; family Pinaceae; genus Pinus; species Pinus albicaulis. The sequence goes on along the minus strand of CM076577.1, from coordinate 1,226,164,406 downwards.
AAAAGAGAATGCACCGAGCCGTTAAGGAAAACAACAGCACCGGGCCTAGTGTTGGTGATACAACGCATGGGGCCATTCTAATTGGTCTTGGGATTTGAGCGATGCCCATAGGTCGTATAATCATGCCGGTGCATGTATCTTTATGAGGCACCGGTGCTCCATATCACAGAAAGGAACCAAGATTTATAATTGGTATCGGTATTTGTGTGGTGCACATGGCATCTACAAATGGACCGGTGCTTATAGATACATAAACGCCTCGGTGTGTAGTATCACACAAACACACCAATATTTATAACTAGAATCAATATTAGTGCGATGCCCATAGAATCATAAACGCGCCGTTTTAAATTTTTTTTTTTTAGAAACATCCACCTCTGACAGTCCAATTATTGTGATTTTTTAAAATTCATTATTCATCAAAATTCGACACATCTTATAACAATATTCATATTAATTACATTTTTATTAATGCATTTTAATGTGCTATTTGGATTAATTTTCTATATCATATCATAATTATTGTGGTTTTTTAAAATTCATTATTCATCAAAATTCGACACATATATAATCTTGTAACAATATTCATATGAATTAAATTTTATTAGTGCATTTGAGAACGACAATGGAGAATGCAATAGAATAAATTAAAACATATTTTATCTATATATATATATATATATATATATATATATATATATATATATAAGACAGTCTTTATCATACAAAATGGGACAATTATTCGTATCCCTTTTTCTTTGAATTCGGAGACTATGTCCATTACATTAAACAAAATGTTTGATTTCATAGACATATTTCAAAAAATAAAATTCCTTGCTTTGATATCTAAATTACATAGTGATCATCATTCTTCGCTTGAACTATTGTCACTGCTTGAGCTACTTCCATGACTTGGGTTATTTTCAGGAATTTTGTCTTCACGACGTTGATTGTTTTCTTCTTCTTCACTTTCCATCTACAAAAATAAAAATAAACTGAAATGAGAGTATATACATTGGTGAGAATAATGAATATTCCAATATTAAATAATATACATCAATGTAAATCTAGAAGAAAAATGACGTACCATAGCAACAATTCACTCATAAACTATACACATTCTTTCAAAACCATGTACCATGCCGTCTTTCAAAATTTCATTTGTTGGCGCAGTTCCATACTTTGTTTCCTGCAAGTTTTATACCCCATAACAAATCATATATTTAATATAAAAGATGTTTTTTTTCTATTAATTATAGACGAAGCTAATTAGAACAAGATCAATATATGCTTACAAATTCCACAATTAAATTCTGATATGCCAACATATACTCACAACCCATATTTAACCCAATTTCAATCAATTCGTCTAATGGTTCTTATTTGTATTTTAGCACGTATTTGAAGACATTCAATAAATATTTTTGTAAAACAACTTAAAAAATAAAAAAATGAAATCTAGTTAAGTTGTTATAAGGAAGTAACAATTACTCACAAACTTATAGACCAACCATTTTCTTCGTTGTCGTCTTCTTTTATGTGCTGAATGGGTTCCATTTTCTTTTATTTTCTGCAAGAAAATTCTTGAAAATTAATATTTAATGCTTTGATATCCAAATTACATAGTGATCATCATTCTTCGGTTGAACTACTGTCACTGCTAGAGCTACTTCCACGACTTGGGTTATTTTCAGGAATGTTGTGTTCACAGCGTTGATTGTTTTCTTCTTCTTCACTTTCCACCTACAAACATAAAAATAAACTGAAATGAGTGTATATACATTGGTGAGAATAATGAAAATTCCAATATTAAATAATATACATCAATGTAAATCGAAAATAAAAATGACGTACCATAGCAACAATTGACTCATAAACTATACACATTCTTTCAAAACCATGTACCATGCCATCTTTCAAAATTTCATCTATTGGCGCAGTTCCATACTTTGTTTCCTGCAAGTTTTATACCCCATAAAAAATCATATATTTAATATAAAAGATGTTTTTGTTCTATTAATTATAGACAGAGCTAATTAAAACAAGATCGATAGATTCTTACAAATTCCACAATTAAATTCTGATATGCCAACATATACTCACAACCCATATTTAACCCAATTTCAATCAACTCTTCTGATGGTTCTTCTTTGTATGTTAGCACCTGTTTGAAGACATTCAATGATGATTTTTGTAAAACAACTTAAAAAATACAAAAATGAAATCTAGTTAAGTTATTATAAGGAAGTAACAATTACTCACAAAATTAGAGATAAACCATTTTCTTCCTTGTAGTCTTGTTTCATGTGCTGAATGGGTTCCATTTTCTTTTCATTTATGCAAGAAAATTATTGAAAATTAATATTTAATGCTAAATTGTTTATTTATTGTACCTAATGATCGAAAAATTCAATGATTACATATTACATTTGAAGCACGTTGTTGTATTCGTTCCACTAGATCCCTCAAAATTTTGTAAAAGCTTTTCCCCCTTTCGTTAACTTCTAGCGCCACTCCAGATGAGCCAAGGAGCAATTCATTTTCATTTGCATGTTCTATTTTTTTTCTTTTCTTAGAACAACATTCCTTTTCTGAGTTGTTGGTTCCTGTAGAACATTAAACAGATGTGAATTAGTAGACTTTTTGACACATGTTATCTAATAATTTTAAGTATATTATTAATGATAAATAAAAAAAGAAACTCATATTGGATCGATAGTATTGTTTCATTCAACTGATTCATGTTTTTGCAATTTTTCCATTAAAATTTTATGCTCTTCTGGTCATAGATCAAAAATAATCATATCAAGCTTCGTCATTTTGTGGCTCTACATGATACACATTAAACAATACATATTAGTTAAAGTTACATATAGTTCAAAAATAATATTTTTTATAAAGAATTTACAAAGAACTTGCCTTTTTTTCTTTTCTTGATGTGTTAACAGTATTTTTGTTACTTGATATCTTGTCAGTCATTTCTTTATCAATATGAAACCTATAGCATATCATTCATTAATATATTTATTAATAAATTATCAACTTTTGCGGTAGAAAATAAATCTAGAGACACGAGTGTGCCTTTCTTGAAATCTACACCGTCGTCGATGCATGGATATATTAACAACGCACCGCAAAAATAGTATAATACATTGTAAGGTGCATTCGATATTATAAACACACCGCAAAAATAGTGTAATAGAGCTAGCAGTGCGTGGGGTATTATAAATGCACTACAAAAACGGTGTAATACACCATATGGTGCTTTCCTAGTTAAAGAGAGCACCGGTGCCCTATTTCAGATTTGGCGCATGAATTTAAATTTTATTTTTCATTTTTTTATGACACAGAACTTGTGCAGTGCACTGTAATAATACAGAGGACCAGTGCGGTGGCGTACGCAGGGCACATCGATAAGGAAAAATCCATTTTTTCAAAAATTCATGCAATGCACGAATGGATTGGGATCCGAATATGCAAGTCGTCTCGTGGGTTGGACGTCAATCTAAAATGAAAAACCCTAATTCTGAAATCACAAAAATAGGAAGAAGAAAGGGAAAAAACAAAAAAATGAAGGTTTCAGGGTAAAAATGGATAAAACAACAAGAAAAAATAAAAAACTGCATAAAAAAATTTAAAAAATAATTAAATATAATCACGAAATGGTTTGAAATTCTATGATAAAGGGCTTGAATCACTAGAGTTTTGGTTTTTGATTGTCTAAATACTTTTGTTCAAATGTATTTCGCCATCCATAATGCCCTCGTGCTCTCTTGCTCTAGGTATGGCTCCTACAAAAATCTGACTGAAATTTTTTAGCAAAAATAGTGAAATAATGAAAAGTGTTTAGTATTTAAAGAATTATTTTATCAAATTAGATTTTCGCAAATATTTTGACGCCCATTTTTCAAATCACCATTTTTTTTAACTTAAATAAAATAGACTTGCATTTTTTTTATTTGTGTTTATTCATTTCCAGTGCACAGAAATGTGATGCACCAGTGCGTTGTATTAATACGACGCACCAGGGCCTGTTAGGATGATAAGCGCACCAGAATTTTTTAAGTTTTTTTTTTTTCTGTTGTATGTAAGATCATAATAAAATAATGATAATTATAAAGTACATGAATTTATTTTCATTATTTTCTAAACTTTATATATGTAAGATCATAATAAAATAATGATAATTATAAAGTACATGAATTTAGTTTCATTATTTTCTAAACTTTATGTTACAAAAATTCGTATTATTCTAGATTTGTTATTTTACAATTATTTGCAAATTTACAAATTTCAATATTTTAATAAAATCATTTCACATTAATGCAATTAAAATTTTCACATTAATAGAATTAAAATTTTACAAATTAATATTTTACATACAATTACATTAATTAAAATTACAATTACAATTAGAATTAGAATTGCAATTACAATTTTACATTAATTTCACATACATGAATTACGATTAGAATTACAATTACAATTTTAATTTTACATACAATTACATTTGCAATTTTACATATAATTACATTTACAATTACAACTACAATTTTACAAATATTTTGCAGAAAATTCAATTAAAATTACAATTATATTTACAATTTTACATAGAATTACATTTACAATTACAATTACAATTTTACAAATATTTTACATACAATTCAATTAAAATTACAATTACAAATACAATTACAATTTATAAAATTTACATAGAATTAGAATTACAATTACAATTTTATATTTTTTCATATATACAATTACAATCATTTAAGAATAAATTAAATATTACAATTAAAATTAAAATTTTACATTAATAAATATTTTACATACAATTACACTTAAAATTACAATTAGTACAAATACAAATACAATTTTACAATTTTACATAGAATTAAAATTTAAATTACAATTACATTCACGACATAATATTTAATAAATATCATGGTAATTTAATAATATTAAATTAATTAATAAACATCATCACGATCATGATAACCATCATACAAACATCATATTTGACTAATAAACACATTCAATTAACATCAAATTAACATTATATATTAACATCATCACAACACAAACATCAAATATACATCTCAATATAATGTCAAATAACTCATGTGTCTATCACATATACACATCTATCTGCAAGCTAAACATTAAATGAACATATCTAAAGTGACTAACAATATGCGCCACATCATGATGATCATCAACATGAAAATTAAGTACAACTGCAACATGAACATAAAATACATGGACCATATATATATATATATATATATATATATATATATATATAACTGAATAATGCTAAAAATGTACAAATTTAATATAAATGATGTCATGGATCAAGCGCTGGTGGTAGTATAACAACATCAATAACACTAGTAGAAGTGGATACGGCCTGCTCAGTAATGTTGGGTGCAACCTCAACAATCGATGGTCGACTAGCCTGCTCATGATCATGATGATCACTAGTACTGATGGATGCATCTGCTGGTGGTAGTACAACATGATCAATAAGAGGTGTATTAGTAGTGAAGGCGGCCTGCTCAGTCAATAGTATTGCAGCCTCGGCGGTCGATGGTCCAACTTGCTCATGATGGTTGTGACTAGTACTCAATGCTGTAGGCTGCTAACTGGACGTGGCCGATGGTCCAGCCTCATCTCCATGATGACTAGTGTCAGATGCTGGTAGTGGAGCCTCATGTTGATCATCAGGCGCGTCGCGAGGTGAATGATCATGAGATGCATCTTAGTGGTTGTTGGCAGACTGTCTATCACGTGTCGTAGCTTGACTACGCCGATACCTATGGACAATCCTCCTCAATCGCATAACAGTTGTCGTAGCTCCTACGACATGTTGTATCAGGCTGTACATGTCACGTGGTATGCCTCTTCATATCCGTATCAATATATCATTGCCTTGTATATCTCTGTAATGAGCGGGCCTGATGCCCGCATCTGAAATCAATCCACAGAGTTGGCTGCCCAACTCCATCCGGTATCTGGTCTCTGGTCGACCATGCCTAGAAAAAGGCGGTATCGATGCACCATGAGGCGCATGAGGATCATCCTGATCTGGAGCATTAGCCATCTCCTGATTTTAATCATCAGGATTGAAACCTAGATCATGTGGTGGATCCGGCATCTCATCGCCATCAAAAGACCTAATGTCTGTAAAATATATACAAGTACACAACAATAATTAGACAATTTCATTACATAATTTAATAAAAACAAGTTAAAGAACATGTTAGAATAAATATAAATAAAACAATAATATTACCTCTATCATCTGGCGGCTCATCAGGAGTGAAGAGGATGTTGGGACACCCTCGCCAATCTAGTCCAGCATAAGGACATGGGACCGTAATGAAGGGATGCAACCTGCCAGCACTGGCTAGTAAGTCCAGAGAATCATGTGATATCCTTGGTGGAAACATAGTGTCTCCCCTCTTCGGCATCATCTTCCCCCACATGCGCATCCGGGCCTCAAACATTGGCCTACGAGGCTGTCGACCAAAACTAGGTCTCATCTCTGGAAACCTCTCAAAAAATAAACAAAACAACTCTGAAGCAAAAGGGAAGTTGACCTTCCCTTGTGCATGAGCACGACATCTATCTAAGGTCATACAAAAATATCGCAAAAAAATGGCAAACCACCTGACAATTCGTGGCTATTGTACTAAATAATCAACGTAATATAAAAGAAATCAACTAATGCGTTGCCCGTCACTAGTGTTGTGTGAAATATTTGAAGTGATAATAGATATGCACTGCACGTCCTGTCTACCAAACTAGCAAAAGAACCTATACGTAACTAACCTCCAGGTACCTGAAACTCTGAAGGAGACAGTACATGTGCTCCAATGTATCTCTGGGAGTAAACTAACTGGCTCCCTGCTACAAAAGCAGCTGGCACGTCTGGGAATGAGGGAAAATCCACCCCTCTCCTCGATAGTCCTGTAATAAAATAAATTTCCTCCTCAGTGGGTGTGTACCACTGGTCAGGACCAACCTGAAAAGCCTGTCGGTGGGCATTCCACTTGCCGATAAGATGTCTCAAAAGCACACTATAGGCCTTTAGGCTGGAAATAGCCTCCTCATAGAACTGGAGGAGGCCTACCTGCATAAGGATCTCCTGGGTATCTGCAGTAATAGGACAAGGGCATCCATCTCTCTCCCTCTCTCTCACCTCCCATTGGCAAATCATGTCATATTGTTCTGCTTGTTGTTGCTGTTGTTGCTCCTGTTCTCTCTGAATCATTTCCATATTAAATGATTTTTTTTTTATTAAAATAGAAATGTATTTATAAATATACATATATATTTTTTTTTGAAAAAAAAAAACATACAAGTTGGTGCTCCATAAAAATAGTCACGCACCGGTGCTAGTGCATCCTAATATTTTAGCACACCATCCCCGGGGCCCCTAAAGAAACAGACCGCACCGGATTCGTTGCAGATGTATATTTTTCAAGCACCATGGACTGTATATAATTCATAATAGTGGTACGCTGACTGAAATATATACTCTGGTGCGTATAGTCATGTCAGTGCACCGACTTCATGATAATGACATAGTTGATGGTGTGGTCTTTTACCCAGCCGCACCGTTGACCCTCTCGGAATGAAAAATGTGGTGTGCTGACATAAACCGGGGTGGAAAATGAAGTCAATGCACCACACTTTGATTTCCGGGGTCAACGGTGCATCTGAATAAATGAGCACACCGCCTTTTTTATTTTTTATTTTTAGTTTAAAATTATTTGGGGCGCCTTCTGGCACCGCCCTGGAAACAGTGCGGTTAACGTTAGCACCAGTAGCAGTGCTTCCTGTAAATTATATAGGTAGCATCGCTATCCGGTGCGAGCTGAATAGCTCGAGCCCACCACATGACAATTTTTTTTTTTTAATGGTTATTTTTATGTTTATTTCAATTTCTAATTTGCTAAAAGGCTTAATTATAGAAAAACTAGAAAAATACTTCTACATTTTGCCGTTGAGGAGGCATATTGGCTATAAAATTTGAAAAATAAAATTTTCCCAATTTTTTTCAAAATACAAGCTGGAGATTGGTGGCCAATGCAGAGCAGCAGTGCGTGCAATGGGTGAAATGAGAGCACCGATGTCAGGGCGGCTCAGAAATAAGGAAATAGCACCGGGGCTTGAGAGCTCTGGAGCACTGAAGAAAGTGAATAATGAAGTTTTTTGGCTGTAATTTTTTCTTAATTAACTGTTGGAACACCTAATCCTACATGGGTAGGTGTGGAATGCGAAAAGTCACAATGGAGTCCAAGTGACCTTGGAATATGAAACCAAGAGTCGCACCATTGTACTATAAATGTACATCTTTGTATAATGGAAAATAAGAAAGCCTCACACTTATCCTTCATTGTGTTGAGTTTCTTGTGTGGCTGTGTGTTTTCTCCTCATACACCATGTGTGTGCTTAACATGGTGTTTAACATGGTATCAGAGCGGGCGATTTCTGGCCTTGCTCAAAATTGAGTGAGCCATTTGTGTTTATGGCCTGTGCATATCTGCAAAAATTCTTGACATTTTTGCAGCACTCCGAGTTTCTGCAGCAGTGTTTTTGCCGCCATTCAAAAGTGTTTTGAAAAGAAGAGCAGCATTCTGGCATTGGTTTTGAAAAGAAAGGCAGCACTGCCCATCTGAAGGTTTTCATTCTAATTTTTCTCTACAATTTCTACTTATTAAAATCTGCAATTTGAAGAGTTGCTGGAAAATAGTGTTTCAAAGTTGGTTCTGAAATAAAAAATTTTGAGTTTTTTCATTGAAAAATCTCTGCAAATTTCTGAGTTTTACTGGAAAATTCTGCATTCTGCTGCTGTGTATTACTGCTTAAAATCCTGCATTTTTTGGCGAAATTTCCTGCTACTGAGCTACTAGAAAAATTTTATGTTTTCACTGGCGAAATTTTCTCTACAATTTCTGAAATTTATTCTGCTGAAAAATTCCACTCTGCTGTATATCTGTGAAATTCTCCAATTTTTTTATAAAATATACATCTCTCCTGCTCTCTGCTGTCTAATTAAAAATAAATAAAAATAAAAAATAAAAAATCCATTGCATCTTGGCCTTTCGGCCCCCCTTTGCCTCTGCAACCCACGGCATAACACCCCCCCTATTCTCTACCTTGCAGCGCATAACCCATCATCCTATGACTGCAACTTCACCCTACACTTGAAAGTTCACAGCTCCTCCCCTATCCAAACTCTACAGCCCTCATCCAAACACTGCTACCCCAACACTCGTCCACTCATCTACGCTCCACCCAACCCTCACAATACGTCTTACTCACCACTCTCCCCTCTCAGCTCTACGAGCTCTCACGCAGCACCCTCGAACCCACTCCCTCACACGCCCACTCTACACCCTCACCTCTTACGGCTCCCCCTCTCCCTTGGCCTTCGGCTCTCAAACCCGGCCCCTCTCTGCGTCAACCGTCCCTATCCCTCAATGTAATACACTCTCCTTCCCCTCCCTCATACGCTCTCACATCCTTTTTCAGTAACACCTTTTTTAAATAAACTCCCCTCTCCATTTTAATTAATCCCTCATTTTTTAAATCAATTCTTTTTTTAATTATTCCCATTAATTCCCTCTTCTTCTTTTTTAATTTCCTTCCCCATTTTTAACTATTCCCATTAAATTATTTTTTAATTAATCTATTTTTTAATTAATTAAAAAAAAAAAAACAACAGAGAGAGAGAGGAGAGAGAAAATTTGAATAGTAAAAAAAGAGAAAATGACATGTGAAGAAAATGGACAGTATACATAGTGAAAAGGGAAGATTTGACATTTTATGATTTCTAGCATAAGGGTGATTTTTTGAAGAAATTGACATTTGAAGACAAGTTTGCCATCATTGAAAAAAACTCCTTGAAGAAAATTCAGCTGCCTTAAAGGCCTCTTGCACAAGTGTTTTCAGCTGCACATTTACAAAATATTTTTGCAAAAATATTGTATTGCATTGACATTGTATTGTGAGTAGACATTGCTTCTTCATAGTTGCAATCAGTATTTGAGTTGTTGGATTGTTGATTTCCCTCCATCATTTGAGGAGAAGATTTTGTACTTTGAGAATTTCTTGGAGTCATTTGTATTTGTTTGAAAGGAATCACATTGTAAGCAGGTGCATTTTCGGTTGAAGCCGACACCCTTTATTTTGAGCCTAAGTTGTTGAAATGGATAAAATCAATGAGGCATTAGTGTTGTTGAATAACCTCATTCATTCCAATGTTTATGACATGATAAAAATGAGCAAGGATGATCTTTGTAACATTCAAATTTGTTTGCAAGATGCACAAGAAAAGATTGATTTTTTGCAGTTGGAATCTCAGCTTCAGCGAGACGAACTTCAGCAAAAGAGTCACCATTCTGAACCTGTTTCTGTTCAGAAGATTGAGAATGACTCTCATCAGAAGAAAGAAGATAAAGTTGTAGTTCATTTCCATTTAGTTCCTTGTACTAGAGCAGATGTACATGCAGATGCAGTAGTTCAGCCTGCACTTCCTAAGCCCATCATCAGACCTTGGGAAGAGCTTGTCCACAACAAGAACCGAACTGGTCTTGGATATGACAAGGATGTGTCCTTTCATATTCCAGACTACACAAAGCCCATCAAATTTCAGAGTGCCGGATTCATGTATGACAGTTCACCTGCAGTTGTTCCGGATCCTGTTCCACTTCCACAATAGATTGTAAAATGCCAACACTGTGATCGAGTTTGCCATATGAAAGATCACTTTTTTGATCTTCATCCATGCAAGAATTGTGGTCGGGACACCCATTCTTCAGACAGATGCTTCAAACACAAGCCTCCTGCAAGAACAAAGATTCATCTTGGATGGATCGCTTCTTGGCAATGGGCATCAGTAGCCAAGAAGATGTTTAAGTCGCATGTCAGAACATGTTCACGAATATTGATCAAACTTGCAGTTGAGTTTTTACCATCATCTCACCTTGTCCCTGACAGGCGGGAAAATGGTGTTCATGTACAAGCTTTGATGACAGATCAAGCGAGCCTGAGCCACAATCTCTCATTCCATGTTCAGAGTTGTAGCCAGAGACATAGCAGTTCAATCGAGCCTGAGCCACAATTCGTCATTCCAGATTCAGAGATGTAGCCAGAGACACGGATGCCCATGAGCATGCCTTTGGTTGGTGGATAACCTTAAACCATCATCTTTGGTTGGTGGATAACCTAAAACCATCACAGGTAGTAGACCTCCCTTATTTTAGGTTGAAGGTCTCCCTTTCATATATGAGGGACAATTCCTCTAGCAGAAGCTTTCAGCTTCTTGCCAGTTTTGGAAGAGTTCCGGGAACTGCAACAAGTTTTGCATTCCAGTGTTTGTGGTCATCCTAAAACCACCTCTTTTTTCCAACATTTTAGAGAGTTGATTCAGCCCAAGTGCTGCCATGTATACTTTGCAGATTTGTATTACAACTCTTTTCTTGGACTCACACATACCCCTTCGGATTAAGGGGCGATGTTGGAACACCTAATCCTACATGGGTAGGTGTGGAATGCGAAAAGTCACAATGGAGTCCAAGTGACCTTGGAATGTGAAACCAAGAGTCACACCATTGTACTATAAATGTACATCTTTGTATAATGGAAAATAAGAAATCCTCACGCTTATCCTTCATTGTGTTGAGTCTCTTGTGTGGTTGTGTGTTTTCTCCTCATACACCATGTGTGTGCTAAACATGGTGTTTAACATTAACCCTGTTTCGGTGCACGGGGTTTTATAAGTGCACCGGTGTGGTTAAATAAAACCGCACCGGGCTGTATCAATTTTGGCACATTGTTTATAACGCACCGAGGCATTTCCCTAGCCGCGCACTGGGATGTTTCAGTTTCGGCATGAAAATTTGATTATGCACCGGGGTCGCGTAATGGTAAAGCACCGGTGCGTAATAGTCACAAAGCACCGATTTTTTGGCCTTAATTTTTTTTATATATAATGTTATTCCAGTGTGTGCAGTTTCTGACGCACCAGTGCTCTTAGAGAAGAACGCACCAGCTCGTTTCTATTTTGGCACGGTGTTTTATGATACACCAGCACGGAAGAGTATTGACGCCCCGGTGCGTTATAGTAATTGGATGCCCTAGTGGTGTGTGTACTTCGCGCACGCTGTCTGGTTTGCTAATGTTTGGTGAGCACCAGTGCATTCTATGGTATCGTGCGCACCAGTAATTGATAGCTTAGGAGCACTGGAAAACTGAAAAATCCGGGTTTTTTGTCGTAAATATTTTTTTAATTTAACCCTTTACCGGTGCACATTATTTATAGGTGCACCGGTACCTTTTGCTACAAATGCACCGGTCGGTTTGTGTTTTGGCGCATTTTTTATGATGCATCGGTACGGTTTCTGTCTACCGCACCGGGTGGTTTCGGTGTTGGCATTTTTTTTTATAATGCACTGGCGCGGATGAGTTCTGAGGCACCCATGCTCTATTATATTATGATGCACCAGGCGAGTGTATACGGAGTGCATGGTGTCTGGTGTGCCAATGATTTTGTCCGCACTGGTGCTTTCTTTTTTTGAGAGCACTAGGGCGAGTTTTAACGATAAGAGCACTGATAGGAAAACATCCGCAAAAACCTCCGCCTTGACCTTCTCACAGTAACCTACGCTAGAAATAGAAATGAATGTATGGGGTATTTTCTTTGTGGTTTCTCAAAAACATCTGCTAGAGGGTATTTTCCTTGTAGTGAGTAGGTACATTAGCAGGCAAGAACTATTTATCATTCTTGGATGGTTTCAGTGGTTATAATCAAATTCAGGTTGCACCTGAAGATCAGGATAAAAACACATTCACCTGTCCATGGGGAAATTATGCCTATCAAGTACTTCCTTTTGAATTATGCAATACACCTGCAACATTCCAAAAAGCAGTACTAGGAATTTTCTCTGATCTAATACATGATTGTGTAGAAGTATATATGGATGACTTTACAGTTTATGGGAATACATTTTAGGAGGCTTTAGAAAACTTGGAAAAGGTTCTTAAAATATGTAAGGAAGTAAACCTTTCACTAAGTCATGAGAAATGTTTCATGATGTTTACTGAAGGGATTGTTTTAGGACATCACATTTCAGGGGATGGAATTAAAGTTGATAATTCTAAAGTTGAGGTCATCTCCAGGTTATCAATTCCAAGTTGCCAAAAGGATGTTAAAAGTTTTCTAGGATTCACAGGTTATTATAGAAGATTTATATAAAATTTCACCAAAATAGCATCCCCACTCTCCAAACTACTTACCAAAGATTTTGAATTCAAATGGAATCCTGACTGCCAATTAGTATTTGATGCCTTAAAAGAAAACATTTCTGAAGCACCCATTTTAAGAGGGCCTAGCTGGAAACTACCTTTTCATATTTCAACAGATGCTTTAGACATAGCTCTAGGAGCTATGTTAGGAAAAAAAGACCTGATCCCTTATGCCATCTATTACACAAGTAAGAACTTGACTCCCCCATAGTTGAATTACACTGTAACTGAAAAGGAATTCTTAGTTGTTGTTCATGCTATCAATAAGTTCAGATATTACATAACAGGCTATGAATTTTTTGTCCATACAGATCACGCTGCAATTAGTTATTTAATGAACAAATCTGTTACTAATGGTAGAGTTACAATATGGTTATTGTTCTTGCAATAATTTAACATTACTATTCTAGATAGGCCTGGAAAACAAAACACAGTTGCTGATTTCATGTCTAGAATTCAAAATATTAAAGATAATACTTTGGTTGAAGATAAATTTCCTTATGAATATCTTTTTGCAATAACTACTCGAGCCCCTTGGTTTGCAGATATTGTCAATTACTTAGTTACAGGGAAATTACCTTCACATATGCATTCTAGAGAAAAAAGAAGAATCATTCAAATAAGCGCAAAATACTCATGGATTACTAATGAATTGTATAATACAAGTCCAGATCTCATTATCAGAAGATGTGTTCGAGAAGATGAAATGCATGAAATTCTTAAGGCATGTCATGATGAACCTTGTGGTGGACATTTTTCTAACAAGAGGACAGCCTATAAAATCCTTCATTTAGGATATTGGCCATCCATCTTCAAAGATGCCAAAGAATATGTCAAAAGGTGTGACAATTGCCAAAGGGTAGGGAAACCTGCTCCTTCAAATGAGATCCCTTTACAACCTCAAGCACTCATTGAACCTTTTGAAAAATGGGCCTTGGATTTTGTTGAACCTTTTGAAAAATGGGCCTATTTTGTTGGATTTTGTTGGACCTTTTGAAAAATGGGCCTTGGCCTTGAAAAGTATATTTTGGTATGCACTGATTATGTCACTAAATGGGTAGAGGCTAAAGCATTACCTTTTGCTAATGAAGGATCTCTCGTTAGTTTTCTCTTTGAGGATATCTTCACTCGTTTTGGTGTTCCAATAGAAATTGTAACAGAGCAGGGCACTCAATTTACATCAAAGATGGTGAAAAAGATGGTAGAAGATTACAAGATCAAGCATGGAAAGTCTACTCCTTACCATCCACAAGCAAATGGTCAAGTTGAATCTACCAATAAGGTGATTGAAGGGATTCTCACTAAGATTGTTCATCTACATAGAAGAGATTGGGCAGAAAGGCTTCCTGAAGCCTTATGGGCCTACAGAACTACATGGAGGAACACAACAAGACATACTCCCTATGAAATTGTTTATGGGAAGCAAGTCCTATTTCATATAGATTTTCAGATCAAGACCTTCAAGATGGCAGTCCAATTGGGATTTGATTTATCAGAACCACAGAAGCATAGACTAGAGCAACTCAGTGAATTAGATGAAATCAGACAAGATCCAGTCCAAAGAACCAGTATAGTCCAGCAGCAAAGGACTAAATGGCATGACAAGTACATCAAAGAGAAAAATTTCAAGAAGGGGATTGGGCACTCTTGTTTGACTCAAAATTCAAGGATTTTCAAGGAAAGTTTCAAACTCATTGGCTTGGGCCATATGAGATTGAAAAAGTCTTTGATAATGGAGTAGTAAAGATCAGAAAAATAGATGAAGAAAAGGTATCTCTTCTTGTGAATGGTCATAGGTTGAAAGTATATCATAAACCACTTTCAAAAGAAGAGATTGTCAAGAAATTTCAAGATAATGTTGATATGGAGTTAGTGAAGAAGAATTCTTCTTCTTCACTAACTTAGCTTTTACTTTTCCTACATTTGATAAAAATAAATAAAAAATAATAATAATAATAAAAGTGTATAAGTATGAAAACCAATCAATGATTGGCATACTTATACAGAAAATACAGGGTGAAAATCAGATCTCACTGACACCCTATATTTTCCATTTTCCTTTCTGTAATAAAGTAGTGAAAACTACATTCATATTTGTAGTCCATAATCTGGAAACTCAGTTTATTCCATCTCACTCCACTTTCATTCCATTTCATTCCACTTTCATTTCATTTTTCACATCCATACCATCTCATTCCATATTTTCACTTATGTTTCATACTTAAAAAGAAAATAAAAATTACATTATGCAGCTCATCATATTCTGCAGCTGAGCACATTTTTGAAAATTGATTCTATTCTGCAGCTAATTTGATTCTGCAACCATTTCAAATACTGACATGATAATTGCAAAAGGGACTAAAAGATTATGTTTTTAAGGTCACCACGCTACAAAAAAAAGCTAAGGAACAACATCAAGCAACAACAAACAACAAGGTCAAGTTCTGAGGTAAAGTGTAGAAATTTATTTTAATAGCAAAAATTAAAACATGAAATGTGTATAATATGTACATTCATATGTTCCTTGATAACCTATCATTCGAATTGATTAATACTCATCATGATATATCTCGACCATATCCCTCATATAACGTTTCACAGCGGTCCATCATTAAAAATCCTTGATTAATGACTAACGGTCATGATTATGACATAACCTACTTGTCCACGTCTCCTCAAGACCATATCACTTACTTATTTCCACAATGCACCATAAACCCTCCATCAAATCTATAGCTCATTTCATCTGCACCGATTCCACAGCTCGTTCATCTCCATCAACTCTTTAGCCAATTCATTTCCTCACCACAAAGAGGTAATTTTGAAGGTTGGAAGCATTCTGCAAAGAAGGAGGATGGGTTTGATTGTCGGAACAGAGCCAGTGGGGGTCAAATACATCGAAGGTTATCCATAGGTTAGAGAGTTACTATAGCAAGTTGGATGT
>CM076577.1:1225953808-1226148045 GCA_034641835.2 Pinus albicaulis | reverse complement strand
AGTGTGTGTTAGCCTATAATATTTTGTTATACCAAAAGGTGGCTAAAACTTTTGGGAGCCTTCAAGGAACAAATTTTACCATTAAAACTTGTTGGCTCTTGAAGTCTCTATAAGGCCTCCTGCCTTTTTCCCTCTATACAAACCCTTCACTCTTGTTTCACACTTCAAAAGCCTCTGAAATCCTATAAGATCCACAGTTGGGTGCTTCTGCAAAGGACCCTTTCCCTTTTTCTTTCTTCCCACCACTAACCTCATCTTCTATTTTTCAATTTCCCATGAAAACCTCACGAATTCATGTTTCTCCCTTTCCATTTCATTAAAACCCCGGTTATAAGGTTAAAAACCCATTTTTTGACCTTATCGTAACCTTTATTTCCCTTTAAAAAACCATAGAAAACACACATTTCTGTGCGTTGGACTTAAACCCCTCAGGCTAAGCCACCTACCCATTTTTTCTTCATATGCCCAAGCGCCAGGACGTGTTGCTAAACCTATCGGGCGCTTATTCATTTTCTCCACCCAATACCCAAAAACCTTTGTAAACTATGGAAATTGGGTTTAAATCAAAAGTCAAAGGTTTTTCTGCACACGTAATTTTAAACAATCTTGACTGTCAATCTACTCCACAGATCGGACGACGCGGCACATGACTTATCGTGTGGACCCCGCCATTCCCCGCGTTGTTTTCCAAAACTACAGTTTTTTCCACACCACTCTTTGGGCAAAGGTTGTTTTGGCCCAAGACCCAGCGATTCCATACGATGGCTGCCACGCGTCCACTGTACTTCTGGAAAACCACCGCATAAAGTCAATCCCCCGTACATTAACTTCTAGACCATAGCCGCCCAACGAAATCGATGACAGCCTTCCGATCTGGCCCTGCACATCTAACGCTGATCACCTATCCGAGCTGCCCGACCTTTAACCAGGTTGCATACTATTTAGCCGGGCCCCGGCACAATCAAGAATCAATTTCTGCCGTTGATCTCTGTAGATTGACGGTCCACATTCAAATTCTTGAATCCATTCTCTAGTAAAAATTTCTCCACCGCTAACCTTCCAAGTTGCTCCCGACCGTTGATCACAGCGCGATCAACGGCTCAGATTGCCCCACTCCTCCGCACGCCCTTCGATGCAGATTTTCCCATAAAACGCAGGATTTCCTCATTTTTTCTTGTATTGTGCAGGTTTAACGTTCTTTCTTGATTAGATGAAGAAATTTCGCGGGACAAGGATGACGATCCTCTACCTTTCGAATACCTCAAAGAAAGTATCCACAGGGTGCAAATCTACGCTGTCAGCGAGGTTTCATGAGCCTTCGCTACCATGTGCCCCTGGTTAGCCTGAAGAATGTCAACAAAGCGCAGAAAAAGTATATTAGATGCAGAAAGGCCAAAGATGTGCCATCACAGAAGAATTGAAGACGGTTTTTATGGGGATTACGGCTAAGAAAGTTATCAAAAGGCTAATCCCCGGCTCAAAACACAGTTTAAAGAGAAAACCTAAAATTTTTCATCAGACAGAATACCTCCACCGCCATATCTGAGGCAAATTGATTCCTCAGCTACCACAATGCCACCTATTGCCTCAAAACACTCAATCAGGAGCCGAATTTATGGAGCAGGATCAGATATTATGCCTCGAAGCAGCCGAAGAAGTTACTTCTGCCGTGAAATTTATTGACAAATGACCGTATAATAACCCTAATGATACAGAGAGCCTCAAAAGTCAAATGAAGCTCCCACTGAGCTTAAATCGTGAGTATAAATCAATTAATGCAGTAGAACACCCGTACAATTTCTTCTTTGAGCCCCCAAGGGCCAAGAAGACATTAATTCCTGCATTAATTGATTTTGATATCTTTTATCAGATCTCACCTCCTCATTCTTCTATAAATACTTCAGTAGAAAATGAGTGAGGGGTTGGTTGGTTGCTAATGTAATTGCTGAAGCATTGTAATGTAATTGAGCTGAAAGCTTCTGTTTGTAAATAGTGATTCACTGGCTCTTGGAGCTCTGCTTGTAACAGTTAGGTTAGGTTGTCAAGAGAGACAGATTAAAACACTGGATTTGAAGATTGTAACTGGTTTGGAGCATCAATACAAGCTGATTCATGGGATCCTGGTCTATGTTGACGGTGATTTTTTTCTCATTGTAACTTGTGATTTTGTTTCTTTTTTCATTATGTTTCATTTTCCACTATAAAGAACCATTTAAACAGGGTTAGGACCTGCTATTTACCAATAACCTTCTCTGGCTGAGAAATATTTATTTAAATGTTTTCTTTCCACTGTGTTATTTGAGAATGATTTAATTCAGTATAGGCATAAGATTGTTGGTGTTCCCTCGTCTTATCGTCTTAGTTGGATATCGTTTTCTGAAAGTTACTTTCAATATATGTTGTGTGAAGATAAAATGAAGGAAGATATGGTTAGCCCTAGTCCCGGACTTCTCCGCATGATTATCTGAATGTTTCCCCTAGAATGTGTTAAAAGCTGACTAGTTTCAAAGTACTTATCAGATCTTAGGCCATTCTGTGTTATCTCTGTGATTGTCTTGAAATTAATTAAGTAAAGAAGAGCTAGAAGAGGATTTGTGGTGTGCCCGGCCCACTAGCTTCTACTCCAAAAGTTTCCTCCAAGTTTCCCTTTGTTTTTTATATGTTTTCTATCAGAAGTATATCAAAGGCTGGCTAGTTTCAAAGTACTTACCAGATCCTAGTTTGCTTCTATGTTTTTCTTAAGTGACTGGTCAAAGGTTGGCTAGTTTCAAAGTAATTACCAGATCCTGGGCTGCTCTTTGTTCTGCGTCTTTTTATTTCTTTCTTATTGTATCACTTCATTCCATAAATCAAACTTTAGAAGAGATCCTTATACATAGATAACTTTCCCCATAGATCACTCTTGCCTCTTGTTGTTCCAATTAAATCCTTTTATGACTCCATAGCCCAATGGACTTAAAACCTGCCATCATCTTTAATCTTGACCAAAGCTTACTCTTTTTGCTTGCAACTTCTCACCTTTGAGCCTATTTTCATATAGATATTTTCGCCTCAAACAGTAATCATGCCCATCCATCCAAAAACAAAACAAAACCCTTGGACTTCATAACTAGTCTAATATCATTACCTTAAGCTTTCAAAGACAAATCCATCTTTGTACATATTGGAGATATCCCTCTCCGGATTCAGGAGGGCTAGATCCTAGAATCCCAAAGTTGGTTGACATGATGTTAACTCTGTGATCGGACTTTTGCCAATCTTTCTTATTACAGAGACCTAACATTTCTGGCGACTCCGCTGGGGAGCTTTTCCCTTAAATCTTATTAAATCTGGTGAGTAAAAAGCAGCCTTTCCAAGCGCTACCAAGAATTGGTAATCATGATGAAACTTGTTTGAATCAGTGACAATATAGGTCAACCCTAGGATTCTCATAAGACTTTATCTAACCTTGAAAAATCAGCTAGCTTAGCCATAAAAGTGGACTGTCTTTGTCTCACAACAGTAGCTAAGTTTTGAAGAAATGGTGGCTTATTCTTAGGAACCACAAATAAAAGTAACTCAGAAAATACCAAAATATTTCAGATTGGTAGTAAAACACTTACTCCTACATATCACTTACCTTTGATGTGTTTTACCTTATACTCTTAGACAGAGTCTGGAGAGGGCTAGGTAGCCTCTGGATCTCATCCTCTTTTAGAGGTGAAATATCTGGTGAACGACGTCCCAGTCAATCTCTGGTTAGAGTTTCTTGTGTTTCGAGATATCCTTGAAAAGGGATTTCTCACAAGCACTGTGGTGGACAGTGTACTTCTCTGAACACACTCTAAACTTTCCACCTGGTGACTCCACAATCTGGAACAGAACTTAAGACTCCACTGGGAAGAACCCTTATCATTATAATATCATTCAAATCCAGTTAGAAGACTGTAGGATTAAAAGTGTGAAAACAGATTAGTCAACCTCTCAAAGAATGTCATATTTGGTTGAACTTTTCTTGTTTATTTGGGTCTAAAAACACATCATAGTGGCTCCTAGAAAGATTCACACTAGAGCCCATCCTGACCCCAACCCACCTGAGATATTTGGTGACCCAGAAAGTATCCTTTGGAAGTCTCCTAAGATTAAATTATCAACTGTTTTCAGATCACCCCCAAGAGCCAAATCAGCTCCTGAAAAACTTTCAGCTCTACAACAATCACAAGCTGACTTAGTTAACCCATTCAGGACTAGGTCATTTGGTGATTTAGACCAACTATATTCTGAGTCTTCACTACCATCTCCTGAAACAAGTGAACATCTTGGTAACAGCGAAACAACACCTCCTGATTTACACTTTCTGTTGAATTTAGGTGTCCCTCATCCAAGATCAGCTCAGCAATCTACTACTGTTCCAATCACATCTGCTCACCCTACATCCACTGTTCAAACCACCCCACCTCAGCCCACTCCACCTCTTGTAAATCCACCCCCACCACCTATCATGGCAACATGGTATGCTCCCTTAGTCCTTCATGTACCATTAGCCAACCTTCCACAAGACTATCAGTCCAAAATCCCATTGTATGATGCTAGCAATGCTATAACTGCATCACAACATGTGGATAAGATGAATGACTATTTTGACAGAAATGAAATTGATGATGATTCTGTCAAACTTAGATTATTTTCTCAAATTCTGGGGGGAGAAGCAAGAAAATGGTTTAAAGGCTTAGCCCCCCATAGTATAAATGATCTCCAAGGTTTCCATCAAACGTTCTTAAACAAATGGGAAGTGAAGAAGAACCCTCTCCATGTTCTTGTTGACTATAAAAATCTCCATAGGAACCCAGGGGAAAGTGTACATGCTTATTGTACCAGATTTAACATTGTGTATAATGCGCTTTCCCCAGAATTAAAACCTCCACAAGGTTCAGCTTTAAACAAGTTTCCTGAAGGGTTTGATGCTGATATGACCTATTCATTAAGAGAAAGAGATTTTACAACCCTTGAAGATATGCAAAGAGGTGCTCTCTCTGTGGAAGTAAACTTAATGGAGAAAAGAGCAAGGATGAAGAAAGAGAAGAGAGTATCCTTTGGGGAGGAATCCACACCTTCCATTTCAAACTCAAAGATGGAAATAATGATGGAAGAGATGATGAAGAAAATGAGCATTCTTGAGAGAGCGCAAGCAAGTCTAAATCAAAACGCTCCTCAAAACAGAAACCAAAACCAGAATCAGAATGTTAGAAGAAACCAACCTCCAAACAGACCTAGGGAAGATGATCAGCAGATCACTCCTCCCTTTCATCAAAACTATGTAAGTGAGGTTGACGAAACGGATCAAATAACAGAGGAGGATGATATAAACTTATTTGGGGTAGATAATGATAACTTCGAGGTTAATTATGATAGAAAAGAGGGTCTTTACACACCTTATGATGACAAAATGGATGATAATCAAAATTGTTGTCAAGACATGGAAAATGCCATGACTGAACCTTCAAAGGAATATGAACTCAAAAGTAGATCGAGTCAACAAACTGCAAACACCAAAACCTCTGACAAACCTTCTCAAAAAAGCACTGCAACCAAGCCCAAAATAGTCAAACAAAAGGATAAAACAGTGGATGATAATTCTGGCAAAGGTAAAGAGAAAGACACTCAAAATCTTGAAAAACAGAGTGCAAACATCACTAGTGCTAACACTTCAGCTAGTACTCTTGCTAAAACAACTGTATCAAATGTAAATAAAACAAATCAGCAAACTGATGTTGCTGATAAATTGACAGCTAATAAGGCTGAAACCAGCACCTTAAAGAGTCAAAATCCTTTCAGCCTGGAACAGGAAATCTAAAAGATTAAAATTTCTGTTCCCTTGACTGAATTAGCTACCCAACATGTATATATAAATCAAATTTTGAAGGCCTTAAATGTACAAGAGAATGAGGACACTCTCAATCTTAATGATGACCAACCAGAGCTCATTTTTGGTCCAAAGATTGAAGGTAAGTTCCAAGAGGGTCCTGTCCCTCCTTTTTACGTGAGCTTAAACATTCATGACAAAATTCTACACAACGCTATGCACGACTCAGGGGCTTCTCATAATTTAATGCCAAAGGCAGTAATGGAGAGCCTGGGTCTCGAAATTACCAGACCTTACAAATACCTTTACTCCTTTGACTCAAGCAGAGTAAAATGTCTAGGGTTGATAAAAGACCTCTGTGTTAACTTAGCCCAGATCCCAGCCAAGTCTTTAGTTATGGATATTGTTGTGGCTGATGTGCCCCCAAAGTATGAAATGCTTTTATCTAGATATTGGGGGGCTAAGTTACAGGGGACCATGCAAATGGACATGACCTATGCGACTATCCCTGTTTTCAATCAAACTAGAAGACTTTACAGGGAGTCCCACATGAAATACACAGTAAAAAGTCAAGACAGGCCTCAAAACTCTCCTCTATATGCGGTAAGTACGCGCCTTGATTCTTTTATCATGTTTAATGATGAAACACTTACCGAACAAATCACTTCCACAGAATTAATGGCTGATACGGAGGGAGAAGAACATGGCACTCAAGTGTCAAAACAGTTTGCTGCACTGGAAAAATTTGGTAAAAAAAACGCAGGTCTTGATTTACAAGTCGTCGGTCCATTACAGTTAAATTTTGACAGCAAAGCAAACACCCCTCAACGTATTGAAAAACTTGAGAAATCCAATCATACAGAGGACGTTCACCAAACTGATAAAATTGAAAATGTCCCTCTTTGGAATATGTATTTTGATGGGTCATGCACTAAAACTAGTGCTGGTGCAGGGGTCTGGATTACGAACACTGAAAACAATCATACAGAATGTATTTCATGCAAATTAAACTTTCAGTGTTCCAACAACATAGCAGAATACGAATCCCTTCTCTTAGGCTTGCATCTCTTGAAGAAATTAGGAGCCAGGAGAATTAACGTGTATGGGGATTCTGAGTTAATCATTAGGCCATTCAATGGGGAGTATAATGCAAATCATCCCAGATATAGAGCCTATCGGAATGATGTCATGGACCTTTTGAAAAAATTTGAGGAGGCCGACCTGAGTTTTGTCCCAAGGAAAAGAAACATTGCAGCCCACAATTTAGCTTTTGCGGCCAGGACATGTCTAACGCCATATGAAACTGGAGATAACACAACTTCGATAAAATTTAGACCAGCAGTGCCTGATAACAAAAAATACTGGCAGGTGTTTGATGGAGATAAACAAATAGAAGACTTCATGCAATTCAGAAATGAATTCGAACTGCATAGTTCAGACTCAGATCATGATACAGACTGCAGCGAAGAAAAATTTCTTGGTGAAGAAGAACCGTTTCCTGAGCCTGCCAATTTTAACCTATCATCTAGCAAACTTAGTAACAAAACATGATTGAATGCAGAATCAAAAACAGAAGAATTGGAAACTCTGCATTCCAAAGATGAAGGTTTTCCAAGTGGTCTGACCCCTTTAGAAGAGTTGTTCGATTTTAACGATATGGAAAATAAACCAAAACTGGAACCTGTAGAGACTGAGGTAGAGGAGTGCAACATAGGCAGTCAGGAAAAACTGAAAATGATCAAACTGTCCAAAACTTTTCCAGCTCACATTAAACTCAAATACATAGAGCTATTCAAGGAATTTTTTGATGTTTTTGCATGGGGTTACGAAGATCTTAAGTCCTATGACACTGAAATAATACAACACAAGATCCCTCTCAAGGAAAACCAAAAACCATTCAAACAGAAACTGCGCAGAATAAATCCTGTAAAACTTCGTTTGGTTGAGAAGGAAATTAGAAAAATGTATGAAGCTGGCATTATTGTCCCTATTAGATATTCTGAGTGGGTATCTAATCTGGTGTCTGTTAGAAAGAAAACTAGAGAAATCAAGCTTTATATAGACTTTAGAAATTTAAACAAAGCTTCATTAAAAGACAACTACCCTTTACCTAAGATGGATCATATTTTACAAAGGGTGGTAGCGTCTAAAAGAATTTCTTTGCTAGATGGCTATTCAGGGTATAATAAAGTCTTGGTTCACCCTGATTATCAACTAAAGACATATTTTACTACACCATGGGGCACTTTCATGTATGTAAAAATGCCTTTTGGTCTAATGAATGCTGGAGCAACCTTTCAGAGAGCCATGGACATAGCATCCTCGGAAGAATTGGGCTTCTTCATCATTATCTATCTTGACGATGTCACTGTGTTTTCAAAAACAGATGAAGAACACTTAGAACATTTGAGAAAAGTTTTCGAGAAATGCAGAAAGTTTGGAATATCCTTAAACCCTAAGAAGACACTATTTGGTCTCCAAGAAGGTAAACTTCTTGGGCACATTATTTCAGAAGAGGGTATAAAGATAGATCCAGAGAGGATTGAGGCCATATTGCAAATCTCCCATCCTCGAAACATAAAAGAGTTGCAATCTTTCATTGGAAAGATAAAATTTTTGAGAAGGTTCATCCCTAACTTAGCTGAGCTCCTTAGGAATATCACAAAGATGTTGAAGAAAGAGCAAGGGATAAAATGGACCTTGGAAGCAAAGACATCTTTTGAGCTGGTGAAACAAGCGTTAACCAAAACAGCGGTTCTCATAAGTCCTAATTTTTCAAAAGAATTTTATATCTTCTCATTTGCATCAGAACATACCATAGCTGCTGTCCTTTTACAGAAAAATCCAAAAGGACAAGAGCAGTCTATTGCATTCTTTAGCAAGGCATTGAGGGATGCCCCTTTGAAGTATAACATCATGGAGAAACAAGCTTTTGCTTTGGTAAAAGCTTTGAAAGACTTCAGAGTATACATCCTTCACTCACACATCATTGCCTTTGTCCCAAATTCAGTTGTTAAAGAAATCCTAACACAGGACCCAGATGGTAAGAGAGGTAAGTGGATTGCTGTTATTCTTGAATATGATCTAGAGATAAAACCCACTAAGCTCATCAAGGGTCAAGGTCTAGCCAGATTAATGGCTGAATCAAATTGTGAAGTTCTTGATATTAATATGATTAATGTTTTGGATGACAAAGAAGAATTCTCAACTCCCATTATTGAAGACCATTTTGTGAATTCTCCTTGGTATACTGATATTGTTTATGTTTTTATTAATCTGAATACACCTCCTGGTTTATCAAAAACAAAGGCAAGATTCCTAAAGTTAAAAGCTATAAACTATTGCATTATTGATAAATATCTTTATTGGAAAAATGCAAGTGGTATATTGCTTAAATTTTTGCCTGAGTTTGATGCAGAGAAGGTTAAGCAGGAATTCCATGAAGGAAGTGCGAAGGTCATGTATACTGGAAGGCAACAGCCAAAAAAATTTTGAGGGCTGGTTTCTATTGGCCTACTCTGTTTGATGATGTTCACAAGGTGACCACCACTTGCCATAAATGCCAATTGTTTGAAGGCAAGAGAAAATTACTACCCCTGCCTCTGCATCCAATCACTGTTGAAGCCCCTTTTCAACATTGGGGACTTGACTTCATAGGAGAAATCCATCCATCATCTTCTGCCCAGCATAAATGGATTCTCACAGCCACAGACTACTTCACTAAGTGGATAGAAGCCATTCCTTGTAGGCAGGCCAATGATTCAGTTATCATAAAATTTATGGAGACTAACATCCTCTCCAGATTTGGCTGTCCTACCAAAATTATCACTGATAATGCAGCAGCGTTTGGATCAAAGAGAATGGTTGAATTCTGTCACAGGTATCATATAACATTAGGACATTCCACAGCCTATTACCCTCAAGGGAATGGACTTGCAGAATCTTCCAACAAGAGCTTAGTGAACATAATCAAGAAAATGTTGGAGGACAATAAAAAGTCTTGGCACACAAAGCTGATCCATGCACTTTGGGCTGACAGATTAACCTTGAATAAATCTATTGGTATGTCACCTTTCCAGCTAGTGTATGGTACAGATGCAATTTTTCCAAATAGCCTTGGTGTACCAGTTATGAAGTTGCTTCAAGAATTGCAGACTGAAGAAAATGACATGACCAGAAGAATAAATCAGACCATTCATCTTCAGCAAATCAGAGAGGAAGTGTATGACAAAGCATTGCAGAAACAAGACAATATGAAGAAGATATTTGATAGAAGAACAAAGGCTAGCAATTTCAAAATCAGGGACAAAGTTTTGAAGTGGGACTCAAGGAGAGAAGAAAAGGGAAAACATGGAAAATTTGACAACCTTTGGCTTGGTCCTTACTCTATTCATTCAGTTGCTGGGCATAATGATTTTTTCTTACAGGAGCTGGATGGAACAGAATTGTTTGGAGGTCGTGTAAATGGTAGGATATTTAAGCATTAATTCTCTTGATCTTTTTGTTTTAAAGCCTTCTTTGCCATTTTCCATTGTGAATATTTCATCCACCATTGCATTCAAGTTATGAAAAACCAAAAATACAAAAACAAAGAAAAATGAAAAGAGGGCAGAAATCAAAACAAGAAAGGCAAAGCCCCATGCCAAAAAAGAGAAACAAATCTGAAAGTGTGCAAGCTCAAATGCCACTCCTTAAAACACACTTCTAGTTAGTCAAACTGTTTAAACTTGACTAATTAGCTTTAAATTTTTCTGCTGATAGGATAGTGAATTCGATTTGCTAAACTGTTCAATCTTGGTTTATCAGTAGGTAGATTAGGATAGTAAGTGAAGGTTCAAACAAACTCAAAATCTGAACCAAAGTTTCCAAAGGAGGATGACTCAAAACTGTTTTATTTTTTGAGTCATAAAAGAGAAAAACTGGTTCTAATTTCCCCAAAATCTGAATCAGAGAACAAGGAAGAGACAGCTCAAACAAAGGCAAAAATAGAGTTGTGAAGAAAGAAGAAGGCCATGATGAAAAACTTTCAGATTTTAAGCCTTCCATTTTGATTTTCAAATTTTCTGAAAATAAAAATCTTTGTGCAGCTTGTTTTTATGCCATAGATCACGGCAAGTCAAACAACTTAATCTTGACTTGGCTGTTTTTAAATTTATGTGGTAGAATTTTAGAGAATGAAAGTCTGTTGGATAGTTTAATCCCAACAGACAATAGATTAGGTAGAGAAGAATCTGAACTCAACTGTTTAATCTGAGTTCAGGGAGAAATAAGGAGTAGAATTAGATTAGTTTTTATGATTTCAAAAGAATAAAATGTTGTAAAAGAGTTTGCCAATCCAAGTGCACTCTAAATGAAGAAAAAATGCTAGATCAGTAGGATTGGGTATGTAGAAGGTTGTATTGATAAATTTCATTATCTTTCATGACTGATACTATTTCTCAGAGCAGAGCAAGATCATCCAGCAAAAGGAGGAAGTCATGGATGAGGCACAAGCCTACCTCCCAGAGAGATCAAGTCTGAATTCTTGATGCCTTCAAGAAGGCACCATCCCCAAGTGGAGTCACTGTTAGCCACCTATAATATTTTGTTATACCAAAAGGTGGCTAAAACTTTTGGGAGCCTCCAAGGAACAAATTTTACCATTAAAACTTGTTGGCTCTTGAAGTCTCTATAAGCCCTCCTGCCTTTTTCCCTCTATACAAACCCTTCACTGTTGTTTCACACTTCAAAAGCCTCTGAAATCCTATAAGATCCACAATTGGGTGCTTCTGCAAAGGACCCTTTCCCTTTTTCTTTCTTCCCACCACTGACCTCATCTTCTATTTTTCAATTTCCTATGAAAACCTTACAAATTCATGTTTCTCCCTTTCCATTTCATTAAAACCCGGGTTATAAGGTTAAAAACCCATTTTTTGACCTTATCGTAACCTTTATTTCCCTTTAAAAGACCATAGAAAACACACATTTCTGTGCGTTGGACTTAAGCCCCTCAGGCTAAGCCACCTACCCCTTTTTTCTTCATATGCCCGAGTGCCAGGACGCGTTGCTAAACCTATCGGACGCTTATTCATTTTCTCCACCCAATACCCAAAAACCTTTGTAAACTATGGAAATTGGGTTTAAATCAAAATTCAAAGGTTTTTCCGCACACGTAATTTTAAACAATCTTGACTGTCGATCTGCTCCACAGATCGGACGGCGCGGCACGCGACTTATCGTGTGGACCCTGCCATTCCCCGCGCTATTTTCCAAAACTACGGTTTTTTCCGCACCACTCTTCGGGCAAAGGCTGTTTTGGCCCGAGACCCAGCGATTCCATATGATGGCTGCCACGCGTCCACTGTACTTCTGGAAAACCACCGCATAAAGTCAATCTCCAACGCATTAACTTCCATACCATAGCTGCCCAGCGAAATCGATGACAGCCGTCCGATGTGGCCCCGCACATCTAATGGTGATCACCTATCAGAGCTGCCCGACCTTTAACCAGGTTGCATACTATTTAGCCGGGCCCCGGCGCAATCAAGAATCAATTTCTGTCGTCGATCTCTGTAGATCGAAGATCCACGTTCAAATTCTTGATTCCATTCTCCAGTCAAAATTTCTCCACCGCTGACCTTCCAAGTCACTCCCGACCGTTGATCACAGCGCGATCAACGGCTCAGATTGCCCCACTCCTCCGCACGCCCTCCGATGCAGATTTGCCCATAAAATACAGGATTTCCTCATTTTTTCTTGTATTGTGCAGGTTTAACGTTCTTTCTTGATTAGATGAAGAAATTTCGCGGGACAAGGATGACGATCCTTTGCCTTTAGAATACCTCAAAGAAAGTATCCATAGGGTGCAAATCTACGCTGTCAGCGAGGTTTCATGAGCCTCCGCTACCATGTGCCCCTGGTTAGCCTGAAGAACATCAAAAAAGTGCAGAGAAAGGATATTAGATGCAGAAAGGCGAAAGATGTGCCAGCACAGAAGAATTGAAGACGGTTTTTATGGGGATTACGGCTAAGACAGTTATCAAAAGCCTAATCCCCGGCTCAAAACACAGTTTAAAGAGAAAACCTAAAAGTGTTCATCAGACAAAATACCTCCACCACCATATCTGAGGCAAATTGATTCCTCAGCTACCACAGTGCCACCTATTGCCTCAAAACACTCAATCAGGAGCCGAATTTATGGAGCAGGATCAGATATTATGCCTCGAAGCAGCCGAAGAAGTTACTTCTACCGTGAAATTTATTGACAAATGACCGCAGAATAACCCTAATGATACACAGAGCCTCAAAAGTCAAATGAAGCTCCCACTGAGCTTAAATTGTGAGTATAAATCAGTTAATGTAGTAGAACACTCGTAAAATTTCTTCTTTGAGCCCCCAAGGGCCAAGAAGACATTAATTCTTGCATTAATTGATTTTGAGATATTTTATCAAATCTCACCTCCTCATTCTTCTATAAATACTTCAGTAGAAAATGAGTGAGGGGTTGGTTGTTTGCTAATGTAATTGCTAAAGCATTGTAATGTAATTGAGCTGAAAGCTTCTGTTTGTAAATAGTGATTCACTGGCTCTTGGAGCTCCGCTTGTAACAGTTAGGTTAGGTTGTGAAGAGAGACAGATTAAAACACTGGATTTGAATATTGTAACTAGTTTGGAGCATCAATACAAGTTGATTCATGGGATCCTGGTCTATGTTGACGGTGATGTTTTTCTCATTGTAACTTGTGCTTTTGTTTCTGTTTTCATTATGTTTCATTTTCCACTATAAAGAATAGTATAAACAGGGTTAGGACCTGCTATTTACGAGTAGCCTTGTCTGGCTGAGAAATATTTATTTAAATGTTTTCTTTCCACTGTGTTATTTGAGAATGATTTAATTCAGTATAGGCATAAGATTGCTGGCGTTCCCTCGTCTTATCGTCTTAGTTGGATATCGTTTTTTGAAAGTTACTTTTAGTATATGTTGTGTGAAGATAAACTGAAGGAAGATATGGTTAGCCCTGGTCCCGGACTTGTCCGCATGATTATCTGAATGTTTCCCCTAGAATGTGTTAAAAGCTTACTAGTTTCAAAGTACTTATCAGATCTTAGGCCATTCTGTGTTATCTCTGTGATTGTCTTGAA
Organism: Pinus albicaulis; assembly: GCA_034641835.2. Taxonomy (NCBI): domain Eukaryota; kingdom Viridiplantae; phylum Streptophyta; class Pinopsida; order Pinales; family Pinaceae; genus Pinus; species Pinus albicaulis. The sequence continues at coordinate 1,226,134,082 of CM076577.1, read as the reverse complement.
AGTAATTAAGTAAAGAAGAGCTAGAAGAGGATTTCTGGTGCGCCCGGCCCGCTAGCTTCTACTCCAAAAGTTGCCTCCAATTTTCCCTTTGTTTTTTATATGTTTTCTATCAGAAGTATATCAAAGGCTGGCTAGTTTCAAAGTACTTACCAGATCCTAGTTTGCTTCTATGTTTTTCTTAAGTGACTGGTCAAAGGCTAGCTAGTTTCAAAGTACTTACCAGATCCTGGGCTGCTCTTTATTCTGCGTCTGTTTATTTCTTTCTTATTGTATCACTTCATTCCATAAATCAAACTTTAGAAGAGATCCTTAGACATAGATAACTTGCACCATAGATCACTCTTGCCTCTTGCTATTCCAATTAAATCCTTTTATGACTCCATAGCCCAATGGACTTAAAACCTGCCATCATCTTTCATCTTGACCAAAGCTTACTCTTTTTGCTTGCAACTTCTCACCTTTGAGCCTATTTGCATATAGATCTTTCCGCCTCAAACAGTAATCATGCCCATCCATCCAAAAACAAAACAAAACCCTTGGACTTCATAACTAGCCTAATATCATTACCTTAAGCTTTCAAAGACAAATCCATCTTTGTACATATTGGAGAGATCCCTCTCCGGATTCAGGAGGGCTAGATACTAGAATCCCAAATTTGGTTGAAATGATGTTAACTCCGTGATCAGGCTTTTGCCAATCTTGCTTATTACAGAGACCTAACAACCTTCACTCTCCTATACCATTGTAACTCTAGACTTCGCATCACTATGACCGATACCATTTTCCATTATTTGTTCCTCATATTTAATCATCTTCTAATTTAGATTCTAATCATTAGAGTTCCGAGGACCACTCTATATAGTATTCATATGGAGGAATCTAGAATAAATAAAGGAATAAAACGACCAAGACAACTTGGTCACAGACTTTGAGATCATATTCCCTTCCTTGTTAAGAGAAGCTCAGTCTCTCAATCTGGGACATCTCTACAACCTACATTATGTATGTCTACTATAGACTAAACGAAAGGAAATATTTGAAAGGTAATATTTCCTCATTTAAAATCATCAAATTCAAATCCTTTCCTTGTAAATTTAATTAGAGCACATTATTTGTTGTTGCAATTTATAATAAATTTTAAATATGATTTGTAGTCTCCCAAAAGAGGAAATTCATCACATCCCATATCTAATGTTGTATTATTTAGAGGGAATACAAGAAATGGTGGAGTGGGAAAGAATGAAGGATATTAGAATTGAATAAGGGTATTTCCTAGGCTCACCTTCTTTGGATGCTTGTGTCTTCATGCACATTGGAGATATGAAATTCCTTGAATTTTTAAGCAACGTGCTCACTAGGTTTGGAACTTTTGGTATGTATGGTATTAGAGTACCTTTAACTTCCCTCATTTTTTATCCAGTTACCTACCTATATCTAATGGATATTTTGGAACGACTATTGATAGTGGATAATATTGTATGCCTTGGAATTCATCAACACTTCGAAAAGGAAATCAACGAATATCTCAATTATGTTTACATGTATAATTTAAAATTTGGACTTTTGGAGATGTAATATTCCCAAATTTCCACATCATATTTGGAATATTAGAGTCCTTGATTTTGTTAAAAAATTAAGTAAATAAAAGGGTGGAGGGACCCACAAACCTCAAAGATGAATAAAATCCACTTTAATGTGTGTATGTGGATATTTTAGATCTAGATCTAGAACATGGAGTAGTGGAGTAGCTCTATTTATGGAGATCATGTCTCATTTATGAGATAGACTATGGAGGATGAAACAGTCAAACAAGATCATGGATATCAAATATAAAATCATGAGGATCTTTGATAAGGTAAACTGAGATCATAGCACATTCAAGGAAGATCATGAAGAACTTATGATAAGATAGTGGAGGAAGTGGTGCATTTAATGCATGCATGATGGAGAGAGTAATCACCCCATATGAACACGATGGAGGACATGGATCAATAGCACAGTAAAACATGGATACTTTTTCCACATGTACAGCATAGATTTGGAGTGGGCCTAGGCTATGGAAGGCTCATGCATATAATGAAGGTGAAGGAACAATGGAAGGAATGATTTGGATTATTCATTTATTGATCTTTTTAGATCTAGATTTGTCTTAGGACATTTCTATGCAAGTTTGGGCTGTTTAGTAGAGTTTGCAGTGTTCTTTAGCACAGGATATTCCCAAGTAGGAATCCAACCTCTTTCTTTGAGTAGCTCTAGAAAGAGGATTGTTCTTCATTCCTTATCAAGAATTGGTGCCATCTTCAGGAGGTTTTTTCTATCATTTCATCTAGGAAACGAGTAGAGGATTCATCCTATGACTTTGTTCTTCAAATGCAGCCTTTCAGGAGTAACAGATCTGCATCCGACATTCAGGCCATTGGGTTTTACCTCCATGAAGTATTATTCCCTTCAAGGATTGTGTAGTTCAGTCTTGTAGATCTATTGGAGGAAGGAATTTTCAAGTATTTTAGCTGCAAATCCTGTGAGGGATAACCTCCTCATATTGGATCTATTGTTTCCATCACTCAGGAGCTTATTTTCCATATCTGGCAACAGGATAAAGACCCTCCCTCTCTGACAGCGCAATTATCTTAAGCTGTTGTTCATTCAACAACTATTTTTAGTGGAGGAGATTGGAGGAGCTAGATCTTGAGCTTTTATCCCAAGGATCTAGTGAAGGGATCAATCGTTCTTGCATAGATCTGATTGTACATCATTGCAACCATATTATTATTAGATCTAGCTTTAGATCTGCATGCCCAATACCACATATGTGAAGCCCTAAGAGGAAGGTTGTCTTATAATTACAGATCTGAGAAACCCCTCCTGTGTTATCTTGCGAATCCATCATTGAGCCCAGATCTACAATTTCAGCATCATCGAAGCTCCCATTCTACCTAGATATGACTTTCTATCTTTCAAGCAGTTGTAGTCGCTACAATTATAGTAGGGACAATGTAGTTTACCTTCTAGCAGAGTCGTAGTTATCCATTCCCTTTTGGGATAACATTCCAGGGTCATTCTAGGATAATCTTGTGGCTTGAGTGTCTCACATTTTGAGCATTGTTGTACTTTCTTTTTGCACCTCCAATGTAATAAAATGGCTTAGATATTTCTGTGCATTCTGATGTGTATATAGATTTATTGTTTAATTTTTTGTAGTTCTTAAATTGTATTTCAATATTACTGCATTCTCCCTTCTGGGATATTACAGTGGTATCAAATCATGATCTTTGGCTCTGCTTGTGGACACTTCTCTTTTACATCAAGAGAATAAGCAGATAGATGAGATCTATCATGGAGGATGATAATTCTGCCACTCCTTTCTTTAGATCCATGCAAGATATCTCCAAGGAGTTCAATCCAATGAAGAAGTAAGGACAGAAAGAAGATCCAAGGGGAATATGTGATGAGAAAGTTCCAAGCACTTCCTATCAGTAAAGAAGAAAACCAGAGAATCCTAGATCTCCTCATAAATCCACAATACCCACTTTCTTTGGAGAAGGTGAAAGGTGTAAAAATGAAGAAAAGAATGAACCTAAGACTCATGAGACTCTCAGTCTATATCTTGAATAGTAAAAAGCACAGTCTAGAGAATTCAAGGAGAAGCTAACTCTCCAACAATTCTTCAAAATAAAAGAAGAAAGAGGATCCTATAGTAGCAATAGAAGAAAGAGGCATAATAGATTCTATTTTCCTACATTTGATGGATCTTCCTCAAGCCCTATTAGATCTTGGAGGAGAGAGTTATACACATTTTTCAGGCTACATCCTGTAGCTAAAGGAGAGGCTGTTCAAGTTGCAACACTTTATATTTTAGATGAAGCCAATGATTGGTGGTTTGGTCACATGGAGCATGCAAAGGTGACTAAATATTCATATTTCTTTCACAAGTTGAGGAAGAAATTTAATGTGAGAAAACTAGAGATGTGTCACAAAGTGAAATTCCTTAAGGAAAAAAAGGAGGATGTCAATATTTTCACTCTGGAAAATGATTCATTACATTCACCACCAACTGCAAAAGTACTTGTATCCAGAGAAGAGACACTTGTATCTTTGGAAGATAGTCTTGAGCTCTTGACATATAGAGTCCCATGCATGATTCAGGAGATGCATGAGGGAGAGGAGGAATATTTTAGCATTGGTACACTTGGAGAAGAGCAACCATCACTCTTACCAGCAGTTGGAGACACTTTTTTCTGGGTTGACGGAACTCTTGTGTTCTCGCAAGAGGTCTTCACACATCAATTGATCCAAGGTATACATGAACTTTCATCACCTATTGTTTGAGTAAATCTTATTGAAACTTATGAGGACATGCCATTAGGGCCAATGCATAACCAAGGGTTAGAAAAAAATGCTAATTTGAAGTAGCAACATATCACAACGTAGAGGACCCTTGATCTAATCAAGGAAGAGATTAAAAAATATCCAAGTTCATCATTGTTCAGCTACATTCAACCCTTTGAGTTGAAGTGTATAGTTTCAGAAAATGGGATGGAAATGATCCTATGTACAATAACTAGTTGTGAGATCAGTATTGTACCTTGTTTTGACACAGCACATGTATTACCATGCAGATCTATAGCGCTGTCAATTAGTGGCTATGAAAATGAAGAGCCCCCATCATTCTTGGAACATTATGAAGGTAGCTTCACTCATGAAGAAATGGAGGTAAATATGGTAGATGGTAGACATATTGAGATGAGAAATCTTTTCTCCCTTCTAGATTACCCTTTCTCAATGAGCCTCTCACTGCTCAAAGAGAAACTTCTACCTACAGCAGATCCAACACCTATTTTTTTTTGGAGGGCCTTTGGTGAAAAGAGAATCTCCTTGAGGTGCACGTCAAAATTTCATGAAGTGCAAAGTTCTTCATCAGTTTGGGGAGTATGGTATTCTACAAAGGGAGGATACCATGATTATGCAACACATCATTCACCATCCACATTGGGACTAGTGGATGAGGATGATAAGAAAGGGGTTACATGACCACTTGTAGATTTATGACATGGGCTAATAGGCTTGGTTACATTGGTTTCCCTTGGGAGATTCTTGTCACTGCCCAAAGGCTCCTATTTCTTTGATCCATGCCTTGAAGAACACTTATGAAATGAAGAAGGAGGCATGGCTATGCTGGCTGCTCTTGGGTGAGTATGGTTACCACCCAACAACTCATAATTTTCTGATTCATGCCTTGTTTATAAATGATAGAATGCAACAAAGGAAGACATGTTCATTTTGGTTTCCCTTGAGAGATATTGGCCACCATATGACATCTCCTATCTCTATGTGTTTTGTATTGGGTAAAGCTTGGTATGATGCTCTCATGATGTGCATTGATTGTGTTTATTTGTATTGGGCTGATGTGACATTCCACATATCTATTAGTATGTTTATGATCCATGATGCACATGAGGAGGAGAGAAAGCAACAAGATCTTTTGTTGCTTTGGTTTCTTTTGGTGGATTTTGGCTTATCCATCTTACATGGAGGAGATGGAGGATGGCAGAAAAAGGCCTTACTCTGGTGGTTACTATTAGGATAATATGGTTTGACACCTTTGTCTACCCATATAACTCCTTCCCTTCTTATTTTTCATAACATTAGAATGATGATTGGATCCAACAAGGCCAACAGGGCTAAGGATGAGAGCATATCAATGCTCAATCAAACTCATAAAGCATGGGATGAAGAGATGTATTGTGAGATGGAGCTTTTCCTTTGTGGAAAGAGCCACTTTATTTCATGTATCTCATGTATTAATGATGACGTTGGACATCATATGGTTGTCACTTGGTACTTCATGCTGGAAGGGGGACATATAATCATGCAGTTGGAAGTCATTCTATACATTTTTGAAAGGAAATTTTGGAACCAAACATGCATAACACATTGCAGGAAATGGAGGAAGCCTTCCTTATGTTGATGCCCTTTGGAGGGGAATAAATAGCTTTGCATCTACTTTTGGAGTTTCTTGAAGACAAGCAGCATTTTACCGGGGGGGACTGTAAGATTCCCAAAATTCCACATCATATTTGGAATATTAGAGTCATTGATTTTCTTAATAAATTAAGTAAATAAAAGGGTGGAGGGACCCACAAACCTCAAAGATGAATAAAATCGACTTTAATGTGTGTATGTGGATATTTTAGATCTATATCTAGAACATGGAGTAGTGGAGCGGCTCTATTTATGGAGATGATGTCTCATTTATGAGATAGAATATGGAGGATGAAATAGTCAAATAAGATCATGGATCTGAAATATAAAATCATGACGATCTTTGATAAGGTCAAATGAGATCATAATGCATTCAAATAAGATCATGAAGAACTTATGATAAGATAGTGGAGGAAGTGGTGAATTTAATGCATGCATGATGAAGAGGCTGATCACCCCATATGAACATGATGGAGGACATGGATCAACAGCGCAATCAAACATTGAGAGTTTTTCCACATGCACAACACAGATTTGGAGTGGGCCTAGGCTATGGAAGGCTCATGCATATAATCAAGTTGAAGGCGAAATGGAAGGCATGATTTGGATAATTCATTTCTTGATTTGTTTAGATCTAGATTTGTCTTAGGACATTTCTATGCAAGTTTGGGCTGTTTAGCAGATTTTGCATTGTTGTTTAGCACAGGGTGTTCCCGACTGAGAATCCCACCTTTTTCTTTGAGTAGCTCTAGAAAGAGGATTGTTCTTCATTCCTCATGAGGCATTGGTGCCATCTTCAGGAGGTTTTTTCTAGCATTTCAGCTAGGAAATGAAAGGAGGATTCATCCTACCACTTTCTTCTTCAGATTCAAAATTTCATGAGCAGTAGATCTACATCTGGAATTCAAGCCATTGGGTTTTACCTCCATGTAGCAGCAGTCCCTTCAAGGATTGTGCAGTTTAGTCTTGTAGATCTATTGGAGGAAGGAATTTTCCAGTATTTCAGCTGGAAATATTGTGAGGGATAAACTCCTCACATTGGATCTATTGTTTCCATCACTCAGGAGCTGATTTTCCATATCTAGCAGTAGGGTAAAGGGCCTCCCTCTCTGACAGCGTATTTTTCTGAAGCTGTTGTTCATTCAGAAGCTATTTTAAGTGGAGGATATTGGAGGACCTAGATCTTGAGCTTTTAGCCCAAGGATCTAGTGAAGGGATCAACCCTTCTTACATAGATCTAATTTTTGAGCCCCAAGATTGTTCTTTCTTTCATCTTACTTCACTCCATTTTCCTTTTTCCATTGTTATCCCAGGACCAAATTATCAATGAAATTAGTTAAAATTACTTTAAGAATGAATATCATGGCTAACTTGCTAAGTTTTGTGATTTTGTCATTGTAATGCATTTTGAACTGAAACTAGCTACAGAATGCAGACATTCCGTAGCTAACCGCCAATTCTGTAGCTGTCTTCATGTTCAAGCATGTTCTAGGTGTCCTCTATGGAGAAGCCACACATGGGTGTATTCCACATCATGTCCTCAACGTTTGTTGCTCACCATGAAGAATGAACTGAATTATGGACGTGGTTTTGTACGTGGGAACTCATACAAGGAGGTAGACTCCTAATAGGACAAGGACAGTCCAGATGTCCTTTGTCCCTTTACACTACCATATTTAGAGTTCTAGTACGATTTTGATATGAAAATACAATGATCCCCATATTGTTGCAAGTTCTGTTATGAAGATTTGTTATAAATGTACTCGGGAAACCGAGAGACAAGCTCTAGATTTTGATTAGATTTCGTGGATTGACTGCTATATTTCTGAAGACCGAGAATACTCTGTTTTTAAGTTATTTTCCTTTAATGAAGAAGACAACATTGCTTTGAATGCGTTGAGTTGATCTTGAGTTAGATTCCGTTTGGTGGTAGAGGGCCCCTGCCTCCTGAGCGGCTTTACTTTCATAATTTAGATAAGTATCTTAGTTCATTTTCAAGTTTTTGAAGTTTGCGTTCATATTTAATTTCATTAGTCACTATAGCTATACTTTTTGTAAGAAACTCTTCTAAAATATCATTATAATGAATGAGAAATGGATGTAGTGTTATAGATTTTAATTGCAATTTCTTTTGTTCATTATCACAATTGAACTTATTCTAGTAAACTCTTCCAAAAAATCATTATGATGACTAAGGCATGACTATGATACTGAAGGTTTTAGTTGCTTGTTTAGACTAAGTAGCATAGCTGATCTTACTCTTAAAAAGCTCTTCCAAAATATCATAACAATGGGTAAGAAATAGTTGTGATGTCTTAGTTTTTAATTGTAATTGCTTTCAGTTTTCATGTTTGCATTCAAATGCATTAAATTGTAAAGCCAGGATTGTTCTAACAAGCTCTTCCAAAATACCATTCATGATGAACGAAATAGGCTGTAGAATCCCATAGATTAATTGCATGATAACTTAGTTAGAGTACTCTGGAGTCAAATTGCATTCAATTCATGCTTTGTTATTTCGTTTTAAGTTTGATAATGGCTTTTTAGTTTAGCACTGTTTATTGTAGACTAGTAGCACTCTAGTTCAGTTCTAGCTTAGCCCACTGTATTTACATTCCACATTTAGTTGTCATCCATTGCATATTAATTTACATTAGTTGTTAAAATTAAATACCACGGCCTTAATTATTTACAAAACTTCTTTTGTTCCAAACCTATATTAACTCATAATCATTCGGACAGAAGACAGTATCAGTCCAAGGCCTGGAGTACTTTTGCAACCTTTTTACCATTTCACAAACAAGCCTTTCTTCAAGACTATTCTGAAAGGAAATCTATAACTTTTGAGTAAGGTTTAGTGATGTTAAACTAAGTTGCAGAATAGAATTAGGAGCTAGTTTTAGAGTAGAGATCTTATGATGTTACCAATGTTCTCTTCCAAATATGCTTCAACAAACCTTTAATCATGGATAAGATGTTGTATCATTATAAGCTGATTGTTTAATTGTTTAGTTAGGAGAATTTTTATACTTAGCTGCCCATTTCTCAAGCTCTTCCAAAATACCTTTAATGAAAGAATTGGACAACTTAAGTTCATGTTGTGATTTATTTTCTTGAAGTCATTATCAAGCTTTGTATTCTACTTAGTCATAGTTTAGGTTTGGTTCTGTTTCAGTATTTTCCTTTGCACTTGTCATTTGTCATCAACAAATTAGGCTTCACTATGTTTTTAACCAGTAGTTTCTTTCCACCAAAATTTAGTTCTTTCCCTTGTGAACATAAAACCATAAAAAGATAAAAAACATCATAAAACACTAGACACAACGCAGTAAGAAACAAACACCTAGGCACATACAGTGCACCTCACTTCAGCAGTTTACCAACCCTGGTTGACAATTAAATGAACTCAATTTAGGAGACTAGGTTGAGCCCAAACATTTTGGCGCCGTTGCCGGGGAAGTGAAAACTAGGTAACCTTTGTTTCTTAACTCCCGAAAACAATTATATGCATAGAGAGAGAGACTCAAGGGGTAGATTCATAAGCAGCAGAAACATAAGTTTGATTCCTAGAACACCACTTGTTTCACCTAGACCAAGAACTAGTACACCTTCAACTCAGACCCACATTCCATCCTTTACTGATCCTATACTTCTAGAATACCTAAGATCAGATATTCCATTAGAGAAACCTTCCACTTCATCAACTGAACCTGCCTTAGAAGAAGATCCAAAGACTCCTGTTAGGGACACAAACTTTTCCACTTCCACAGGAGAATCAACCATGGCAGAAGAAGGGGGAGGAGGAGTCTTTAATGGAGAACACACATTATTTGGAGGAGGTAGAGGTAGAGGTAGAGGAGAAGGAGGTAGAGGAGAAGGAGGTAGAGGTGTAGAAGGAGGAAGAGGTAGAAGAGAAATGGGAAGCTCTTTTGGGTTTCCTATAATAGATGAAGAAACCAATACAACCATGAAAAATATTTCACCGTATGTCCTTCCAAACTTCTATGGACTTAAAACTGAAGATCCTGAAACCTTCCTATTTGAATTTGAAATCCTGTGTAGAACTTATGACTACTTACAAGATGCTCAAAAACTTAAACTATTTCCTTCAACATTGAAAGGAGCAGCATTGAAGTGGTTTATGAGTTTGATCAACAGTTCTATTAGGACATGGGAAGACATGAAACAAGAATTTCTAGAAAGGTATTTGGATTATTGTATGCCGGTCAATCATAAGGAAGAATTGTTTAAGATGTTACAAAAAGAAGATGAAAACTTGGAAGATTTTTTGGAGAGATTTCATTACAACATCAAAAGAGCAAAAATGGAAAACTTAGATCAAGACACCTTAAAAGCTCTTTTCTTGAAAAAAATTAGGGATGAATGGTTGGATATCCTTAACATGATGGAAAAAGGGGATATATCACAGCTCACATTACCTGAAATATCTGAGTTATGTATCAACCTTTCAAGAGGGAAATCTAAAACTGTAAAAGGTCCAACAGATCCTGCTCTTGCAAGGGCAAGTAAGTCTGCCTCTGGGACAGTAAGTAGGTCATAAATAGGACATATTCTTGATGATTTCAAATCTGACATCTTAGGGAGTCTTAGTGAACAAATAGACACCCTTAAGATACAAAACAAGCAAAAAGATGAATCTGATGCCTTAGCAATCTTTTGTCCCAAAAGTAGGAAGAAACATGCCTTGAGATAATGCCCTTTGGATGTGAAAGTTGTAGAGACCTGTGTCATTTGTTCTGAAAAACATGAGACCAAGAATTTTCCTTCTCTTCCCGGTCTCAAAGATGTCTTTCAAGAGGAAACTCCTACAAATTCCACAGAATCTCTCAATTTTGTCTCTAGAAGGCCCTGGCAAGGACCTCAAACACAAGGATTCCATGATCAAATGTATAACCAACCTCCACCTTGGAATTCTTGGAAGCAACCTTGGCCTCAATTTCAAAATCAATCTCAAGCTTGGGCACAAGGGGCACAAAATCCCTATGGAAGATACTCTCAGTACTATCAGTATCCACCATCCTATCCACCATACCCACATTTTTATCCTCAAAATCCTCAACAAAATTTTCAACAAAATCCTCAACAACATCATCAAAACCTACCACATCAAAATCAACCACTTCCATTATCATTTCCTCAAAAATAAAATCAGTTACCTGCTCAACCCATACCAAACCCCAATAATAAAAATCCTCAGAACACATACATGATAGAAGGCCAACAGTTTCCAACTTATTTAATTACTCCTTTAGACCTTAGTGATGTTCAACTTAGGTATGGAAGAATACTTGAAAAGAGGAAACCTTCTGTGATCATACAAGAACAAGATAACTCCGAGGAATATTCTCTATGGGTGAATAAAAGTCTTGAAGAAGATACATCTTTTCAAGACCCAAACACTGAAAAATTTAAGCAAAAAGATTCAATAATTTCAACTCCTGTATTAGAGCAGCCATCAAGATCTACTTCTATACCTCCCTTTCCAGAAAGATTACAAATTGATAAAGGTGTAGAAAAACAAATTATGGTGCCTAATTATGATTTCCTACATGAGCTGAGAAATGTTTGCATTAAAATTCCATTATTACAAGCCATCAAGGAAATTCCAATTTTAGCCAAAACAATAAAGGAGTTGAGCATGAAGAAAACAAGAAAAAGAATAAGAGAAACAAAGAAAATTCAACTCGCAGGAAAAATAACAGACATTATGATGGGCAAGATTGCTATTCCAAAGTATCTTGACCCAGGAAATCCAGTTGTTAAAATTCACATCAATGGAATTGAAATCCAAAACACACTCATTGATTTAGGAGCAACAATCAATATCATGAGTAGACAAATCATGGATAAACTGAAACTTCCTAATCTTCTCTTTACACCCACATTATTACAATTAGCAGACAGATCTGTGATCAAACCTGATGGGGTAATAGAAGACATTCAAGTGTCCCTAGATTCTTGGGAGTACCCTGTGGATTTCATGATCCTAACTCCTAAGAATAATCTAGGAGGACATCCTGTTATATTAGGAAGACCTTGGTTGGCCACATCTGATGCTTTTATTCGTTGTACATCCGGTGATATGTACATCTCTGATGGTAGTTCAACTAATAAATTTACTTTGTATCCTCCAGCTAGGACAATTACAGATTTATATGATACTCAATGGATAGAGGATGAAGAATATTTACAACCTCTCTTCACAATTTCAGAAATTAGTGAGGATAACCAAATTCTAAATACTCTAGAAAACTTTGAATCCTCTTCAAAATACAAACATGAACCATTTCAAGAGGGATCTAACATTGAGTTTTTGTCATCAAGACAGATGTCTCTTCATTCTATGGATAAATTTGGCAGCTCTACAAGTGAGATATTTCCAGGCAAAACTTTGAACATAAACAAGAACCTAGAAAAATCTCAACAAGAAGAGTTAGTCAAGATATTACAGAGACATTCTTCTGCATATGCATGGGAGTACACCGACATGAAAGGGATAAGCCCCAAGACTTGCACTCATCACATCTATATAGAGGAAAATTTTAAACCAATCAGACAACCTCAAAGACGGATGAATCCAAATCTTAGGGAGATTGTTAAAGAAGAATTGCAAAAATTGTTAAATGTCAACTTCATCTATCCCATTTCAAATAGTCAGTGGGTTTCTCCTTTGGTAATTGTGCCAAAGAAAAATGGTAAATGGAGGGTATGTGTTGACTACCGAGAATTAAACAAAGCTACTCTTAAAGACCATTTTCCCTTACCTTTCATAGATCAAGTGTTAGATACATTAGCTGTCAAAAAGTACTTCTCATTCCTAGATGGGTTTAGTGGTTACAACCAAATCCAAGTAGCACTTGAAGATCAAGACAAAACCACATTTACCTGTCCTTGGGGTACATATGCTTACCGAGTATTGCCATTTGGATTATGCAATGCACCTGCAACATTCCAAAGGGAAGTATTAGGAATTTTTTCAGATCTAATACATGATTGTGTAGAGGTATATATGGATGATTTCACAGTTTATGGAAACACATTTGAAGAAACTTTAGCAAACTTGGAAATTTTTTTAAAGAGATTTCAAGAAGCAAATCTTTCACTTAGTCATGAGAGATGTTTCATGATGTTTACTGAAGGTATTGTTTTGGGGCATCATATTTCAGGGGATGGGATTAGAGTTGATGAGTCAAAAGTTGAAGTCATCTCTAACTTATCTATTCCAAGTTGTCAAAAAGATGTTAGGAGTTTTCTAGGATTTACAGGATATTATCGGAGGTTTATAGAAAACTTCACCAAGATAGCTTCTCCACTCTTCAAATTACTTACCAAAGATTGTGAATTCAAATGGAATTATGATTTCCAGTTAGCCTTTGAAACCCTGAAAACAAAAATTTCTAAAGCACCTATTTTAAGGGGACCTAACTGGAAGTTACCTTTTCGTATCTCAACATATGCCTCTGATACAGCTCTAGGAGCAGTATTGGGACAAAAAGACCTGATTCCTTATGCCATCTACTATACCAGTAAAAATTTGACTCCTGCAGAGTTAAACTATACTGTAACTGAAAAAGAGTTTTTAGCTGTTGTTCACGCCATAAAAAAATTTAGACACTATATAACAGGCTATGAAACTTTTGTTCACACTGATCATTCTGCAATTAGATACTTAATGAACAAATCAATTACTAATGAACAGGTCCAGATTTGATCATTAGAAGATGTGTTCGGGAAGATGAGATGCCTGAGATTCTCAAAGCATGTCATGATGAACCTTGTGGCGGACACTTTTCTGATAAAAGGACAGCTTATAAGATCCTTCATTTAGGATATTATTGGCCATCCTTGTTTAAAGATGCTAAAGAGTATGTCAAAAGGTGTGACAGTTGCCAAAGGGTAGGGAAACCTTCTCCTTCAGGTGAGATTCCATTACAACCTTAGGTACATATTGAACCTTTTGAAAAATGGGCTTTGGATTTTGTAGGACCTATTGGTCCTCCATCAAGACAAAAGAGATGTATATTAGTTTGCACTGATTATGTTACCAAATGGGTAGAGGCCAAGCCATTACTTTTTTCTAATGAAGCATATGTAGTTACTTTTATTTTTGAGGATATTTTTACTCGTTTTGGTGTCCCAAGGGAAATTGTTACAGATCAAGGAGCTCAATTTACATCAAGGCTAGTGGAGCAAGTGATGGAGAGGTACAAAATCAGGCATAGAAAATCTACTCCTTATCATCCACAAGAAAATGGTCAAGTGGAATCTACTAATAAGGTCATTGAAGGAATCCTAACAAAGACTATTCATTTACATAGAAAAGACTGGGTAGATAGGCTTCCTGAAGCCTTGTGGGCCTACAGAACTACATGGAGAAACAAAACATGTCATACTCCTTATGAACTTGTTTATGGAAAGAAAGTTTTGTTTCCCATAGAGTTCCAGGTTCAAACTTTCAAAATGGCAGTTCAGCTAGGACTTGATTTAACGGAGGCACAAAAGCATAGATTGGAGCAGATTAATGAATTGGATGAGATCAGACAAGATGCAGTTCAGAAAACAAGTCTAGTCCAACAGCAAAGGACTAGATGGCATGACAAGTACATCAAAGATAAGAAGTTCAAAGAAGGTGACTGGGCTCTCTTGTTTGATTCAAAATTCAAGGATTTTCAAGGTAAATTTCAAACACATTGGCTTGGGCCATATGAAATTGTTAAATTTTTTGACAATGGAGCAGTAAAAATCAGGACAATAGATGAAGAAGAGGTCACTTTTCTTGTGAATGGTCATAGATTGAAGTTGTATCACAAACCACTCTCAAGAGAAGAATTTGTCAAGAAGTTCCAGGAAAACAGTGATGTGAAGTTAATGAAGAAGAATCTTTCTTCTTCATCAACTTGATTGAATTTTCTGAAGTCATTTAAAAAAAAAAAAAAAAAAATTATAAACATGAAAAGAAATCACTGATTGGCATGTTTATACAGAAAAGATAGGGTGAAAATTAGAGTCTTTCTGACACTCTAACTTTTCCATTTTGTTTCTGCAAGCAGCTGTTACAAAATCATAAGCTCAGATCCATTTGCACTTATGATCCATCTCATTTCATTTCATTCCATTTACTTATTCATCCATACTCCATTTCATTCATTCATTCATACTTCACTTCATTCCATATTTCATTCATCTCATTCCATACTTCATCCACCTCATTTCCATATCAAAATTTAAAGTTTGATATTTTTCTGCAAATGAATAACACATGTAATGGATTGCAGGCCATTTCTTATATTCTTCCACTCCATTTCATAAATTGTAATCCATCCCATTCCATCATTCGCTTCATACATATTCCATTATACCATGTTTCATCATCTATCTTCACCCATTCCATAAAATATTCCATGTATATTCCAAACCACTCCATTCCATGATTAAAATTCTCTACATGTACATTCTGCAGCTAAACAGACATTCTGCAGCTAATCAGACTTTCCGCAGCCAGACAGTCATTCCACAGCTACAGATCCTGAAGGCACTGATCAACAGACATTTGAAGTGCAACAAGATGATCCAGTATATCCATGAACAAGAAAAATCAAGAAGGATTATAAAGACTCACAAAGTAATGGTGTCCAGAGGAGAACAAAGTATACAGAGACCACAAAAATCAGATGAAAAGAAAAGGTAAAAATTTCTGATTATAATGGAATTTCATGAAAAACTTTAGTATAGTCTAGTTATGAATCATTCGAAAAGTTGTTTTGATTATTTTTATTGATCATGCCAAATATACCCTCCGCAAAACTTTGGATAAAAATCCTTCATTTCAAATTCTATACCCGATCATCATTTAAGCGGTTAAAAGGCTGAAGTGTTTGATTTTCTTACGTCACCCAGCCAAATCATTTAATGATGATTTTTGAATCCGTTGTAAAAAAAATCTCCGCAGTCTTTTCACTCATTGATTTGTTTTCTTCACCTCACTTCATTAACTCGTTCCATAACCACTCCCTATTACTCCATCCCGTAGCCAACCCTTCATCATTTCATTCTGTAAAACAGAGGTATCTCTATCACCGTGAGCAGAGGTATATTAGCTTGAAAGTTGAAGCCACTATCACTGTGAAGCAAAAGTATATCAGTTTGAGGTATATTAGTTTGAAAAGTTGAAGCCACTATCACCGTGAAGCAGAGGTATATCAGTTTGAAATTTGAAGCCACTATCACCGTGAAGCAGAGGAATATCAGTTTGAAGGTTGAAGTCATTGTCTCCGTGAGCAGAAAGAGTACTAATCCGAAGATTGAAGAAGAAATTATGGGCCTCATCATGAGAACTGAACTAGTGGGAACAAAATACCTGGAAGGATACCCTCAAAGCAGAGAAATGTTGCAACAGGCAGGATGGCTACAATTCCTTGAGAAATTTAATGGCGTCCACAAAGAAGTTACTAAAACATTTGCAAGGTCATTCAAAGGAGCCGAGGTTGAAGTTGGAGATGTTAAATTCACTGTCACAGAGGTTTTTATTACAGAAGCAACAAGATTTCTTAGACATGGAGAAAGATGGTTTAAGAACAGAGAATTTCATAATGAATCATGGAAGCAAATCCTCAAATCACCAGGTATGGATGTCACTGTGTTTAAAAAGGGAATTCCAAGCTCTGCATTAAAGAATAAATGGAGAAACATGTTACTTATCCTACAAAAATTTATCACTTGTGAAGGTAGATATGGTACTTTCTATGTTTACCATATTAGGTTGATAATGCATTTCCTAGAAGAAGAGCTTAATTTGCCCTATTTCTTGCTTCAAAGTTTGAAAAATATGGCTTCAAGAGTTCAAAGGAGAGTCCAATTCCTAGAAACAACTCTATATCATCATGGCTTGGTTAAGATTTTAATTGAACACCATTTAGCTAAAACAAAAGATACTTGGGATAATTTCTTGGTGAGAAATCACTTTGAGGAATCAAAAGAGCCTTCACCTGAACATCAGCCTACAAAGAGAAGTAGAAAATGGAGAGCCTCTAAAATTGAAACTGATAAAGCAATTCAAGATAACAGTGAAGAAATAATCTCTGAGAAGTTGACCCAGATTAAGAGACAACTTAAGGAAGAGAGGATAATCAGAAAGTTTGCCACAGAAAAAGGAGAGGGACCATCCTAGCCCAGAAGAAGCCATAGACTCAGGGGGAAACTAAGGAAAAAACAGATTAAACAAACTGGGGTGATAAACATAGAAGATGAGGAAACATCTATTGAAGAGGATGTTGAATAAGATTTTGATGAAGAAGCCCCCGAAATTGATCCTGCACAACAAGAAATTTATAACTATGTTAAAACATTGGAAAGGGAAGCTTCAGTGAGTAGAGATAGAACCCCTAGTCCTCCACTGTCTGAAATAGATGTGTTAAGAAGAGATAGGTATGAGCTAGAAGTACTTAATAGACATATCAGGACTGAGAATGATATTCTGAAGGAACAAGTTAAACTAAAAACCAGTATGAACTGAACCCTGTCTCTACAAATGGACAAAGTGGAAAAGGCTAATGAAAAGTTGAAAAAGAGGAACAAGAAGTTAATCAAGGCACTTACCAATTTAAGGTTCAAGTTAGTCATCAGGAAGCCCAGAAGACCTTTAACTTCCAGGCAAAGAAGAAGAAGAGGGTTGGATGTTCTTGCAGAAGTCTCTGAGTTTATGGAATAAGTTGCATGAGGACATGCAAGAAGTCAGCAGTGGGGGTATGTTGAGCCCCAATATTTTTCTTTCTTTCATCTTACTTCACTCCATTTTCCTTTGTCCATTTTTATCCCAGGCCCAAATGATCAATGGAATTAGTTAAAATTACTGTAAGAATTAATATCATGGCTAACTTGCTAAGTTTTGTGATTTTGTCATTGTAATGCATTTTGAATTGAAACTAGCTACAGAATGCAGACAGTCCGTAGCTAACCGCCAATTCTGCAGCTGTCTTCATGTTCAAGCATGTTCCAGGTGTCCTCTCAGGAAAATCCACACATGGGTGTATTCCACATCATGTCCTCAACGTTTGTTGCTCACCATGAAGAATGAACTGAATTCTAGATGTGGTTTTGTACGTGGGAACTCATACAAGGAGGTAGACTCCTAATAGGACAAGGACAGTCCAGATGTCCTTTGTCCCTTTACGCTGCCATCTTTAGAGTTCTAGTATGATTTTGATATGAAAAGACAAGGATACCCGTATTGTTGCAATTTCTGTTATGAAGATTTGTTATAAATGTACTCGGGAAATGGAGAGACAAGCTCTAGATTTTGATTAGATTTTGTGGATTGACTGCTATATTTCTGAAGACCGAGAATACTCTGTTTTTAAGTTATTTTCCTTTAATGAAGAAGACAACATTGCTTTGAATGCGTTGAGTTGATCTTGAGTTAGATTTCTTCTGGTGGTAGAGGGCCCCTGCCTCCTGAGCGGCTTTACTTTCATAATTTAGATAAGTATCTTAGTTCATTTTCAAGTTTTTGAAGTTTGCGTTCATAGTTAATTTCATTAGTCACTATAGATATACTTGTTCTAAGAAACTCTTCCAAAAGATCATTATAATGAATGAGAAATGGCTGTAGTGTTATAGATTTTAATTGCAATTTCTTTTGTTCATTATCACAGTTGAACTTATTCTAGTAAACTCTTCCAAAAAATAATTATGATGACTAAGGCATGACTGTGATACTGAAGGTTTTAGTTGCTTGTTTACACTAATTAGCATAGCTGATCTTACTCTTAAAAAGCTCTTCCAAAATATCATAAAAATGGGTAAGAAATAGCTGTGATGTCTTAGTTTTTAATTGTAATTTCTTTCAGTTTTCATGTTTGCATTGAATTGTACAGCCAGGATTGTTCTAACAAGCTCTTCTAAAATACCATTCATGATGAACGAAATAGGCTGTAGAATCCCATAGATTAATTGCATGATAACTTATTTAGAGTACTCCGGAGTCAAATTTCATTCAATTCATGCTCTGTTATTTCGTTTTAAGTTTGATAATGGCTTGTTAGTTTAGCACTGTTTATTGTAGACTGGTAGCACTCTAGTTCAGTTCTAGCTTAGCCCACTGTATTTACATTCCACATTTAGTTGTCATCCATTGCATATTAATTTACATTAGTTGTTAAACTTAAATACCACAACCTTCATTATTTACAAAACTTCTTTTGTTCCAAACCTATATTAACTCATAATCATCCGGACAGAAGACAGTATTAGTCCAAGGCCTGGAGTACTTTTGCAACCTTTTTACCATTTCACAAACAAGCCTTTCTTCAAGACTATTCTGAAAGGAAATCTATAACTTTGAGTAAGGTTTAGTGATGTTAAACTAAGTTGCATAATAGAATTAGGAGCTAGTTTTAGAGTAGAAATCTTATGATGTTACCAATGTTCTCTTCCAAATATGCTTCAACAAACCTTTAATCATGGATAAGATGTTGTATCATTATAAGTTGATTGTTTAATTGTTTAGTTAGGAGAATTTTTATACTTAGTTGCCCATTTCTCAAGCTCTTCCAAAATACCTTTAATGAAAGAATTGGACAAGTTAAGTTCATGTTGCGATTTATTTTCTTGAAGTCATTATCAAGCTTTGTATTCTGCTTAGTCATAGTTTAGGTTTGGTTCTGTTTCAGTATTTTCCTTTTCACTTGTCATTTGTCATCAACAAATTAGGCTTCACTTTGTTTTTAACCAGTATCTTTTTTCCACCAACATTTAGTTCTTTCCCTTGTGAACATAAAACCATAAAAAGATCAAAAACATAATAAAACACTAGACACAACGCAGTAAGAAACAAACACCTAGGCACATACAGTGCACCTCACTTCAGCAGTTTACCAACCCTGGTTGACAATTAAATGAACTCAATTTAGGAGATTAGGTTGAGCCCAAACACTAATTGTACATCATTACAGCCATCTTATAATCAGATCTAGCTTTAGATCTGCATTCCCAGCAGCATATATGTGAAGCCCTAAGAGGAAGGTTGTATTAGACTTGCAGATCTGAGAAACCCCTTCTGGGTTATCTTGGGAATCCATAATTGAGCCCCGATCTACAATTTTAACATCATAGGAGCTCGCATTCTGCCTAGATCTGACCTTCTATCTTTCTGGAAGTTGTAGTCCCTACAGTTGCAGCAGGGAAAATGCATTTTACCTTCCAGCAGAGCAACAATTACGCAGTCCCTCTTGGGATAACATTGCAAGGTCATTCTGTTGATCAGCGGTTGTCATTGATGTGAACCCAAGAAGCACCAGGGGATAACCCAGTATTGCATGGGAATTTTTACCTACCAAATTAATATATTCTGGGTCAATAATGATTTTTATGGTTTCTACTTGTTGAGATGTTTCCATTGATATATGGCACGCCATGTAATTCTTCACGGTTTGAGAGATATTCATGTTTGAAGTTTGTACCCCTAGTTAGTGGGCTACAACGCCACGGGGTTGGGGCATGGGTCATTGAAAAATAATAATTAATATTTTTTGATCTCCTAAAAACCCTCCAACGTTCACTTGTTGAAGCCCCTCTCAACCTAAGAATTTATATAAATTGTAATCCTCATTTCCTCCTTATGCAAGGGATTTCACCATCTGAAACATGTCATGATGGCATTTTCGCCCTAATTTTTTTTTTCTACGAAGGGTAAGAAGCTGAATTTTTTATGAGGCGAAGCCAAAATCCCGAGGAATATGCTGTAAAAATTTCAGATCAAGGTGCGCAATATTTTTGGAGATATGATCTGTGGAAGTCAGGGTTTTTGCAGGCTCTTGAAATTAATCTCAAGGAAGTGACCTTGGTAAAATTGTCATAAATCTCTCTGTGAGTATTGGATTAGAATTCTGTAAAAAGTAACAGATGTTGAACAGACTGTATTTTTCGCTCTATCAATTTTAGAGCCAAATACATAAAACAATGACACGTGGCATGCCATGCAATTTCACTCTGCTGAAACAGTCCACAATTAGGAAATTGTGAGAGATTGGGTATAACTCTCTCTTGAAGAATCCAAATTGGGTCAGACCTGTGGCATTGGAAAGATGAATCAAAGGATTAATAAAAACCAAAAATCAGATATTGAGGATATAAAATAACAGAGATACGCTAGATTCAATATCAAGCTCCTAGAAGGCAAGAAAAAGCTAGATCGTGTGTTTTCAAGGGTTGCAAAGGACTAGAATTTCTATGGAAGCAAAGAAAAACAAGGTGTAGTAGAAGGAAGCATGACAAGAGAAACAAGCAAGGTGCATAACAGCAACAAGAAGTTCATCATATGAAGTCTCTAAGTGGGCAGCACTGCATACAATCATTGTAAATGTATCATTGTACTAAGTCATTGTAAATACATTATTGTAAAAATTGTACTAGGATCTATGTGCCAAGGGTTGAAGAGGCAGTGTTGGGAGGTCTAGGATCATCAGTAGGTGGTTGTGTCAAATTTGGGGTTTTGGTCTAGTATATCTTCTTCTTTTACATCATTCTATATGATTGTAAAAGTGGACCATTTTCCCTTGTACGGGAGTCCATTCTTCTTTTATTCTTTTATGGGGTGGTAGGGTGGTGCTAGGGTGAGTTCTAGCTCATTGGGTGCTGGGGCATCCATTCAGTTGAGTATTGAAGAATCTCGAGTGTTGGAGCATCCATCTAGTGGGAGCTGGATAAGAATGCTTTTCTAGATTCTAGGAAGTTGGAGCTTTATTTTTAATTGGAGTTGAATGTTAAAGAATTATTAGAAAAGCATTAGGTGGTTTTTGTCCCGAAGTGGGTTTCCACCTTAAAAACTATGTTCATTTGTGTTCCTCTTGTTTGCTGCTATCATTGTATAGACACTGATAATAATTGAAGATTAAATAATTCTTTAATTGGAAGGAATACTGATTCACCCCCCCCCCCCCACCCCCCAACCGCCCTCTCAATATTTCCAACAATTGGTATCAGAGCTTGGTTCCTTCAATAGCAGTTTAACAGATGGAAGGAAGTCATGGAGCATACTAAGAATGGTGTACCTCTATTAAATGAAAATAATTATGCACTCTGAAAAGGAAGAATGGAGGTCTATCTCTTGGAACAAGGTTATGAAGTATGGGACACTGTTAAAAATGGATTTACATCAACCGTGGATGAACAAGGTAAGAAGAATTTGGTAAATGATGCAAAAGCAAAGAATATTATTATCAGTGGAATTATTGAATCTGCTTATCATAAGGTGTTGGGTTGTAAAACCGCCAAAAATATATGGGACAAGCTTGAGAATATATATGCAGGTGACCCAAATGTCAAAGAAGCAAAGCTTCAAATCTATAGAGAAAAATTTGAGCAACTCAGAATGAAAGAAGATTGTAACATTGCTGCATACTTCCAATACGTTGATGAAATGACCAATACTCTGGAAGGATTGGGAGAGCTAGTTGACGAGAAGACTATTATACGGAAGATTCTTAGAAGGTTACCAGGGAGATTCAACACAAAGGTATCGGTCTTAGAATACAGTGCAAATCTGGAAAAACTCAACAAGGAAGAATTACATGGAGTTCTCATAGCATATGAAATGAGACTTGATGAAGAAAAGGGTACTTCAAATCTAGAAATTGCATTCGTTGCATCTAAGAAAACCAATAAGGACAAACAACCTTCAATTGAAATGACATGCACCTGCAAGTGTGAAGAAAAGGGAGATGATGGAGAAGGTCTTTTAGATGAAGAATATGCTTACTTTACGAGAAAACTAAAACCTGGTAAGGGAAAATTCAAAGGTAAACTTCCATTGATATGTTTCGGTTGTGGTGAGGTTGGGCATTTCGTAGCAAAATGTCCGAACAAAAGTGATGGAAACTCAAAAGGAAAGAAAGGCTTTAAGAAATTCAACAAGCAAGGCAAAAAGAAAGGATCCAAAAGGAACTTTCTCTCTAAAGAAGATAGCTCATCATCCGATGAAGAAAGTGACAACAAAGAAGAAGCCAATGAGAAATTATTGTTTATGGCCAAGCACAATAAACAAGAAGTATCAAACAATGAAGAAGAAGGGTTGACCATAGAAGAATTTTATGAGGAGGAAATCAAGCTTATAAAAGAGCTCAATGCTGAGAATATCCGTTCCAATACTCTTGAAGAACAAGTTCAAGGTCTCAAAATTGAGGTTGAAGAACACAAATGTATTGAAGAGTCACTTCAAAAGAAGTTGGAAGAAAGCAACCAAGAAAGGGAAGCATTAGAAGCCAAAGTAGTCTCGCTGCGTAAGGAAGTGAAGAAAGGAAAAATTGTCCAAAACTATGCCAACATCTCAAGGGCATTGGAAGAACTCATCAACAATCAACGATCTTACAACGACAGAACTGGCCTCGGTTACAAAGAAGAAGAAGTAGGACCTTCTACAACAAAATACAATGAACCTATGAGATCTGACATAAATGAAGACTTCATTGGACAAGATTCGCAAGCACATCCTTGGAAGACGATTCCTCGATCAATATTTTCATCCAGGTACCAACATATTTTTCATGGCTATTGTTATTCATGTGGAAAATTTGGTCATAAAGCCGTAGAATGTCGCACGTACCCTATGAACCAATACAATTCCAAGAGATTCTTAAAATATGAACCTCCCAGGGCTCAACGAAACATCAATAGATTTGAAAATTTAAGAAATAATATGGAATGTTACAAATGTCAGAACTTTGGACACATAGCCAGAGACTGCAGACTTGAAAATCCTCCAGAAGAATCTTCGAAGCCACATAATGAACGAACATGGAAGAAGAAGAAGACTGATAATTGTGCTCTCGCTCTCAAGGCTCAAAAAAGGAAAGATGTGTGGTATGTTGACAGTGGTTTCTCAACGCATATGATTGGAGATAGAAGGAAATTTGTATCTCTGAAAGAGAAGAAGGATGGAACCATATCCTTTGGAAATGATGGATCTTCAAATGTTATAGGATCAGGTACCGTCACTCTTGGAAGCAAAGATGTTATAGCCAAGAATTTTCTATTGGTCGAAAACATGAATCACAATCTGCTCAGTGTTGGAAAAATGTGTGATCAAGGACACACAATGCTATTCAACTCCACAAAATGTGAAATCAGGAAAGGCAGGTATGGTAAAATTGTGGCTACAGCAAGTCAAGCTCCAAACAAAATATATGTTTTGGATGAAGAAACTAAGCGTGTCTACTAGTTAAAGAGGATGAAAGCTGGTTATCACACAAACGAATGGGTCACATAAACTTTGGCAATCTTGTCAGGATAAGAAAAAAGGAAGCAGTACGAAAAATTCCGAAAATCTCAAAACCTTCCAACACATTATGTGAGGCATGTCAGCGTGGCAAGCAGACAAAAGTTGAATTTAAAAAAAAATAAAAATTTGCATCATATCCATTGGAATTGATGCATACTGATCTATGTTGTCTTATGAGAACAAAAGGCTTAGACGGAGAATTATATTTCATGTTAATGATAGATGACTATACCAGGATGACAGTCGTCAGTTTCCTAAAGAAAAAATCTGAAGCATTTGAGTGCTTTAGGATCTACAAGGAGTTGGTTGAAAATGAAACTGATTTGAAAATAAAGTGTTTAAGATCAGATAATGGTGGAGAATTCACTTCCAAATTATTTCAGCAATACTGTGATGAAAATGGAATAAAAAGGAAATTTTCAATTGCACGAACACCTCAGCAAAATGGAGTTGTTGAAAGAAAGAATAGAATCGTATAGGAATGGGTAGAGCAATGTTGAAGGACTCAAAATTGGATGAAAAATTCTAGGTTCAAGAAATTGATATGACAATCTTCATTATCAACTGAAGTCTTCTCATAAATAATTGCAACAAGACTCCATATGAATTATGGAAAGGAAAACCAGCTAATGTAAAATATTTCAGAATCTTCAGAAGCAAATGTTGTATCAAAAGAGAAGATCAAAATTTGGGTAAGTTTGAATCACGTGTTGGTGAAGGTATATTTTTTGGTTAATCACACACAATAAAGGCCTATAAATTCTATAATCTATGAAAAAAACAAATAGTGGAGAGCATAAATGTTACATTTGACGAAGATGGTGTTCTAGTGAGTAATTATGAGGATCTAGAATCTTTGAAACTTGAGACAGGGGCTAAAAAAGACACAGATAAAATTGTAGAACAAGAAGCAACTATCAACAAGGAAGAAGTAAATAATGATCATCAATATATACCAGAACAACAACAAGAAGCTTGTCCAAGGAGAAAAAAAGAGTGGATTCAAAAGAACCATCCATCAAATCAAATCATTGGTGACATAAATGAAGGTCGATAGCTTCGTTCATCACAACAAGCTCACATTGCTTTTCTAGCAACCTTTGAGCCTAGTATTTTTGAGGAAGCCAGCCAGAATGAACATTGGGTAGCAGCTATGAATGAAGAATTGGATCAAATTGAGAAGAACAACACCTGGGAATTAGTTCCACGACCAAAATATATAAATTTCATTCAGACTAAATGGGTGTTCAGGAACAAATTGAATGAATATGGGAAGGTTACCAGAAACAAAGCAAGATTGGTTTGCAAAGGCTATGGAAAAGTGGAAGGAATTGATTTCGACGAAACATTTGCACCAGTTGCCAGAATGGAAGCCATCCGAATTTTTCTCGCCTATGCATGTTCAAGAAAAATCGAACTCTACCAAATGGATGTTAAGTCAAAATTTCTGAATGGAGAATTAGAAGAAGAAGTTTACATCGAACAACCTGAAGGTGAAAATTTTATGCTCGTCACACAACCTGAAGTCTCAAGCAAGCTCCTAGAGCATGGTATGCTCGTCTTGATGGATATCTACGTCAACAAGGTTGCAAGAAAGGTACTATTGATAGCAATCTTTATGTACAAATAGATAAATATAATTTAACAATCATTGAGGTATATGTGGATGATATAATATTTGGTAGCAATGATGATCAACTAAGTAAGAACTTTTCTACAAAGATGCAAAGTGAGTTTGAGATGTCTTTACTTGGTGAGCTGACATACTTCTTAACGCTTCAAATATCTCAGCAAGAGAAAGGAATATTTATATGTCAAGCCAAGTACATCAAGGAAATTCTCAAGAAATTCAAAATGGAAGATTGCAAACTCGTCCTTACTCTGATGATAACAGGTTGCAAATTGAACATAGACGACTCATCCAAGGATGTGGATTAGAGGTTGTACAGATCTATGATTGGTAGTCTTCTATATGTAACAACCTCTCGGCCAGATGTTATGCAAGCAGTTGGACAAGTATCAAGATTCCAAGCAACACCAAAAGAATCACATATTATTGTCGTCAAAAGAATTCTCCGATATCTAAAGGGCACAAAAGAATATGGCTTGTGGTATCCCAAGGGTAAGAATATCATTATTCAAGCCTTTACAGATGCAGATTACGTAGGAAGCTTTGATGATCGTAAGAGTACTAGTGGAGCAACATTCTATCTAGGTGGTTGTCTCGTATCATCGTTGAGAAAAAAGAAAAATTCAATCTCGTTATCTATAGCGGAAGAAGAATACATTGCAGCAGCATCATGTTGTACTCAAGTCATTTGGATGAAACAAACTTTGAAAGATCTTCAAGTACAATTCAGTGAGCCTATTCCCATATTATGTGACAACACTAGTGTTATCAACATCTCCAAGAATCCCGTCATGCATTAAAAAACAAAACACATTACGATCAAATATCATTTTGTTAGAGAACAAGATGAAAAGAATATCAAACTTGAGTATGTTTGTACAAAAGAAAAAATTTCTGATATCTTCACTAAACCTTTACCTCGTGAAGCATTTGAATATCTTCATCAAAATCTTGGGATTCTCCCAATTTCTCATTAGATTACAGGTCTGCAGGACGGTTGTGTGTTAGCAGGAGTGGAAGTGTGTACAGGTCCACAGGATGGTTGTGTTTTAGGGGGAGTTACCCTTTGCCATTGATGTAAAAGGGAGAGATAATGTTGTAGGAAGAGGTGTCATGATCACAGGGGGAGTACTTGTGTTGCCATCAATGCCAACGGGGGAGGTTTTTGATCAGCGGTTGTCATTGATGTCAACCCAAGCAGCACCAGGGGCTAACCCAATATTGCATGGGAATTTTGACCTACCAAATTAATATATTATTATTCAATAATGATTTTGATGGTTTCTACTTGTCGAGATGTTTCCATTGATATATGGCATGCCATGTAATTCTTCATGGTTTGAGAGATATTCATGTTTGAAGTTTTTACCCCAAGTTAGTGGGCTAAAACCCCATGGAGTTGGGGCATGGGTCATTGAAAAGTCATAATTAATATTTTTTAAGCTCTTAAAACCCCTCCCATGTTCACTTGTTGAAGCCCCTCTCAACCTAAGCATTTATATAAATTGTGATCCTCATTTCCTCCTTATGCAAGGGATTTCGCCATCTGAAACAGGTCATTGTGGCATTTTCGATCTAATTTTTTTTTCTACGAAGGTTCAAAAGCTGAAATTTTTATGAGGTGAAGCCAAAATCCTGAGGAAGCTGCTGTAAAAGTTTAATATCAAGGTACGCAATATTTTTGGAGATATGATCTGTGGAAGTCAGGGTTTTTGCAGGCTCCTGAAATTAATCTCAAAGAAGTGACCTTGGTAAAATCGTCATAACTCTCTCTCTAAGTATCAGATTGGAATTCTGTAAGAATTGATAGATATTGAATATACTTTAGTATTTTCTCTATTAATTTCAGAGCTGAATGAATAAACAATAACACGTGGCATGCCATACAAGTTCGCTCTGTTGAAACAATCCATACTTATGGAATTGTGAGAGATTGGGTATAACTCTCTCTTGAATAGTCCAAATTGGGTCAGATCTATGGCATTGGAAATATGACTTAGAGGAATACAAAAGGACCAAAAATCAGATATTGAGGATCTTAACTAATAGAGATACACCAGATTCAATATCGAGCTCATAAAAGGAAAGAAAAAGCTAGATCATGTGTTGTCAAGGGTTGCAAAGGACCAGAATTTCTATGGAAGAAAAGCAAAGCAAGGTGAAGCAAAAGGAAGCATGAAAAGAGCAGAAACCAAGGTGCATAACAACAACAAGAGTTTCATCATATGAATTCTTCAAGTGGGCAGCACTGCATACAATCATTGTAAAGGTATCAATGTACTAAGTCATTGTAAATAGATTATTGTAAAAATTGTTCTAGTATCTATCTGCCAAGGGTTGAAGAGGTAGTGTTGGGAGGTCTAGGATCATCATTAGGTGGTTGTGTAAAATTTGGGGTTCTGGTCTAGTATATGTTCTTCTTTTACATCATTCTATATCATTGTAAAAGTGGACCATTTTCCCTGGTACGGGAGTCCATTGTTCTTTTATTCTTCTATAGGGTGGTAGGGTGGTGCTAGGGTGAGTTGTAGCTCATTGGGTGTTGGGGCATCCGTTTAGTTGAATATTGAAGAATATTGGGCATTGGAGCATCCATCCAGTGGGAGCTAGAGAAGAATGCTTTTCTAGATTCTAGGAGGTTGGAGCGTTATTTTCGATTGGAGTTGAATATTAAAGAATTATTAGAAAAGCATTAGGTGGTTTTTGTCCCGGAGTGGGTTTCCACCTTAAAAGCTGTGTGCATTTGTGTTCCTCTTGTTTGCTACTATCATTGTACAAACACTGATAATAATTGAATATTAAATAATGCTTTAATTGAAAGGAATACTGATTCACCCCCCCCCCTCGCCTCCCCCAGTATTTCCAACATATTCTAGGCTACTCTTGTGTCTTGAGTGTCTGACATTTTGAGCACTGTTGTAATTACTTTTTGAACCTCCAATGTAATAAAATGGCTTAGCTATTTCTGTGCATTCTGATGTGTATATATATTTATTGTTTACTTTTTTGTCGTTCTTATATTGTGTTTCAGTATTACTGCATTATCCATTTTGGGATATTACATGAGAATTCCAACATTCCAGATTAATTCCCTTGTAATATCCATTGATAAAATATGTTGCATGCAGGAATTGGAATGAAAGAGGAATTGGGTGGGGTAGAGTAAACACTACAGCAGGTCTTTAGATCACTGCCTTGGGATTTCAACTCCTTTGGTTTCATCGATACAACGTAACTCCATGTGTGTCTCATATTGAAGCAATTCTGCTATCAAGGTAATATATACCATAAATTAGCATTCGCTACCCTTGTTTTTCAGACAATATATCTTCAATTATTCTCTGTTGTGGTCTTATCTTTGGATATCATACTATCAATGATTTTGAAGAACTTCAAGGATTAAAATGGGAACATATTTGGCTCCTATGCTCATTTAAACAAAAATGTAGCAAGCATGGTGAGCCCTTATAGATATTTTCATCTCACATCTCTAGGTGAATAAATTTTGGATGAAACTAAAATATTTACTTTTAAATATTTAAAAGAAGGTCTTGAGGAAAGTGAAAATTTAACCGTATGGAATGACAAACAAAACGTAAGCGAAGAGGTAGCCAAACATTCTTCCTAGTGCCAATGGACATATGCTACTTACTTTTTCCATAGACAGGATCAGATTGACTCAATATCTAATTTTTTTTTCCATTGAATAATTTAATACTCTCTTAATAATTCCTGGCATGCTAGTGTTCTTAGAGTGGAAGCAAAGGAATATTTTCAAGTGTATCACTGAAATTATGCACGCATAACCAAAATCATTTACGTATGAGCCAGAGTATGTCAAATGTGGATTCATATTTTCAAAAGTGGCATGTTTGGCTATTTTTTTGGACTATAGGTATGAAACATATGGAACCCTTGAGGAACTGAAGCTATTAACTCATACTGTCAGAAGGTAGGTCATTGATGAAATCTGCATGACGATTTTTCACATTGTAATCTATATTATCATTTGGGTAATTATATATTATATTGGATCTCATATGGGACCTCTCCTTCACATAAAAAATTCCTGACTATATGAAGCTCTGCTACAAAATATTTTATGATATTGTTCACAAAATGGTTTTCGAGGCAGAGAAGGAACAAGGGCATGGATTGCTTAGATTTTTTCGAAAGGGAGTAAGCAGTACTAATGAATTTGTAGATTATGTTATTCACGCAATAATCAACGCACACACAAGCCTTGTAAGAGGTACTAATCTGAGTATACACTTCCTATTTTGAATGCCTGTGCCTCTCTGAGCCAACATTTAAGTATGGGTTGGTCTATGGTGCTTAACCATGTTCTTATTTACCTTCATATCAGTATGTTGATTTGGAGTTTGTTGAGCCAAGGGCTTTGCTCTCGTTCATTCTGTTAGGAATAAAATAAAATTTAGTGAAACCTTTCACACATAGATATGGCCTATAAAAATATAGTGGTAATTAGAATATAGTTTGATTACAAAATAGAATTAGTCCGATGAAAAGTTATTCCCCATTTTTTTAATGTAGGAGTCTGAAGAGCATTAGTCATCTTCTAGCCTGCAATCAGGTATTGTGTCTTGAAATATCATAGATACTTCCATTGAGACATCCTCTTTGCTGCAATGTAGTTAAGGGGAATTGGGACATAGACCTATAATGGTTCGTTCTCCTCATCCGAAACATAAAAATAATAGCA
The DNA here is from genome assembly GCA_034641835.2 of Pinus albicaulis. Taxonomy (NCBI): domain Eukaryota; kingdom Viridiplantae; phylum Streptophyta; class Pinopsida; order Pinales; family Pinaceae; genus Pinus; species Pinus albicaulis. The sequence goes on along the minus strand of CM076577.1, from coordinate 1,226,103,455 downwards.
CAAATTCACATTCAAGGTTGAGAACGCTTCAAGTGCTTGTTCCTAGCCATGGAAATTACAGTTCTAGCTTGGCATATTCATTTAATTTAACTCATTTTGTTGGTCACCCTGTGGCTTCAATGAATGAATCTAGGTTGATAGGTAGAGAAATAATATTAGGAATGGTACAAAAATATCAGGAAAATTTTTATTCTTCCCTTGGCTATGTTCCCTAGAGATTTAAATTCCTGTCACTTATCACGCCACAATAAAGTGACATTCCTTTCTCACAAACGAAACAATCACAAAGAATTGTTTATTTGTCTCCTATCACACAATTTGTACTACCTTTTATGCAAATGTTCCCACCTCTACCTCCATCAGCACCATCCCTTCAACATCAATAGTTTCAACCTCTAAATCATCAACATCAAACTAATTTCATGAATCCTGGTCAATCACAAGTTCAACCTCATTCTCTCCATTCATTTCCAAGGTCATTCTTCATAGTCATTTCAACAATATCCACTTCAATTAAATCATATTCAAGAAATTCCTCAATAGCTACAGTAGTTACAACAAGTGAAACAATATGAAATTTCTTGAGAGTTGTTGAATTCATTACCACACAACCTTTCACAAGGTACCCAAATTCCACAACAGTTACCAATACCTTCGGAACTACAAAAAATTATCCGTGCTCAATTTCAACATATTTCTCTATCTCAGGGATTGACACAATCCCAACCTCCAACAAAATCATAGTTAAGTTATGGGAATCCCAAACAATGGGATCTATTGTGAGTAGTATCATGATGAATCGTAACTCAAGCTTAACATCAAGGTTTGATTTACTTCCTGCAGGGCCCAATACATTTCCTTCCTAGGTTTTAGGAGTGAAACTTCCTGTTCCTCTTAACCCACCACCAACTTCATTATTGGTAGCATCAACATCATGGTTCCAATGTGCATTAATTGTGCAAGTGGAGGTGTTCTTTGTGTGACATATGTTAACAATTGAGATGGTTGTCACTTGAGGCATGTTAAACATATGAACCTACAAACCCAAATTTGACCTTTTTTGGTATATTTGGTAGTTTCGAATGTTTTTAAAACTTAATATATATCCTCTTATCATGGTTTGTGTTCTAAATTTACTAGTAGATGATCCTTTATCGATTTTGGAAAGGCTAATTTTCATTGGTATTTGTTCTATTTTGGCCAACTAAAATTGTATATTGACTTTCTATCTTTGGCTAACTAAAACCCAAGTTTTGATTTTTCTATCTTTAAAAAAGTTAGGTAGACCTTATTTATATTTAAAATTTTGGTTGAAAGTTTACATGAGGCACAATCATTCAATTGAGTTCAATGGGTTGTTTTATTCTTGGAAACATGAATTTAGAGAGTGAAACTAGCATTTGAAATATGCATGCAACGTTTCTAACCTCAAAAAGTCAACTTGGTTTATTGGCATCTGTTGGATGTGAGTTTCATGAGGTCTAATCAGTAGCTAAGTGTATCGTTGTTAGAGAGTTTTATTACATGTAATTGGTTGTATTCTTGAACTGGTGAGAGGAGAAGTGTTGTAATGGATTTTAATTACCACCTTATATACATAATTATTAGTGAGCAGCAAAAACATTTAGTGATCAAGCATTGTAGAAACCTATTTTCATCATGAATAGCAGGTGTAACATCAAAACAAGAAATATGTTGGGGTTAAGGAACTAATAATAAAAATTATTTCCACGAGATTGTGGCCAAAATAGTGAGATGGCAATAGTCTTCATAACTCTTTTAGTCGAGTGGTTTGATAGTTATGTCCTGTTATAGTGCTCTGGTTGCCCATAATTGTTATTCATCCTTTTCCATCCATTTTCATTGTTACCCTCACTACATGCATTGTTATTTATCCATCCAATTTTGTATTCATCACTACGTTGCAACTAATATTTTGATTGATATACATATAAGGTTTGATTATGCCATGCCTTTATAGCTCTTTCAATCTAATTGTTAAATAATTGTGTTGTTTTACAGTGCTTTGGGTGTGTGTAATGCCATGTTTTTTAATTCTACATTAATTTGATGTGAATTTTTGTTTTCTTTTCATCATTCATAGTTTTAGTTCACTAATGAAATTGAATCTCCCTCGTATTATTTGACTGAATTTTCCTATTCCCTTGGTTCCTTGCATGCATTTCGATGAAAAATGTTTCATGTGTTGATCACTATATGTTTTTGCATGTTTTTCTTAAGTTGTTGACAACATACCATCACTAAGGACACCCCCTTTTGACTATAAAGGCACCAGTTCAAAGGGAAGAGTAATTAGCAAGTGATCTTAGGCTAATTTCTTGTAGTTATTTTGTAGAGATAACAAGTCTTAAATAATTTCCTCTCATGTTGTCTTTGAAAATATTGTATTGAATAATACATCAAATATACCCTATTACTGCTATATGAAAACATTTATTAGGTGGCACTAAGGAAATTTTTTGAGGTAAATTTAATCATCATATTATCCAACCAAGACGTTACATTAATGATACTTTTTTAGAAAAAAACAACTCATTTTTCATAGTAGTGGATTGTGACTACTATGTCATAATGAATTTGCATGTGACTAAGGTGCTTATTTTGCACTTCATAACCCATTGAGAGTTTGCTCTTGGGTCACTAGATAGGTAAGCATGTCATCAATTGTGGCAAGAATTGTATGAACATTATGTAAAAAAAAAAATCCTCAAGAAATTTAGAGATTGGAATTTACAGGTATAACATCAATAAGATCACATTTCAAAATGGATTTTTCATGATTATGTTAGATACAAAAACTATATATTCTCAACCTTTCACTTATTTTTTTCTTTGTCTATCGTATCATGTGATGCTTAATGGAATGGACCTGACTCTAACAAATTCTTGGAATTGTATGAATTTGTTCCTAAAACTAAAATTACTATCAATTGAATGTGCATTTAAGTTTACATAATAAAGCACAATTTGACCTTACCCCTCAATGGAATATATAAAATTTGTATTACATGTTTGGAAAAGTTAAATTAATATGTTCCTAACTACAATAATAATATTTTTTGAGTCGATATCTAAGAAAAAAATTGAATTTTCAACCATTAAGGTATTATTTTATCAATATTGGCTATTTCTTGGGATATAAATATTTCTTTGCCTCTGTTCTACATAAAATAACTAATGGATGATATAATAATACCTTAAATTGTGTAAAATCACCAAGTTCTAACATTACATGTTCGTCCTTGTCGAAGTCTAACAGACTTTGTAGGATGGTTGGCATTCATAATGTTGTTTCTTTGGGGTTTTATTTTTGTCATTTCATACTAATATAAACAATAAATTTTGAATAGAACTATTATGTCTAACTTAAAATTGTTGTTTAAGAGTTGTATGGATTGCAAGAACTAATATGGTAAATTTCATATTCAACCCTTAGATTTCATATCTGCTTCATATGGTCTCACATTGACTCCAAGACGAAAATAAATAAGTATTGATCAAGCATCATTTGGATAAGTTGTGGTATTTGTAAATATTTTGAATTTGGGTATATGTAGTGGTGTTGGATGTGAAGGTCCAATGGAGGCCCCAATTCCTAGTGAAAAATTTTATGAACATTTTCATGCAAACATATTTTCAAGTCTAGCAAGTCTCATTCAAGTATCCATGTTGATTGCCACTAAAGTAGTCTTGGTTTCTAGGATAAAGAAAGAAAGAGATTGGTTTATATAGTGAGTGTGGCATGTAAAAATTTGGAAGTCCATATTTTGAATATGCAAACCCAAGGAAACCATGGGATGGTTCACGAAAGGGTTTTTTGCTATAGGAAATTTAATGTTTATTGTACTTGATTGAAGGTACACTTTGGATATGTTGGTTGAGCTAATTCAGGCACAAGTTTCAACGGACTAATTGTTTTGGCTTAACATGTGTTAATCTCTATCAAAATATAAATTTTGAGGCAATTTTATAATATTAATTAGTTATCTACAATTTTCTAGCCTTCACATTTATTTTCTTAATCTCATGAAAATATGGCCACGAATTGTGGTTCTATTCTTAATTTCTTATAACATATAAATCATGATAATTTATATTAGGTTTGAAACACATTCTTGATTAAAAAAAAATATAGGATTTCTTTTTTTTCTACTATTGTGAAGTTAAGAATGGATTAATCTTGCCTAAATTTTTTCATGTGATGAAAAATGGTCACATAGCCACTATAACCCTCTTCTAGACATGATTTTAATAGAGGTACTGCCTTAAATTTTCACCTCATCTAATTTAATTTCTTTCTCATGCCATATATGGAGTTTAACCCATTCATTGATTTTAAAGTTCGGATTTTTATGTATTTTTTTATTTTTTGTATAGATCTTTTATAGTCTGCTTTAGATTATATTCTAGTGTTCATCGTCTCTCATGTGTTACACTTTGCATTGTATCTTCTTTTGTTTTAAGAAAATAAACTTAGTAGCTATGGTAATAAGTAGGAATTGAATAAAGAAGAGGACAATAATACTAGAGGGACAAAAGAAGAGAGAGAGAGAGAGAGAGAGAGAGAGAGAGAGAGAGAGATGAGAACCGGTCTAGTGATACCCTTATAGCCAATATCTCGTATGAGAAACACACATAGATACTGATGGTAAAGTCTTCAAAGTTGGTGAATTCACCTGGAATTCCTTGGCAACACAATGATAATGTTTTGAAGTGATGAAACAATATTTCATTTGTAAATTGTAGTCCAACCAATATTAAGTTGAAAACATGTATTGTAATACTTGAAATTCCATATAATATAAGTTATGTGATTGAAATTATGTATATTTGCACTTGATATTATTTATTATTGTAATTAACATATGTAACTTTGCATTTTCATATTAGCTAAACATGCACATTGTATGGAATTTGTTTTAATTTTGTTGCAAAATCATCCTAATTAATTTATGCTGAGTTATAATGAACACATAAAATAAATCTAAAACTACTAAATTAGTAGTTTAACTCATTAATAATGAACCCAAATAAAAGGAATATATGACTAAGTTAATTTTTTATAATTATTATTAATGAAATTAAATGAAATGAATATAAATTACTAAATTAGTCATTTATATAATGAATATGAAGCTACCAAAAAAGAGAAATGACTACTGCAAATGATAAAGTTGTGATTGCAAATGATGACCAAATTTTGCATATATATGACTACGAGTAGCTAATTTACAATATCTTATAACACAACCAAAATTTAGTTATATTTCTTCGGTAATTAATTTGTTTCAAACAATGACTAAAATTTGCATATATGTGACTATAAGTAGCTAATTTACAGTATCTTATAACAGGACCAACATTTTGGTTCATATTTCTTTGGTCAATATTTGGTTTTCTCAAGTGATCATAAATTAATATATTTTTTTGTATATTTGGTCATTAATTGTGGCAATTAATGACTAAATAAATAAATAATAGTTGCATATATGTGACAATTAGTAGCTAGTTTACAATATCTTATAACACGACCAACATTTGGAGTCATATTTCTTTATTCATTAATTGGTTTTCTTGGGTGATCATATCGTAATATATTTTGTTGTATATTTGGTCATTAATTGTAGAAATTAATGACTAAACCATGAATAAATTTATGACTAAATATATTATTAGACGATAAAAATGAGACAACCAATTAATGACTAAGCTAAAAATGACTAAAAGTTGGTCGGGTTATAAGATACTATAGATTAGTTACTATTGGTCACCGACTGAAAAATGGTTGTTTATATGAAAATTTTAGTCATTTTTTTAGTAACTAATTAGTCATTTTGTACTAGTGCACCAATGAGTTATTTGATATTTCTTATCATAACAATTCATAAAATCATTGTCATTACAAAAAGTATCTTCAGAAATGGAATAGAAAGTCACATTAATTACAAACCATTGTTGCAACATATTAATATAAAGCTCCCTTTTGTAATCCTTACATCATTATGATTGTTCATTTAATTAGGCATCTAGTTAATAAAACATTTGATGATGTAAGTGTTGGCTCCTTGTGATTTACAAGATTGGCAAGAATAAACATTGCAGGGGGCCACATCAGAACCGCTTTGGAATCCTAGGACCTATCCTTCCTGGATTCAGAGGGGGATCTCTCTATGAAGTGTTTTCTAAGCATATATCTTTATGCTTTTTTTATGATATTATGCTATTTATGAAGCTCAGAGAACTTGTTTGTTTGTTTTGTTGGGATGGACATCATTAACATAAGAAGTTAACTAAAGGGTGAAGGTGAGGGCAGATTGAAGAATGTTTCAACAGAAAGGATAGGTCAAGAAACAGTATCAACCCATTGGGTTATGGAGTCAGAAAATGATTTAATTGTACAACAGTTCTTCAAGAGTTTTCATAGGGAAATTCCTCTATATCAAAGGATTTTTTAGATTGAATTGTGATATGAAACATTAAAATCTTGTGAAAGAAGCAAAGCTAACAACCAATTAAGCATCTATTAGCTTCACTAAAATAAGAAAATCCTTTCAAAGTAATTGTTTGAAGTAAGCCAAAGGACAGGGAAAACCATAGAATTCTTTGGACAAACTTTTATTAAAGAAAAATTTTCAGACAACAATCCAGTAATCCTAAGACTACTTTTAGAAAGCAGAAAAAAAATAAGAGAACAAGGAAAATAGCCTAAGATCAGACAGAAACTTTGAATTCTAGCCTGCTTTTGACATACTCTCAAGAGATATTTGAAGGCAACTGTTAAAGACTAGCCAGAGGACAGGGAAAACCATAAACTTCCCTGTGTTAACTCTACTTATAAAACCTTGAAAAGAACATTCAAAAATAATATCTCAAGTTGTACAAAGAAAGACATGGGCTCACCAACATTTCTTCACTGGTTATACTCTATTGAATCAATCTCAAATCAACAAGATGGATAAACCTAGAGGGCAATTAAGAATCCTCTAAACATAGTTTATCAGAGGAAAACATAAAGATAAAGATTTCATACAGAAATAGGGTACTTTTAAGTAAATCTTACTCTAAATTTTCTGTTCTTTATCAGAGAAAATGGACAACATTTAAAACATAAGGAAAAACAAAAAGAGTGAGGAATAACATCACCATTAACATAGACCAGGATCCCATGAATCATCTTGTATTATTGATTTTCAAACCAGTTACACACTTCAAGTCCAACAGGTATTTACAGCTCAAAATTTCTCTTCTCAGCCTAGTTTTCTTCAATTACTCAACAACACTTCAACAACTTTAGCAATTATCTTACAACTCAATGATAATCCAACCAACAAAAAAGCTGAAATCCTCATACAGTATTTATAGGTAAATGAGAAGGTGGACTGAAAGAGGGGATCTCTAATGGTTCATAAATTACATATTTTAATGTTTTTGACATTTAAGACCATGCAAGGGCCAAGGCAAAATGTATTTAAGTCTAACTCTGCGTTTATATTAAGTTTCTGCGCTACTTGGTTGCTTTTGTTGACTTTTAGGTTTTTTAAGTAGGCTTCTAATAACTTCTAAGTTGTCTTTACATAATATCTCTATTTTGTAATAAATTTGTGTATCTTAGGTGAAAATAGGCTGGCAGGTGGCATTTTAATCCTTTGGAGGAGTAATGGCTTCAGTGATTTGTCATTCGAAGCCTTCTTCTGCTGATCTGTTCTGACTATCTTCTTTTAAACTCTATTTAGGCCTTTGATTTGGCTTTTGGCCTTCTTTATCATCTTCTTATTTTTGTCTCTTTACTGACTATTTTATATTTTACTTATTTTGTCTTTACACTGTGTCTTTATCCTTAATCTGCTGGTTGAGCTCTTAATCTTCCGATTTATGCTTTTAACCTTTAATCTTCACTATCTGTCTTCTATTTTCTCTTTTAGTGTACAGGTGTATTTTTGCGCCGAAGGGTTTTTGCTGGAGTAACCGATGTTCATGACGCATCAATTAAATGTCGATATTTAATCCTTTATGTACTTTTCTATGATATCAGGCCTCAGAGGATCGTCACCCTTGGTCTTTAATCACTTTCCTTGACTGTAATATGGCTTTCTCGTTTAACCACCATGAAACCTGCATAAGCAACCAATAATCAAAGTAAAAACTGAATTTATATGGGTCTAACTGCTTAAGAGGGTTCGGCAAGGGTGGAGGAGCCATGAAGAGGAGGGAGAATGTACAGAGGGGAAAGGTTCGATGGCAAAATTGTGAAGAAATAAGAACAATTTTGAATAATGGTGCTAATGGAAAAAGGTGGTTTTAAGGAATACCAAGGTGGTATTCACACGAGGGCTAAGCGATAAGTGGTTTTGGTTCTTTTGAACGTGACTCCATACATCAGGCAACACTTGTCCAGGGAAAAATTGCATATTTCTCGTAGAAATGGGGTGTTTAAGCCTTTTGGTGAAACAAACTCGATATGGATTATGAGCTATTGGATTGGGGGGATCAACGGTCGAGATCACTTCGCAGGTTTGCACAAATAATGGATGGGCGGGAGGATGGGTGAAAAGGCGAAAGAGCGATGACCATTGGATTGGGAGGATCAACGGTCAGGATTTCATCGTGGACGTGCAAAAAAGAAAAAAGGGGTGAGAGGATGGCAGAAATGTGAAAAAGCGATGATCGTTGGATCGGGAGGATTAATGGTCCAGATTTAATCGTGGACACGCAAAAAAGAACAAAACGGCGAGAGGATGACATAAATGAAAAAAAAACGATGACCGTTGGATCGAGAGGATCAATGGTCTAGATTTCATCGTAGACGCGCAAAAAAGAAAGAAGGGGCCTAGAGGATGGCAGAAATGCGAAAAGGCGATGACCGTTGGATTGGGAGGATCAACGGTCTAGATTTCATCGTGGGGGGAACGAATAAGTTATGATCGGTAAATGAGAATGGAGTGGAGGAGGGCTCGATCGCCGTTGGATCAAAATAATCAACGACTAGGATTATATCGAGGGGGGGGGCGGGAATAGCCTGGGGGAGAAATGTTTATTGGGCGGAATTTAGGATCTGCGAGATAGCGCGAGCCATTAGATCAAATGGATCAACGGTCCAAATTATATCAGAGAAAGCAAAGGCACGGGGTAAAATATAGAGGAAGTGATTTTAGGCTTAGTGAATGGTCACAGGTACGGTTTTATGAGCAAAGGGGCGGAAGGTTTTAAGCCCTAAGGGACTTAAGGCCTGATTCTCAAATGGAGCAGAAAAGTCCTTAAAAAGTGGGTTTTTTAGACTTTTTAGAGGTTCTGATAGGGTAAAAAGAGGGGTTTAAAACCATATAAAGGGGTTTTGATTGGTTTAAAGGGGTTTTTTAAGGGAAAATTAAGATAAATGAAGGAAAAAGGGGTTTTTTTAGGGGAATGAGATGATGAATTAGGATAAGTGAAAAATGAGTGAAATGGGGCTTATGAAATGATGGGAAATGGCTTTGAAACAGTTTCTTTTATATCAGCAGGATAATAGAGGAAGCCTTTGAGTGAAGGTTTTACTGGAATGATTCTTTTGAGGATAATGAACATAGTGGGCTTTCAAGAAATCATAAATTTTCATAAAGTTTTTTTCTTGAAATCTGAAAGACTAATTTAGCCATCATGACATATAACAAAATTTATAGATGGCTAACAGTGGCTCCACTTGGGGAGGGAAGCTCCTTGGATGTGTTAAGAACCTCAGAGATAAATCTCTAGAATGTAGACCAGTGCCTTGTGTTTTGCTGCATTTTGACAACGTCTTCCTTCTTTGATCATGCTGCTTAAGAAGATGATCTGTAATAACATAATCAGATGGTTTTTCTCCCAAAATTCTACCTACACATCCTAGTTGTCCTAACATTTTTTCTTCAATGGCCGCATTTGGACTTGCAAACCCTTTCAACATCATTTTATTCTTTTATTTGAAAGCAGTAAAATGATCTATTTCTACCCTTATTACTTCCATGAGTTCAGATTAGACAATTTAACTCATTGTTTCTTTACCTATTCTAACTATCTGTCAAGATTAGACAGTTTGACAGATTTTCATTCTCTAATTTCTAAGAAAAAAAAAATTCAAAACATAGTCATATCAAGATTAGATAGTCTGATTTTCTATGGGGGCTATGGAATTGTGTACAGGCTGTACATAGACTTTATCTGCAGAAAATTTAAAAAAAAAAACTTTGAAGGCTTAAGATCTGAAATTTTCTAAGCATCCTTCCTTCTTTCTTTGGCTCAAGTTTTGATCTTTTGGAGCCATTTCTCTTTTCTTTTCTGGGTTCAGATTTTGAGTTTTTTAGAACCATTTCTTTTCTATGCTAATCTATTCTACTAATAAGCCAAGATTACACTGTTTGGAAAATATGTTTTCACTAACCTATCGGCACAAAATTGAAATTTACTTAGTCATGTTTAGGCTGTATGACTAAATAATAGTTTCTTTTCAAGTAGTGGCATTTTGACTTGCACACTTTCATATTTTTCTCCTTTTTTGGTATGGGGCCGTACCTTTTATTTTTATCTGCCTTCTTTTTCTCTCTTTCTAGTGTTTTTTGTATTTCTCATATTTCCTTCAAAACAATTAAAAACTAGCTAAATGCTCAAAGGGTGAGCTTATTGGCATTCCTATCTATCCTAATCCAATGAAATTTCTGCTGGCCTAAGTGATACAATAGTGCCAGTGCAGCCAGTTGAGCAGTAGTAAAAATGGGTGAACATCTTGTCTACCTGCCAAAGGAAAAAATAATATACCTTGATCATATGCCTTCGTAACCAAATTTATTATATATAATGGTAGCTTCCGAGGTATTCGATCCTTAAAAGATGCATGTCCGGAAATTTGAACCAATCAAGACTTTCATGCAATCTGCTATACGATCAACCAAGGCGGGATGTAAACTTTCTTCTCTCAAGCCTTTCATGATTGGCTGGTTATCTGTATCCCAAACATTAGCATTGAAAACCTTCTTTTTAGTATGGCCCTCGAAAGCACCATCTTCTTCTACCTGCAAGTCAAAATGTAGTACAATTTCATCTTGCTTAGGGGAAGGGAGGCTTTCCAAGAGTTTTTTAGGATCTTGGAAGGTATATGACTGTATTTGAGAGTTCAAAAGCTGAATGTTAGTTTCATATTTTTCAACCACTATCTCCAGAAAAATTTTCTTAACTTCAAGGTTACATTTGTTTGACCTCAAAATGAGAAAGACAACTTTTAAGAGATCATCATCATCAAGCTGAAGTTCTGATATCTGATTTGAAATTTCATCATAGAGAAGGTCTGCCATAGACCTTGACATTTTGTTTTGATCAGTCCGAGAAAAAGGTCACTGATATTTTCAACCTGTCTGGAGTCCTCTACCAGTGGAGTCTTTCGGTCTACTAAGGGTTGTTGAGTCGCCAGGTGGAGGATTTTTACTTATCTTACAGGACTGGTTTTTGTCCACCATCAACAATCAAGAATCAATCTTGGCAGACAATTGATTCATTTTAAGAATGGGATTTCTGAGTTGTGAAGTTATCTATTACTCATTATATCCCTAATATGATCACCACTATGTTGGCTCCCTGTGATTTACAAGACTGGAAAGAATAAACACTACAAGGGGGCCACATCAAAACTGCTTTGGAATCCTAGGACCTAGCCTTCCTGGATTTAGAGAGGGATCGCTCTATTAAGTGTTTTCAAAGGATACATCTTTATGCTTTGTTTATGATATTAGGCTAGTTATGAAGCTCACAGAACTTGTTTGTTTGTTTGGTTGGGATGGAAATCATTAATAGAATAAGTTAACTGAAGGGTGAAGGTGAGGGCAGATTAAAGAATGTTTCAGCGGAAAGGATAGGTCAAGAAACAGTATCAACCCATTGGGTTATGGAGTCAGAAAAGGATTTAATTGTACAACAGTTCTTCAATAGTTTTCATAGTGCAAGTCATCTATATCAAAGAATCTTTTAGGTTGAATTGTGATATGAACATTAAAATGTTGTGAAAGAAGTAGAGCGAACAACCAATTAAGCATCTATTAACTTCACTAAAACAAGAAAAACCTTTCAAAGTAACTATTTGAAGCAAGCCAAAGGACAGGGAAAACCATAGACTTCTTTGGAAAAAATTTTATAAAAGACTTTTTCTCAGACAACAATCCAGTAATCCTAAAACTACTTTTAGAAAGGAGAAAACATATAAGAGAACAAGGAAAATAGCCTAAGATCAGACAAAAAATTTGAATTCTAGCTTTCTTTTGACATACTCTCAAGCGATCTTTCAAGGAAATTGTTAAATACTAACCAGAGGACAGGGAAAACCATAAGCTTCCCTGGGTTATTTCCACTTAGCAAACCTTGAAAAGAACATTCAAAAACAATATCTCAAGTTGTACACAGAAATACATGGGCTCACCAACATTTCTTCACTGGTTATACTCTATTGAATCATTCTCAAATCAACAAGCTGGATAATCCTAGAGGGAAATTAAGAATCCTCTAAACATACCTTAGCAGAGGAGAACATAAAGATAAAGCTTTCAGACATAAATAGGGTACTTTTTAGTAAATCCTACTCTAAATTTTATGTTCTTTATAAGAGAAAATGGACAACATGTAGAACATAAGGAAAAACAAAAACAATGAGGAATAACATCACCATTGACATATACCATGATCCTATGAATCATCTTGTATTATTGATGTTCAAACCGGTTACATACTTCAAGTACAACAGGTCTTTACAGCTGAAAACTTCTCTTCTCAGCCTAGTTTTCTTCAATTACTCAAAAGCACTTCAACAACTTCAACAACTATCTTACACCTCAATGATACTCCAACCAACAAAAACAATGAACTCCTCATACAATATTTATAGGTAAATGAGGAGGTGGAGTGGAAGAGGGGGTCTCTAATGGTTCATAAATGACAAATTTTAATGTTTTTGACCTTTGAGACCATGCAAGGCCCGAGGGAAAATGTATTTAAGTCTAACTTTGTGTTTATATTAAATTTCTACACTACTTGGTTTCTTTCGTTGACTTTTAGGTTTTTTAGGTAGGCTTGTAATGACTTCTGAGATGTCTTTACAAAATATCTCTGTTTTGTAATAAAATTGTGTATCTTACGTGAAAATAGCCTAGTAGGTGGCATTTTAATCCTTTCGAGGAGTAATGGATTCAGTGATTTGTCATTCGAAAACTTCTTCTGCTAATCTGTTCTGATTATCTTCTTTTAAACTCTATTTAGGCCCTTGATTTGGATTTTGGCATTTTCTATCATCTTCCGATTTTTGTCGCTTTACTGACTATTCTATCTTTTACTTAATTTGTCTTTACACTGTGTCTTTATCCTTAATCTGTCGGTTGAGCTCTTAATCTTCTGATTTATGCTTTTAACCTTTTATCTTCAATGTCTTTCTTCTATTTTCTCTTTCAGTGTACAGGTGGCTTTCTGCGACGAAGGGTTTTCGCTAGAGTAACCAATGTTCATGACAGATTGATTAAACATGGAGATTTAACCCTTTATGTCCTTCTCTGTGATATCGAGCCTCAGAGGATCATCACCCTCAGCCTTTAATCACTTTCCTTGACTATAGGATGGCTTTCTCGTTTAACCGCCATGAAAAACAATGTTACCAATGAAATAGGTAACCGCACTGTTACCTACTTTTTTTTGGTAGCATAAAAAGCACCCGATTTTGAAAAGTGGTGATGCAGAATCACCTTTTTTTTTTGGAGCACATTTTCGACACTCTAATATTTTTATTTATGAAGTATGAATATTTGTTTTAAAATGTTAGTGATTTTCATGCTAATTTTGAAACGTATTGATCCAGAATCAATTTTTTTTTTTTAGAGCGGTGATTTTCATGCTAATTTTGAAACGTATTGATGTAGCATCAACCTTTTTTTTTAGAGTGGTGACTTTCATGTTGGTAATAAAACACAAAACTTAGATAAAAATATATATATAAAAACAATAAAAATGTAAAAAAAAACAAAATTAACTCGTAAAAATAAAAAATTTAAACAAAAATAAATAAATAAACAATAAAAAAAATATATATTCGAAAATTATATCAAAAGAAATGACAAAATTTGAAAAAAAACCACATAATTTAAAGAAAAAAAACAAAAATTAACCAAAAAAAATTAAAAAAAACACATCAGAAACATTTTTTTCTAAGTAATTAAAAAAAACCATATAATTAAAAAAAAAAAATTTAAAATAGAAAATTTAAAAATAATTTAAATTACAAAATTAAAATTTAGATAAAAAAAATAAAATACAAAAAAGAAAAAATTAAATTTAAAAATTTAAATTAAAATAATAATAATAAGAAGAAAAAAAATACAAATTTTAAAATTAACAAAAAAAAAAAATAAAAAAATAAAAAAACAAAATCGAAAATTGAAAAAGAAAATTAAAATAAAAAAAAAAACTATCATTAAAAAACAAAAAAAAACAAAAAAGCCACGTGAAAATAATTTTAAAAAAAATATCCGTAAATTTACTGTTTTTTTTTTAAATGAAACAATTTATAAATTTTAAAAATGAAAAACTAAATAAACTAAAAGATAAAAAAAAAATTAAATTAAAATTTAATAAATAAATTTTAAATTTTAAAAAATAATTAATCCAAAATATTAAATTAAAAAAAAAAAATTTGAATTAAAAAACAAAATAATTTTAAATTTTTTGAATTTAAAAAAAAAATCAAATTAAAAAAAAATATTAAAAAAAAAAAAAAGAATTTTTTGATCGTGGTGGCGCCGCCAATTGGCCTCCCGCCTAGGTGGCGGCAGAGGCTGGCCACTGGGCGGGTGGCCGATTCCGAGAATCGCCCTCCTGCGGCGGGCGGCCGATTCCAGGAATCGCCCTGAGGCCGATTCTGGGAATCGCCTTGAGGCCGATTCCGGGAATTGCCCTGCCGCGGCGGGAGGCCAATTTCGAGAATTGCCCCGAGGTCGATCCTGGGAATCGCCATGCCGCAGTGAGAGGCCAATTCCGGGAATCTCCCCACCGCCGCGGGAGGCCGATTCCCGGAATCGCCCTCCCGGGGCAGGAGGGTGATTCCCAGAATCTGCCTCCCGCAGCGGGGGGGCGATTCCCAGAATCGACCTCCCGCGATGGGGGGGCGATTCCAGGAATCGGCCTCAGGGTGATTCTGGGAATTGGCCTCCTGCCCGGGAATCGGCCTCCTGCGGCGGGGGGGCGATTCCCGAAATTGGCCTCCCATCACGGGAGGGTGATTCCCAGAATCAACCTCCTGCCGCGGGAGGGCGATTCCCAAAATCGGCATCCCGCCGCGGGAGGGCGATTCCCAGAATCGGCCTCCCGCCGCGGGAGGGCGATTCCCAGAATCGGCCTCCCGACGTGGGAGGGCGATTCTTGGAATCGGCCTCCCGCCCAGCGACTGGCCTCCACTGCCACCGGGGCGGGAGGCCGATTGGCGGCGCCACCACGATCAAAAAATTCTTTTTTTTTATAGTTTTTTTAATTATTAATATTTTTTTTTTTAAATTTGTTTTTTTTTTAATTTTTTATTTTTAAATTCAAAAAATTTAATTCTTTTTTTGTTTTAATTTAATTTTTATATTTGAAATTTAATTTTTTTTAATTTTTTAATTTTTTTTTAATTTTATTCTTTTTTTTTGTTTTTAATTTTTTTTTTTCGAAATTTTGTTAAAATTTTTTATTAAATTTTGTATTTTTTTTTATTTAATTGATTTTTTTTTAATTTTTTCATATTTTTTTATTATTATTAAATTTCATGTTTAGTTTTTTCATTTAATTTTTTAAAATTTAGTAAATTTTTTATTTTTTTAAAATTTATTTGAATTTAATACTTTTTTTTAATTTTTTAATTTCAATTAAAATTGTGTATTTAAAATTATATATATATATATATATATATATATATATATATATATATATATATATATATTAAACTTAAAATTTTCAAATTTATTTGTTTTTTATTTTATTTTTTATTTAATTTTTTTATTTAATTTATTTTTTTCAATTTTTCAATTTTAATTGATTTTTAAAGTTTTTTAACTTTTTATTTTAACGATGTTTTTTTTTCTTTATATTTAAAATTTATTTTTTATTTCAAAATTTATTTGTTTATTCATTTATTTATTAAAATTTAATATTTGTTTTTTTTTAATTTAATTTGTTATTTTAATATTAATGTTTTTTTTTTTTAATTTTTATTTTAAAGTTTTAAATTTATTAAAATTTAATATATTTCTTTAAATTTAATTTTTTATTTTAAAATTTGATTTTTTTTTCTAATTTAATAAACATTTTCTTTTTCCTTTTTAAATTTAATTTCTATATTTTATTTTTTATAATTTCTTTCCTTTTTTAACTTGTTTTTTTTTTTTAATTTAATATTTTGATTTTCTTTTTCTTATTATTTTTTTATTTCTATATATTTTGAAATTTTAATCTTTAATTTTTTATTTTTTATTTTATTTTTTTTATTATTTTTTTTTTCTTAAATTTTAGGTTTTTTTTAATGTTTGAATTAAAATTTTTATTTTGTTTTTATTTTTATTTTTTTATTCCTATATATTTTTAAATTTTAAGCTTTAAAATGTTTTTATTTTTTAAATTTAATTTTTTTCTTAAATTTTAGGTTTTTTTTAATGTTTGAATTTTAAAAATTAAAAAATGTTATTTCTATTTTTAAAAATGTCAAAAATATGACACAATTTTTTTTTTGTTATTCCAGCATCAATTGGTTTTGTTTTGAGGGTGTTTTTTCAATCCTTTTTTCAAGAAACAATTTTGTTTTTAGCATAATTTTATAAAATGTTGAAATTTGACCTTCAAAAAAAACCAAGTGCATTCTGGAATACACTTTTTTTGTTTTTGGGGTGTTTTTTCATGTTTTTTGAGTCTTTTTGGGTTAGAGTTCCCATTTTGAGGTCAGGTTACCTATTTCATCGGTAACAGTGTTGAAACCTGCACAAGCAACCAATAATCAAAGTAAAACCTGCATTTATATGGGTCTAACTGCTTCAGAGGGTTCGACGAGGGTGGAGGAGCGATGTAGAGGAGGGAGAATGCATAGAGGTGAAAGGTTCCATGGTGGGATTGTGAAGAAAAAGGAACAATTTTGAATAATGATGCTAATGGAAAAGGGCATTTTTGAGGAATACCGTGGTGGTATTTGCGCGAGGATGAGCAGTAAGTGGTTTTGGTTCTTTCAAATGAAATACCATACATCAGGCGACACCTACCTAGGGCGAAACCGCTTATTTCACGCAGAAATGGGGTGTTTAAGCCTTTTGGTGAAACGGGCGTGATATGGATTATGAGCCGTTGGATCGGGAGGATCAACGGTTGAGATCACTTCGTAGGTTTGCACAAATAATGAATGGGCGAGAGGATGGGTAAAAAGGAAAAAGAGTGATTACCGTTGGATCGGGAGGATCAACATTTAGGATTTCATCGCGCATGCAAAAAAAAGAATAAAGGGGTGAGAGGATGGAAGAAATGCGAAAAAGCGATGACCATTGGATCGGGAGGATCAATGGTCCAGATTTCATCCCGGACACGCAAAAAAGAACGAAGGGGCGAGAGGATGGTAGAAATGCGAAAAAGAAATGATCGTTGGATCGGGAGGATCAATGGTCCAGATTTCATCGCGGACGCACAAAAAATAATGAAGGGGCGAGAGGATGGTAGAAATGCGATAAAGTGATGACCGTTGGATCGGGAGGATCAACAGTCCAGATTTCATCGAGGGGGGAACGAGTAAGTGATGATCAGGAAATGAGAATGGAGCGAAGGAGGGCCCGATCTCCGTTGTGTCAAAATAATCAATGACTAGGATTATATCCACGGGGGGGGGGGGGGGGAATATTTGTGTGGCGGAGTGTTTATAGGGCATAATTTAGGATCCGCGAGATAGCGCGAGCTGTTAGATCTGATGGATCAACGGTCCAGATTATATCGGAGAAAGAAAAGGCGCGGGGTAAAATATAGAGGAAGTGCTTTTAGGCTTAGCAAATGGTCATGGGTGTGGTTTTATGAGCAGAGGGGCGGAAGGTTTTAATCCCTAAGGGACTTGAGGCCTAATTCTCAAATGGAGCAGAAATGTCCTAAAAAAGTGGGTTTTTTATACTTTTGAGAGGTTCCGATAGGGTAAAAAGGGGGTTTTTAAACCATATAAAGGGGTTTTGATTGGTTTGAAGGGTTTTTTTTATGGGAAAATGAAGATAAATGAAGGGAAAAGGGTTTTTTTACGGGACTGAGATGATGAATTAGGATAAGTGAAAAATGAGTGAAATGGGCATATGAAATGATGGGAAATGACTTTGAAACAATTTCTTTTATATCAGCAGGATAATCTAGGAAGCCTTTGAGTGAAGGTTTCAGTGGAATGATTCTTTTAAGGATAATGAACATAGTGGGCTTTCAAGAACTCACATATTTTCATACAGTTTGTTTCTTGAAAGCTGAAAGACTAATTTAGCCATCATGAGATATAACAAAATTTATAGATGGCTAAAAGTGGCTCCACTTGGGGAGGGAAGCTCCTTGGAGGTGTCAAGAACCTCAGAGATAAATATCTGGAAAGTAGACCAGTGCCTTGTGTTTTGTTTCATTTTGACAACCTCTTACTTCTTTGATCATGCTGCTTAAGAAGATGATTTGTAATAACATAATCAGATGGTTTTTCTACCAAACTTCTACCTACACATCCTACTTGTCCTAACATTTTTTGTTCAGTGGGTGCATTTGGACTTGCAAACCCTTTCAACATCATTTTATTATTTTATTTGAGAGCAGTAAACTGATCTATTTCTACCCTTATTACTTCCATGAGTTGAGATTAGACAATTGAACTCATTGTTTCTCTACCTATTCTAACTATTTGTCAAGATTAGAGAGTTTGAAAAATCTTCATTCTCTAATTTCTAAGACAAAAAATTTAAAATACAGTCAAATTAGGATTAGACAGTTTGATTTGCTATGGGGGCTATGGCATTATGTACAAGCTGCACATAGACTTTATTTGTAGAAAATTTAAACAAAACTTTGAAGGTTTAAGATTTGAAAATTTCTAAGCATCCTTCTTTATTTGGCTCAAGTTTTGATCTTTCAGAGCCATTTCTCTTTTCTTTTCCTGGTTTATATTTTGATTTTGTTAGAACCATTTCTTTTCTATCCTTATCTATTCTACTGATCATCCAAGATTACACAGTTTGGAAAATCTGTTTTCACTAACCTATCAGCACAAAATTGAAATTTACTCAGTCATGTTTAGGCTGTCTGACTAAATAACAGTTTCTTTTCAAGAAGAGGCATTTTGACTTGCACACTTTCATATTTTTCTCTTTTTTGGTATGGGGTTGTACCTTTTATTTGTATCTGTCCTCTTTTTCTCTTTTTCTAGTGTTTTTTGTATTTCTCATATCTCTTTCAAAACAATTAAAAAATATCTAAATGCTCAAAGGGTGAGCTTATTGGCATTCCTATCTATCCTAATCTAATGAAATTTCTGCTAGCCTAAGTGATACAATAGTGCCAGTGCAGCCAGTTGAGCAGTAGTAAAAATGGGTGAACATCTTGTCTACCTGCCAAAGGAAAAAACAGTATACCTTGATCATGTGCCTTTGTAACCAAGGTTATTATATATAATGGCAGATGCTAATGTATTCGATCCTTGTAAAGGATGCATGTCCAGAAATTTGAGCCAATCAAGAATTTCATGCAATCTGCTATAGGATCAACCAAGGCGGGATGTAAACTTTCTTCTCTCAAGCCTTTCATGATTGGCCGATTATCTGTATCCCAAACATTAGCTTTGAAAGCCTTCTTTTTCAGTATGGTCCTTCAAAGCACCGTCTTCTTCTACCTGCAAGTAAAAAGGTGGTACAATTTCATCTTTCTTAGGGGAAGGGAGGATTTCCAAGAGTTTTTTAGGATCTTGGAAGGTATATGACAAGATTTGAGAGTTCAAAAGGTCAATGTTAGTTTCATATTTTTCAACCACTATCCCCAGAAAAATTTTCTTAACTTCAGGGTTACCTTTGTTTGACCTCAAAATGAGAAAGACAACTTTTAAGAGATCATGATCGTCAAGCTAAAGTTCTGATAACTGATTTGAAATTTCATCATAGAGAAGGTCTGCCACAGACCTTAACATTTTGTTTTGATTAGTTTGAGAAAAATCTCACTGATATTTTCAACCTGTTTGGAGTCCTCTACCAGTGGAGTCTTTTGGTCTACTAAGGGTTGTGGAGTCGCCAGGTGGAGGATTTTTACTTGTACAACAGTTCTTCAAAAGTTTTCATAGGGCAAGTCATATATATCAAAGGATATTTTAGGTTGAATTGTTGTATGAAACATTAAAATGTTGTGAAAGAAGCAAAGATAACAACTAATTAAGAATCTATTAACTTCACTAAAACAACAAAAGCCTTTCAAAGTAACTGTTTGAAGAAAGACAAAGGACGGGGAAAACAATAGACTTCTTTGGACAAAATTTTATTAAAGAAAACTTTTCAGACAAAAATCCAGTAATCCTAAGACTACTTTCAGAAAGGAGAAAACATATAAGAGAACAAGGAAAATAGCCTAATATCAGACAAAAACTTTGAATTCTAGCCTTCTTTTGACATACTCTCAAGGGATCTTTCAAAGAAACTGTTAAATACTAGCCAGAGGACAGGGCAAACCATAAACTTCCCTGTGTTAACTCTACTTAGAAAACCTTGAAAAGAACATTAAAAAACAATATCTCAAGTTGTACACAGAAAGACATGGGCTCACCAACATTTCTTCACTGGTTATACTCTATTGAATCATTCTCAAATCAACAAGATGGACAAACCTAGAGGGAAATTAAGAATCCTCTAAACATACCTTAGCAGAGGAAAACATAAAGATAAAGCTTTTAGACAGAAATATGGTACTTTTCAGTAAATCCTTCTCTAAATTGTTTGTTCTTTATAAGAGAAAATGGACAGCAAGTAAAACATAAGGAAAAACAAAAATAGTGAGGAATAACATCACCATTAACATAGACCAGGATCCCATGGATCAGCTTGTATTATTGATGTTCAAACCATTTACATACTTCAAGTCCAACAGGTCTTTACTGCTCAAAACTTCTCTTCTCAGCCTATTTTTCTTCAATTACTCAACAACACTTCAACAACTTCAAAAACGATCTTACACCTCAATGATACTCCATCCAACAAAAAAAATGAACTCCTCATACAGTATTTATAGGTAAATGAGGAGGTGGAGTGGAAGAGGGGGTCTCTAATGGTTCATAAATGACAAATTTTAATGTTTTTGACCTTTGAGACCATGCAAGGGCCAAGGGAAAATGTATTTAAGTCTAACTCTGTGTTTATATTAACTTTCTGCACTACTTGGTAGCTTTCGTTGAATTTTAGGTTTTTTAGGTAGGCTTGTAATAACTTCTGAGCCGTCTTTACAAAATATCTCTATTTTTTAATAAATTTGTGTATCTTAGGTGAAAATAGGCCGGTAGGTGGAATTTTAATCCTTTGGAGGAGTAATGGCTTCAGTGATTTGTCATTCGAAGCCTTCTTCTGCTGATCTGTTCTGATTATCTTCTTTTAAACTCTTTTTAGGCCTCTGATTTGGCTTTTGGCCTTCGTTATCATCTTCTGATTTTGTCACTTTACTGACTATTTTATCTTTTACTTAATTTGTCTTTACACTATGTCTTTATCCTTAATATGCCAATTGAACTCTTAATCTTCTAATTTATGCATTTAACCTTTAATCTTCACTGTCTTTCTTCTATTTTATATTTCAATGTACAGGTGGCTTTTTTCACCATAGGGTTTTCGCTGGAGTAACCAATGTTCATGATGCATCGATTAAAAATGGATATTTAACCCTTTATGTCCTTTTCTGTGATATCATGCCTCAGAGGATCATCACCCTCAGCCTTTAATCATTTTCCTGAACTGTAGGATGGATTTCTTGTTTAACCACCATGAAACCTACACAAGCAACCAATAATCAAAGTAAAACCTTCATTTATATGGCTCTAACTGCTTCAGAGGGTTCGGCGAGGGTTGAGGAACAATGCAGAGGAGGGAGAATTCACAGAGGGGAAAGGTTCCATGGCGGAATTGTGAAGAAACAGGAACAATTTTGAATAATGGCGCTAATGGAAAAACGTGTTTTTGAGGAATACCAGGGTGGTATTTGTGCGAGGGATAACTGGTAAGTGGTTTTGGTTCTTTCGAACACAATACCATACATCAGCCGACACCTATCCAGGGAGAAACCACTTATTTCGTGCAGAAATGGGGTATTTAAGCATTTTGGTGAAACAGGCGCGATATGGATAATGAGCTGTTGGATTGGGAGGATCAACGGTCGAGATCACTTCACAGGTTTAAGCAAATAATGGATGGGTGAGAGGATGGGTGAAAAGGCGAAAGAGCGATGACCATTGGATCGGGAGGATCAACGGTCAGGATTTCATCACAGATGCACAAAAAATAACATAGGGGCAAGAGGATGGCATAAATGCAAAAAATCGATGACCATTGGATCAGGAGGATCAATGGTCTAGATTTCATCTCAGACACGCAAAAAAGAATGAAGGGGCGAGAGGAAGGCAGAAACACGAAAAAGCAATGAACATTGGATCGGGAGGATCGATGCTCCAGATTTCATCGCGGATGCGCAAAAAAGAATGAAGGGGTGAGAGGATGGCAGAAATGTGAAAAAGTGATGATCTTTGGATCGGGAGGATCAACAGTCTAGATTTCATTGCAAGGGGAATGAATAAGTTATGATCGAGAAATGAGATTGCAGGGGAGGAGGGCTCGATTGCCATTGGATCAAAATAATCAATGGCTAGGATTATGTCAGGGGGGGAGGGGAATAGTCAGGGGGCGGAATGTTTATCATATGGAATCTAGGATCTACGAGATAGCGTGAGCCGTTAGATCTGATGGATCAAGGGTCTAGATTATATCAGAGAAAGCAAAGGTGCGGGGTAAAATATATAGGAAGCGCTTTTAGGCTTAGCTAGTGGTCGCGGGTGCGATTTTATGAGTAGAGGGACGTAAGGTTTTAAGCCCTAAGGGACTTAAGGCCTAATTCTCAAATGCAGCGGAAAAGTCCTGAAAAAGTGGGTTTTTTAGACTTTTTAGATGTTCCGATAGGGTAAAAAGAGGGGTTTAAAACCATATAAAGGGGTTTTGATTGGTTTAAAGGGGTTTTTTATGGGAAAATGAAGATAAATGAAGGAAAAAGGGGTTTTTTAGGGGAATGAGATGATGAATTAGGATAAGTGAAAAATGAGTGAAATGGGGCTTATGAAATGTTGGGAAATGGCTTTGGAACAATTTCTTTTATATCAGCGGGATAATCTAGGAAGCCTTTGAGTGAAGGTTTCAGTGGAATGATTATTTTGAGGATAATGAACATAGTGGGCTTTCAAGAACTCACAGATTTTCATAAATTTTGTTTCTTGAAAGCTGAAAGACTAATTTAGCCATCATGAGATATAGCAACATTTATAGATGGCTAATAGTAAGTGTGAACATCATGTATAAAGGAAACATCATTAGAATGTAATAATAGGAAAACACATCAATGGGCACTGATATAGCCTCGAAACCATGAAGGAAAAAACCAACAAAACATTTATTTTATTAAATGTTTCATGAGGGTGTTCACCTTTCCCTCAATGGAATTAAGGGAGTCCATCACTTGAGAATTGCTAAAAATTTTATGAAGAATTATCACTTTAAATTCGAACATAACTAGCTGGAGTCCATTAAATTAATCATGATATCATTTATCCCACAATTCCTTGAAAATTGTGTCCTTTTGGCATGATTATTCCAGGTAGTGGATTATCCTATATTTGATGATAGATCAATATGCGTGGAACATTATTTCATCATCTTCCATAAGCTTAAATATAATCCATCATTTGCACAAATCACAAGCCTTGCCTGCAATTACTACAATCAACAAACTATGTCATCATGATTATATAACATATCCATTTACCAAACCAAAATAATAAATCTTTACTAATTATGCTTTGCACATATTTTCATGTTCAACCTTCTTGCACATGCATAATAATGTTAAAATATGTCTTTGAATTTTTCTTTTACAGACATCCGAAAGAACACAACTAATTTATGAAGCCTACAGAAATAATATGTGTAAAGAGTATCTAGGCATGTCTTGCTATTGACATCACATACACATTAATCAAAAGAAAATAATTACAAAACATATATTTTTATCGATGCATGTGCATGGTTATGAAACATGTCTAACCATCCAAACCCGACATGCATAAATATCACCAAGGTGTGCTCATTATCCATACCTCATATGTATTATAAGAGAAGGAATAGTTACCTTCTACTTCTCCCCACAAAATCACAGTAATACATGGTTATCACTATCTATGCGTACAAGAAGAGGGAATTTTTCCAAACAAGAATTATCGAAACTATTATTATTTTTTCGCACAAGAAAAAAATATTTTCCAAAATGAAAAACCACCACAATGAACCATATTTTTTTAAAAAGGAAAATAGCACAATAGATATCAACTTTGTGCATGCAAATACATATTTTTTTTCCAAAAGGAATTATCTTAATAGCTATTGTATTTGTACATGTAACCACATAATATTTTCCGAAAGAAACTAACAATTGTTTATCTTTGTACATGTAAACATATATCCTTTTCCATAAAAAACTAATATTTATTACCTTTGTAAATGTATACACATAATGTTAAAAAAAACTAACATATTAGCTATTATTTTTCCGTATGTATATAACACACATTCTTCCTCAAGAAAACTAATATATTAGCTATTATTTCTATATATATAAACACATTCGTTTGAAGAACATTTGGAAAAATAGATATTATCTATGTGCACATAAAAACATATTCTTTCCTCAATAAAACTGTCGTAATGACTATTATATTTTTATGCATATAAGAATATTTTATTTTCAAGGAGGCTCATGCATAGGAACCATGTGAATATTTCCAAGGAAATTAATAAATTAATCTATCTTTCCACAAATAATTTCCCTACAATATTTTCTAATAAAATAACATAATTTATTTATCTTTTTATGTTCATGATTCACATTAATTATCTTTCCAATAAAATAACATCATTAACTTATCTTTTATGTGCATAAACTATTCAAATTTTCCAAGAAAAATAACATCATTAACTTATATTTCAAATGGCATATTATTTGCCTTGTAATGGCACATACCTATCACTATGGAAACTCTAGGATTATGCAACCCTACCTTTGACTTCATGGAACCTAATTTTGTACAATTTGCAACGAAACACTTCCATTCAACCATGGCTATCACGATGTGTTTCTTAACAAAGTCAAACCCATCGGTTCATCCTTAAAATCAAAAGAGCACATTATTTTCCAATTCAAATATGAGACATACCGAGGAAGCATGTTTTTTCATTCTATAGATGGGATTCCAGTTGACATGAAATTTTTTCGTTCATGTGAACCCATTAGCCATATACTCTTGAAAAGGTTGTAGGCAGTTTTTTGTAGTTCATGGATTGGAAGTTTAGTTCTTTAGAGGTCAATTAAATGATTGGGAGTGTAAATTTCATTATATTGTTGAGACAATGTTTTGAACCAAAAGACTTGTATGATGCTAAACTCAAACAAAGGAACTTCACTTTTGATCAGAGAGTTTTTTCATGTCACCTGTATCATTAGGCTTGTCTCTATTTAGAAACTATATTGACCAAGAAAATAATGAAACATGATGATATGGTTACTATATGGTAGTTGCAACCGTACAAAATTGTAACCAATTCTTAATGGATAATATTAGTTAAACATATAACTTAAAGAAACTAGTCTCCCATCATCAAAGAAGGAATCAGAAGCTTCCTTGTACGTAAGGGTTTCTTTGTTTTGATCTTTGAAGTAGTAGAAGATACGAATCCAATCTTCTGCAGTGGCTCATATTTCATGGGGCATCAGGGCCTATATTTGAATCAATGGACTCGTGATTTTGATCCAAGTCAAGATGTTCCCTCAACAGTTCTTGTCTAGGTGCATTTTCCCCGCCTCCCTCTTCACTATTGGAACCCTAAATCCTTAGAAACTATTGGAAAAAAATTTGGGAAATACATAGACAGAGCATAAAAGAAAGATCAATACTCTTGTGCAAGAATTTATGTAGAATTTGACTTGCAAGAAGGCCTTCCTAAGGCTATAAAACTCAAGGTAGCGGATTGGTCTCACATCCAAGAGCTAGACTATGAAAAAATCCCATTTATGTGTAGGTACTGACATGAATATAGGAATTTTTCCAGATATTGTAAAAATAAAACAGTGGAAGAGACAGACAACTCAAAGGAGGAACATTGGACACAGGTTCGGAAATTTTCTCCTAACAAACATAAAAACAAAACAAAAGGGAAAAGCACGCCAGTTGGATCTGCTGCACCTACTTCGGTGGTGCAAGGGGCAGAGCCTATAGGCCCTACAACAATAGCTGAAAATACCAGCCCTTTTGAAACCCTAAGTATTCCTGAAGAAAAAATAGCTCCAATAGAAGATGCAACGGAGGAAACACGGCCTAAACCAACAGTAGAGGAGGAAAGATAGGAAGATGTCATCCCAATAAAAAATGGATCTCCCAAAGGAGAAACCACCTCCCCATCCTATGCATAAATGACAAGAAAGAAGCCCCTAGAATCCTCTGGATCCTCGAAAGAAGAAACTTTTGAGAGGCCCATCAAAAGAGTTGGGAGAAAGTCTTATAGAGAGGAAAGAGAAGAAGAGGTTGAGAAGATAAAAATGTGTGGCAATCAATCCAAGGTTGAGATGTCTATAGGCAGAAATACTAGACAAGGGCCTCACAAAGGCCATCCCTTTGCAAGTAAATAATGCATATAATCTCTTTGAACTGCAGAGGTATGGCAAATCCCACAAAAGAGGAATATGTGAAGAACCTCATAAAATCTTAATCCCCCGAGATCCTCTTGATCCAAGATACCAAAATAGAAGGGTCTTCCCTTCTAGAATTAAGTAAAGACAAATGAAAAAAGAGTTGGGAAAGCAGTAAGTGCCAAGGGAACCTGTGGAGGCCTTGCCACTCTCTGGGAGGATGGAAAATTTCTTCTTGTTAGCTCCTTCGAAACACAACAGTGGATCTACACCAAACTCCAGCATCTTGCAAGTAATACCTCCCTTACCATCTTTAATCTTTATGTGCCAGTGTTATATCAGGAAAAAAAGTTCTACTAGCTTACTCTTTTAGACTTTTTAGAAGCCTACTCACCTAAGAATTTAATCCTTGTTGGAGCTTTCAATATTGTCCTTGATCAAAAGGAGGAAAAATGAGGTAACAATAGCAAGGACAACATCCTTCCTCTTGTCAAAGCCCTGATCCATTATTGGGATTTATTGGATATCGAACCGAAATTTGGACTCTATACATGGTAAAATAATAGAGCTAGAAAGGAACACATTTTTTCTAGGCTTGACAGATTGCTAATACAATGCACCCTCCTCTCCGAGTAGAAGATAATCATCTCCAAAATCCTGCCCAAAATGACATCAAATCACAAACCCATCTCGCTACAGATTGAAGAAGCAAAAAACCTTGGACCCATCGCTTTCATATTTAGCCCTTAATGGACAGGAAGGGAAGGTTTTATGGAAACAATCATAAAAGCCTGGTCCAAAGTAGTCATTGGGTCGACTAGCTATGTTTGGGAGAAAAAAATCAAGGCCACCAAAACAGCTTTGAACGAGTGGTTAAGAAAACCCACATGCACTTCAACCAACCTTAGAAAGAAGGCCTTCGAGAGTCTATTATATACGCAAATGGAAATGGAACATTAGGAAATAACCTACTTAGATTTTTAGCGTGAGAAATTTTGCCAAAAAAGCACTCTTCACGCCTTCAAATTGGAGGAGGAGACTTTAAGACTAAAATCTTGAAACCTTTGGCTAAAATCAGGAGACAGAAACTCTGCATGCTTCCACAAGAAAATTAGAACTCAACTCTTGAGAAATCACATAGCATAAATAACTGCTTCAGAGGGGAGAATGCGTAAAGGAATAACAAAGATTTGCGAGGCATATACCTTACACTTCCAGTAGTTATACATGGAAAATGGATCAAAATTTGAAGAAAAAACTGCTGATTACCTTTCTCACATTCCAAGCCTAATAACGGAGGAGGATAACTCCAGCCTTTTGAAGCCCTTCTCAGAAGAGGAAATAAGTAATGTCATATGGACGATGGAACCAGAAAAAGCTCCTAGATTCACTATACACTTCTACAGAATATGCTATAATATTATAAAGACTGACCTGATTCGGATGATAAAGGGTTTTTAATAGAAATCCAAATTTGGTGGCAGCACCAAATCTACTTTCCTTGCACATATCGTGAAAGAGGTGAGCCCTGCCTCGTTTGACTAATTTAGGGCTATATCGCTTTGCAATACATCATATAAGATCCTTTCTAAGCTTCTGGAAAATAGAATCAATCCTCTACTAGGTAAAATCATCTCTAGCAGTCAAAGTGGGTTTGTCAAAGGAAGGCACATTCTAGAAAATGTGGCCCTGGTGCAGGAAACCATTCACTCAAGCCTCTATTGTCACGAGAAAGGAATGACTATCAAGCTAGATATGGAAAATGTTTCGATCGGGTGAGAGATTCTTTCCTTCTCCAAGTCCTTGTTGCTTTTGGTTTTATCTCCGAGTTTACTAGGCTAATTAAATCTTGTATTTGGGATTCGTGGATTGCTCCGTTGGTCAATGGTAGGCCTGTTGGTTACTTCAAAGCCACAAGGTGCATTAGATAGCGTTGTCCTCTTTCCCCCTTCTTGTATATTTTGGTGGCAGATTCCCTTAGCGGGAAGTTGAATGAAGAAAAGATTAACGAGACTCTCCCTAGCATTATGGTGGTGAGAGGAACTGACCCAATAAACCATGCCTTGTTTGCTGATGATTCAATTTTTCTGTGCAGAGCCTCATTAAAAATTGCAAGGAAATTTAAGAAAACCATTCAACGCTTCTGCAGAGTCTCTGGAGCTTTGGTCAGTAGAAGGAAAAGTGTAGTGTATGGTTGGGAGATCGATCAGCAAGCCATGAACCGAATTACACAAGTGCTTGGATATGTGGGCTATGAAAGATGGGATAAAATCAATTACCTTGGTATTCCTCTGTCCTTGGGAATCAACAAGGCCCTCCATTGGGCCAAGACACTCAGCAAAATCAAGGCAAAAATAAAAGTATGGGGTGGACAATGGCTCACCGCAGCTAGGAAGCTCATACTGGTAAATTTTGTTCTTTCCTCCCTCCCATTATATCAAGCAACCTTCTTACTAGCTCCATAATCGATTACAGATCAGCTTTCCAAGATGTTGAGAAACTTTTTGTGCCAAGGAGGTCAGGGGAAGAAAAATAAATTTCATTTGGTAAATTAGGACATTGTGAAAAAACCTCTTTTTGATGGAGGCCTGCAAGTAAGAGATCCTGACATTGGGTGGCAACATGCTATGGAAACTTTTTTTCAAACCACAGACACCCGGTCAGTCAAGTCTTCGTCAAAAAATATATGCACAACCTTAATCTGCAAGATATGGAGAAAGGAATAGCAAACAAAGGAACAACTCTATGGAAACTCTGCTCTCACAGCTGGGAGTTTTACAAGGAACAACTATACAGAATTCTGAGAAATGGGGAAATCATCAACCTATGGGAAGAAAAAATTATGGGATTACAATCTCTAAACAATTTCCAGGATATTGCAGAGTTGCATGACATGATAATCATTCTTGGCGTGAAAAAATAGGAAGACATATGCTACTGGGATGATGAGGGTAATTGGTTGGATTGGAACATTCCACGTCCTCCTGAGGAGATGCAGCATCAAGTTACCCTCCTCCTTGTGAATTTTTCTGGATAGGCTCTTATACTACGCAACTCAAAAGTCAAATGGGAATGGGGGGAAATCAGAGTTTACATAGCTGCCTAAGGATTTTCATCTCTCCAACGAAATATTCCTTTGCACTATCCTTCGATTTGGAAACATATTTGGGACCCATATGGACTCCCCAAAGTTAATTTTTTTGCTTGGATCCTCATTCATAATCGTGTGTTAACTGGTGAAAATCTGGCAAAAAGAGGACTAGCTAAGCCTCATAGATGCTCGCTCTGCTACGCAACAGTGGAGACTATGGATCACTTTCTCCTTGACTGCGTGTATGACCAAGAAGTGTGGGAGAAGGCGTTGCATGGGCTGGATGCACAATCCCCATCGTATATCTCGACAACCAACCTCTTCACCACTTGGCCTGGACACTCTACCCATGATTTAAATCAAAAATATCTTTGGTTCAACATCTAGCATGCCATCCCCAAATTTTTCTGTTTGGAAATTTGGCTGGCAAGGAATGAAGAAACCTTCAACAACAAACTCTATTCCCCAACTATTGCTATAGCTAAAGCAAAATCCTTGCTAATCGAGAATTTGGTAAACCTTACCCACAAGTCAAGCATTGATCTCTCTCCAGATGTAATTAGTTGGATAGGAAAATTTTTGAAGACAACCTCTCGAATCAGGAGTGGAGACCTTGAATGGAGACCTTGAACCCCAGAGCTTGAATTTAAAAATTGGTGGCAGAATCAGAACATAACTACAATATTTTTTGATGGTGCCTCAAAACGAAATCTGGGAAAATCTGGAGCTGATGGAGTTATTTATTCCAAATCGAGTCACAACCAAAACAAATTCAGCTGGGGTCTTGGGTAGAACACCAAAATCCATGCAGAAATCTAAGGAATGCTTAAGGCTTGTCAAATCGCATGGGAGAATGGAGAAAAAGACATTCAGATCTTCAGAGACTCATAAATCCTGATTAAAATCATAAATATAGGAGATCACTTCAGCAACCTGGCCCTCAACAAGATGCTGCAAAGGCTCAGGAAACTATTGCAAAGATTCACATCTAGCTCTTTCTATCATATTCTATGAAATTTAAACAAAGAGGCGGATGCAAAAGCAAATGCAGGATGTCTTTCAGAACAAGGAGAATTTTAAAAAAATTGCAAAGACCCCATTTGGTTACCCATCCCATGAAGCTCAACAATGTAAAATCAGACCTGGATTATTTGGGGATTTTGGAAAAGGCTTTGTAATCGAGGTTGTTTAGGCTCTGGCCCAACCTACCTCCATAAATAAATAAAAATTAACCGCTCATGTTAAAAAAATAAAAAAACATATACCTTAATAATATTGTTTTTATGAATGTAGAATGTAAATATGTATTTATATGGATATAAAAAATAAATAAATAAAATAATATTTTATTAATAATCATAAACATTCACAACTACGAAAATAATCAATTTTTACTTTTAGCCTTTTAGCCATTATTCAATTTCATAAAAACAAGAATAAAGTATTTATAAAAACTTATTTGTAGTTTCTAGTACTCTTGGAAGCCATCGCCAGTTAACACAATATTTAATTAGAGGTAGTTTATCAACTGTTTCAAGCACTCTAAAAGTGGTTTATCAAACGAACAACAAGAAATTTGTGTGGTTTATCAACCTCCCTAGTAAGCACCCCATGGCATATGAGATCGAGTGAGTATTTCTCAATCATAATCATATTATTTTTTAATCATAAAATTTTCAGCTATCAATCATTTATCATAGTACCTGTACAAGTACTCAAAGAGAAAATATCTCTTTCATCACCTAAATGGTCAAAATAGTCATAGCTGAACAAAGTTCATACTATCTTATCCCCTTGCTAAACATGTCCACAAGGTTGGGAGTATAATAGAGGCTTCCATTGAACTAAATTTCTTGTAGTTCCTCCTCAAGCACTAGGCTCCTTTCCTTCTAGGAAAATAATAAAAAATCTTTCACAAATTTCCACTTCAAGCAAGGAGTGTTCTACTACTCTTGGGCACAGGTCTAGTCTTTATATCCCAGTGGGACCTTCAAATTAATACTACCTTTATCTCCTGCATTATTTTCATACATATTCCACCCATGAAATTTATCACTATTCATGTTATCTTTTGGCGGTATTTGACCCATGACATTTATCTCCAGTCATGTTATCTCTTGGTGTTCATATCAACCAAGTAGGGTCATCCCTTTGACAAAAAATGAAGGATTTTTCCCGTTCCTTCATGGACCATACTTAATTGTCACCATTTTTTGAAATTTAGGAGCCTAATCTGTCATGTGGTGGCTCCTTTAATATCCCCAATAGTAAACAAGACACTTTTATTTTATTAACAAACACATATGTAATTTCTCATAAAGAATATTTGATTTTCACTTTTAAAATTTTCAGCCACATGTCATCCTAGAAAACAATGAAAGCCATTTTAAAATGGATTTAGCACTTTTCATTCACATTATTTGTTAACTTGCATTTTAAAAATAAAATTCAATTTACAATTTGATTTCCACTTTCATTAAATGTTTTCCTTCAAACATTTTCCAACATTACTTATGATTCCTACCAGCTCATGATTCCTTGAAAGGTTTTAGGGCTTACTACTTGAGCATCCTCGTCATTTTTACCTTAAATCAAGGCGTACCTAAAAATACAACAATTCATAGGAATCATGAATGACATCTCATTTCACATGAGTGGTGTTCATAATAATAATGAAATTTAGAAAAAAACATCACTATATATTCTATGAAAAACAATTGCATGTCATGTTTGCATAATAGTAAAAAATATACCTTCACATTTCCAGTCATAAATCACATTGCAACATTTTACACTTGATTTGTTCTTATATTTCATGTTTCTAGAATCTTAGTGATTTATTTGTGCTACCATAAAGCTACCCC
This sequence comes from Pinus albicaulis, assembly GCA_034641835.2. NCBI lineage: Eukaryota > Viridiplantae > Streptophyta > Pinopsida > Pinales > Pinaceae > Pinus > Pinus albicaulis. The sequence goes on along the minus strand of CM076577.1, from coordinate 1,226,070,524 downwards.
TTCTTAACCATACTAGCAACGTTAGTCACAAATATACTTCATAAAAACATACTCTTCACAAAATCATGTTATTTACAAAACATATTGTTAAATATACACAAGGTGAATTTCAATTTTCACATGCATCAATGTTTGCTACTAGTCCTAGCAATATTTCACTTAGATTTCCATGCATTTAGCATAAACATAGAAAATAAGGATACATCTCCCATAAACTACATCCAAGAAATTTTGACTAATTTTTTCCATGAATATGTTTTCCACAACACCAATTAAGGAAACTGGGCCTTCTAAAAGTTATACCATTATAATACAATAGTTGATATTCATTGTAGTTATAATTCATGCAAAATTACATTTCATGCACATGATTTCAATAACAAGTCATTATGCAACATTACGAACTTAAATTCAATCACATGGACTTTTCTGGTCAAGAAAATTAGTAATGCCAACTGATCCGAAACACCATCTAGATTATTATAGGAAAAGACAATAAAGACACCACTATTACATAACATAATTGGCTTAAATGATTAAGTTTAATATGTATTGTCACCCAAAATGTTCATGTATACTAGATCAATTTATAACGAATAATATTACCATATTCGTTAGATGCATGATGCATACCGGCTAATATCGTCACCGAATCATCAAATTATAGAACTACATTGTTATGCGCAAAGTTTGAGAAAAAATATAATTAACAACGTCTTGTCAATACTAGTTTTATTATTAAGTTTATAGAAAATGCAATAAACTATCACATAATATTTTCTACCCTTATGGTTTTCAAGATTTTGTGGTTATCGTTTATTGAAGAAATCTCTGGATTCTCCACAGTGTTATAAAAAAATGGTCGACGTTTTGAATCCCAACGAGGATTCATCTTCAGGACAAGATGTTGAATGAAGAATGAAAGAAGGACGAAAAGGTCGAGGTTTAAATAGTGAAAAAGGAGAAGAGCCGACAAGAACAGACTAATTAATATTAAATAATTTTATTAATTAATTTGTTCTTATTAGCTCTTCCCCTTTTTCACTATTTAAACCCTGACCTTTTCATCCTTCTTTCATTCTTCATTAAACACCTTGTCCCGAAGATAGATCCCTGTTGGGATTCGAAACTTTGACCATTGCCTTATAACAGTATGGAGAATCCAAAGATTTCTTCCATATTTTCTATGCTTATCACACTAGTTACCATTTATGCATGTTTATATGGAAGGACACACCCTTCTCCTTTTAGCTCTTATTATTGGAATAAAAATGTATTTATGTTAAAAATGTTACTTTGCAAGACACTATTGTTATCATGATATAAGTTTTTTGTAACATTCAAGATCATGTGTATGCATTGTTAAACAAATATCCACTACCGTAGTCATCACATTTTCTTTCATACTATATTAATATGCATAAAAGCCTATACAAATCTTTTTCTCGTACGATAAAAGTAATTCATCATTTTTACTTGAGTTTTGATAACAAAATATGTTAAAAATCAAATTAGATCCAAATTTAGCACAGTGGTGTCACCATTAGACCAATAACCTGAAAATGAACTAACATTATCCCATCATTTACAACTTTTAACAATAATATGCAAACAAAAACAAAATGATGCATATTTTAATATACCTCTGAACTTATAAGTTTAATATTTTTTCAACAGATCGCATACAATTTATTAGTATTGCAATTATAAAAAATGATTTCATGCAATGCTAATTCATAGGAGGTAGTGCAATATACCAAATAATCAATGCTACAAAACTATTCAAAATTCAATCAAAATCCCCAACAAGACACAATTGATTGTTACCCATTATAGTTAAAACCTACCACTTGACCGATGGTTTATTCTTATCATTCAAGGAGGTTCTTTTAATGTCTTTTTAAACATGATATTAACAATTTGAAGGTCAACCCCTTCCTTTCTATTTTTTTTCACTATCACACAATTTGCATTATTAACAAAACAATGCATGTTTTTATTATTTTCTTATAAAGTCTAAGAATTTTTCTTTTATTGAACCATTAAGAATAAAAAATTTATGCATACAATGACTGGTAGTTACTCAACTATATTACTATTCATTGTGTGTGTTTTTTCGAAGTTATCCATAATTTTGTTATAATTAATGCAACAAAATTTCTAATTCTCTTTTATTAATCATATGGACTCAGATTCCATTATCACCATTATTCTTCAAACAATTCATTAATAATATCATTCTTCCACACATTTATTAGCATTATCATGCATTTCATATTAGATGCACTCTAATGCATACGTTGCCATCTAATTTCATTATTTCCAAGCCTAAGCTTGTATGTAATAACATTATACCTGTACTACTCATTCTTACAAAACCCAACAAGCACTATCAACAAATGTTTCTCTAATACCACTTGTAACATCCCTTTGTACACCGCAAACAAAGTATACAAGGTTATATTTTTTAAACTAGATTTTCATAATCCTTAACTAATAATATAATGATATAATCATGTTGAATAAGTAGAGTAACTGTAGAAAAGGACTAGAAAATATGATAACATAATAATAATTATTGCAACTTGTCAATATAATGCTTTCCACTGCAAATTTTCATTGATAACATTTTTCATTTAACTAGGATTGTTAATAACATGTATGATGTAATTTTCAACATCGTGCAAGGTAGAAAGATCATATAGATAACCTAATAGGAAATAACATAAATGGAAATTGATATACCTGGAAATTACGAAGGGAAAAACCAATGAACATTTATTTCATGAAAAATTTCGTGAGTATAACAACCCTGGTGGAAATTTCATGTAATAAAAGTTAATAAAGGAAAAATAATAACCAAGTTCATGGGAAAAACATTTATTTTTCCAAGATGAATGTTGGGAAAAACATCCTAGTGCGGGTGTTCATATGGTTTATTATGCCTATGCAAATTTACAAAGGATATGGCTAATCCTTTGGAAAGGAAAAGTTGCATTTATTGGTATTTATTTATGAAAATAATGGAAAATAGGAGAAAATGGAGGTGAAAGGCCAAAAGTTTCATGTGAGGGACAAAATGAAGGAAAATAATGGAAAATTGAAGAAATTAGGGGCCTTATTAATAAAAATGATTCTGAGCATCAATTGGTAACCTTTTTTCAGTTCAATTATGGAGCTCTCATTCTATCCTCTCTCTCTCTCTCTCATACCCTTGGACACTTTGTGTTTCATGAAGCAATCTTGGAGAGCGTGGCATACTTGGATATTTAGAGAAAGAAGGCAAAGGAAAAGTAGGAAATCGTAAGATGACATCTGGATAAATAACTACAATGGATTCTTTTTGTAGGTACAAAGTTGCATGTATGTTTTCCTCACTAGTTTTGGCATGCATGGCATATGCATGTGGTTTCTTGGTTATGACATTTCATTGGGATGGAGGATTTCTTGGATTGATAACGGTTTTTCCTAGCATTTCCATTTCAAGGATATCCATGGTTTTCTGGATTCATTTCATTGTTTATTTTTCTGTTTGGTTCTCATGTATTTTTGGATGTGGGTTGAGTTATTAGTTCCTAGAAATCTTGGTTGAAAAAATGCTCTAAAACCCTTGTAACAACTTGATTTGACTTACTAGTTTCCGAAGCCTTGGTTGGTAAAATGGTCTAGAAGCCCGAGGAAAACTATGGTTTGAGTTACTATTCTTAGTAGCCCTAGTTGGAACAAATTCTCCGAAGCCCTGGAAAACATGGGTGGAGACCAATATGGTGATGGTTGCGATGTTTGTCTATGAGGTGGAATCACTAGTTAAGTGTTGAGGTGATTTGGCCTTTGGAAGCCCTGATTTGGTTTTTATGGATTTGTTTTATGAGATCCCATATTCATGCTTCGAATATGGCATGGGCGTGAATGGTTGAAGAGAGTTTTGGCTAAGCCATTTCTATGGTCAGGTGGAATGTGGAAGTCCTATACTTGGTTTAATTTTTTTTATGCCAATAAGATCTCTTTTCCTCTTTTATTGATGGGTGAATATGATAACTATTATGTGGATTATATGGTTGTTACGTGCTTCTCATTTGTGTTGTTTATATGTTGGTTATGAATGTGTTTTACAATAATGATGGTGTATGGTTCTCATCGTTTTTTGATTTGTAAATGAATGAACAATGTATCTATGAACAAATAGATGATAATGTAGTTAATGTGATGTGGAAAAAATGGTTCTTAGAAATTCTGACATAGGTATGAGACCCCTATGGTGAGATATGTCATTTTAACATGTATATTAAAATATTTTGACACGTTTTATGAAATGATTTTCATGGCTAGTAGGGGTCCAGTCAAGTCATTGTTCAAGTATTTCATTTACATCATTATTCTATTGTTATACTTCAATTCTGAAATTTTCATGGAATTATGGGAAGTGACATGGGCTTTAGGCCGGAAAAATTAGCACAAAAATTAGGGTCGTAGGCTCAAAATAACTAGGAAAATTCCCTAGTCACATGCATACCCATGTTGTGTGTGTGACTCAAGTTTTCCAGTCACACTCTTTCCCATGTCAAGGAAGTGACATGGTGATTGATGCATGAAAATGTCACTTTTATTCAAGGGATAGCCTCCTAGAAGCTTGGTATGGATCCTACATCCTGTGACATGTGTATAAGGTATGTGTTGTTGTTTGTTGTCGGTTCCACTTCCTTAAGGTGACCTAGTAGGTCAAATAATATCATAGTAACTCTTTTTCACATGTGTTACCCTGGTTGCCTAGTTACTTAGGTAGACGTGGAAGGAGGGTGTTATAGAGTGGCATCAGAGCATGCTTCACCCCTCGGACTGGATGGGAAGTGTTTTGGTCATGCATTTATGTTATTTTCATATGTGTTTTTCATACTTGTTGTATATGTACTTGTTGCAACTGCATGGTGTTGGTCTTGGTGATAATGATGTCACCATGGGAGAGTTGATGGTGTTATTATGAAATGTGTTGTTTATGCATATGAAGTGCCTACATGTTGTCAGGTGTAGATTGCTATGGTTTTTCTTTTCATGCATGAGGTCATGGTATGTGTAGTTGATATGGTCATGCATTGATGACTCAAATCTATCTATAATGATAGTTATGTGTTGATATACCTATTTCTTATATGTCTATATGTTGTTATGATTATTTCTATAAATTTGTTACACTGATTGGTTGATATTGTAGACGATATATCCTCCTTTAATTATGATAACGCACATTTTTTTATTGTGATTTGGTTTACATGACATGAGATGCCTTGCAAGAAGAAATCAAAGACGACTAGCAAGATGGTAGACAACACATGTTTTCCCTTTGAATCAGATGTGAAGCATGTTCTTGAGCACTCTTCTAAATATTAGACACAGTGGGAATTTTAGAGGAAGAAATAAGGAGTTTTAAAGTAGACAACTACATAATCATATAGGCACAGGAGAAACAAGTAGAGGTAAACACAATAATCCCTTAGATTTTTTCATTGTTGCAAAAACAAGGACCACCTCAGATTAGCTATGGACATGAATATGGGACTAATGGGGCATCTGGTAGTTGTTATCATTGCGGTCATAGGTCAGATAGAGATGAAAATATCAAATATCATAGGTTCCTGGACACTTTGGATAAGATAGGTGATAGACATGTACTATTCTAGGTCTTGTTCTGACATGCACTATGATCGTCATCATTATCATCCTTACAGGAGAATCGACACGAGATATTTTATGGATGGGTTTGAAAAAACAAATACACCTACATTTTATGGAGAGATGAAGAAATAATAGGATGAAGAAACATGGTTTCTTGTTAAGATGAAGTTCTTCAGGTTGCATGATGACTCAAAAAACATGAAATACATAATATCTACATTTAGCCTCAAAGGTGAAGCATATATTTTTTGGGAAGATGTGAAGATTGTAAGGGATATTTATGAGGAGGAAATAACATCGAGTGAGTTTTAGAGGCTATTCCTGAGGAAGTACCTATCAAAGAGTTATTATGATGACAGTGAAAAAGAGTTCTATGAAATAACTATGGGATCTATGACCGATGAGGAGTACACTAGCATATTTTTGGAGTTGTTGCGATATATGCCTTAACTGAAGGAGGAGAAGACCAAGATTTAGAGATTCATCAATGGGTTTCAGATAGAATTCACATACATGATTGAGTTTGGCGAGCTTATATCATTGGAGGAGGCCATTCAGAAGCTAAATATTTTTTATGAGAAATAAAAATGAAAATCTTAGACTAAGTAGGATTGGAAGGGTAATGATAGAATAAAGGAAAATGTGACAAGAAGCGAGAAACACCTCAGTTTATAGGTAATAAAGAGAATTTTTCACCACCTAAGAAGTTCAATAGATATGGCAGTGGACAAGGAGTTCGATCTAAGGAGTAGAATAAGGATGAAGGTTAGAAGCCTATACAATGTTAGACTTGTGGAAAAGATCATCGCAGAAGAGATTGTCCACAAAATCAAGGTGGTATACCGAAAATATATAGTGTGCAGGAGGCAAAGATAGCATGAGATGGTGGACAGAGTATTCTAATGATCTATGCATCACAATTTAACAGACAGGAAAATCACCATGTGTCTATTATCGAGATGGATGGTAAGCTTTGTGATCAAGTTTTTTCTATTTTGATTGAACCTAAATCTAATTATAGTTATGTTAATCCTCACTTACTGGATATGTGTGGTTTCAATAAATAAGTGCATGTAGAGTAGTGCATTTGGATACATCTACCAACAAGATAGTTCATCATTGGATAAGATATTTTTCATTTGACATGAATGGTATTCCTACCTCAACACAATTTAATGTATTGTTGTTGGGATCATATAGTATGACTTTGGTTATGGATTGGATATACCTTCATAGGACAAAGGTGGATTTTTATGATGAGGCTATTGAGTGCTTGGATGAAAATAGGAAACAAATAGTCTTATAGGGTAAGAAAAAAAAAACATCAGTGAGAATGGTTACAACTATGTTGGGAAAGCACAGTCACCAGAGAAGGTGTATGTTGTTTTCAATGCATAGTTTAGTTAAAAAGGTAATCAAGTTGAGGATGCATATGGTTTGAGTAGGTACCTAGTTATATAATATTTTTAGGATGTATTCCACACAAATATTTCAAATTTTACACCTCAAAGGGAAGTATACTTTTCTATTGAGTTGGTACGAGGGGCAGCACCGACATCTAAGGCACCTTATAGGATGAGAACACCAGAGTTGGTAGAGTTGAAGTTGTAGTTGAAGGAAATGCTAGATAAGGGATACATTAGGCCAATTGTATCACCTTGGGGTGTATTTTTATTGTTTTTGAAGAATAAATATGGAAATATTAGGTTGTGCATTGATTACAGGCAGTTGAAAAATGTAACCATTAAAAACAGGTATCCATTTCCAATGATAGATGACTTGTTTGATGAGTTTAAGGGAGAATAAATGTTCTTGAATATTTATCTGAGATCGGGATATCATGAGGTACACATTAAAGAAGATTAAATTCAGAAGACATATTTCTAGACTAGGTACAAAAATTATGAGTGTGTTGTTTTTCGATTTGGTTTGGATAATACTCTAGGCCATTTTATGTGCTTGATGAATAGTGCATTGCATCCTTATCTGGACAAGTTTGTTATTGTATTAATTGATGATATATTGGTATATTATGAAAATGAAGAAGAGGATGTTGATCACCCAACGATAGTATTTATATTGTTGAGAGAGCGTCATTTGTATGCTAAGCTCAACAAGTGCAGTTTCTTTTAGACAAAGTTACATTACTAGGGACATGTTTTTTCCAAGGAAGGCATAATAGTGGATGAAAAAAGGATAAGCATTATCATGGAGTAGTAATATCTTAGGAATGTGTATGAGGTAGGATCATTCATGGGGTTATTAGGTTATTACAGGAGGTTCATTAGGGAAATTTCACAAATTTTTTATCTTATCATATCATTGCAAAGGAAAGGTAAGAATTTTGAATGGAAAAAAGAATATGTAACAAATTGGGAGAAATTAAAGTAGTTGTTGACAAATGTTCAAGTGTTAAAGATCGTAGATCTGGACAAATAGTTTGTAGTATGTACATATTCTTGCAAGAGATGGTTTGGTGGATTCCTTATGTAGGAAGGATGTGTGGTATGTTATGAGTCACGAAAACTAAATGAGAACAATAAGAACTATTTGACACATCATCCTATGTTTGAAGTGATCATTCATGCATTAAAGATGTGGAGGCACTATATTCTAGGAAGAAAATTTGTATTGATGAGTGATCGTAGTGGATTCCAATATCTATTCAACCAAATAAATCTAAAAGCCACACAATCCAGATGGTTGGCCATAATTAATGAGTTAGAATTTGAGATCAGGTATTAAAGGTAAAGAGAAAAGGGTTGCAGATGCGCATAAAACTTGGATACATATGAATAATATAGTAGTTATGAGTTCCTATGGGAGAAATCTACATGATAATATCTTGCAAGAAGGTCACTAGGATGTCATGTACATGAATCTTAGGAAAATATTGCAGAAGAGTACATGTATGGTAGTTCTACAGGAATATGTACAGGTACAAGTAGTGGTACATGTAGCTGTAATGGTATAGGTACAAGTAAATGTACAAGTACATAACATATGGACTATCATCTCACAATAGATTGCTTGATCGGGTTTAGAGACAGGATATATGTGCTACACAAGAATGAACTCAAGAAGGTTATCTTGATGGATTTTCATGTGAAACCATATTTAGGTATTCTAGGTTATCAAAATATGGTGAGAGCAATAAAGAAGTTTTACTATCGGTCAAAATTGAAGAGAGATGTAAAAGAGTTTATGGATAGGTGTTTAGATTGTCAACTTCTCAAGGAAGAGTGTACACATCCAGGTGGACTACTACAACCAATTAGTATTCCAGGGTGGAAATGGGAGGTCATTTCCATGGAATTTATCACAGGCTTACGAAGGACATCTAGACAACATGATTCCATCATGGTTGTTGTGGACATGTTGACAAGGGTAGCACACTTCATTCCAATGAAGTCTACATACTTAACGAATGATGTAGCACAGGTCTTCATCAGGCATGTGGTTAGATTGCATGGTGTTGATTGTAGAATATTGTGTCGACCATGGATGTGAAGTTCACTTCCAAGTTTTTGAAGGAGTTTTTTGTAGGTTTGGGCACATAATTACCCTTTAGTACAACTCATCATCCACTGACATATGGGCAGACAAAGAGGGTCAACGATATATTGGAGGACATCTTGAGGATATATGTGATGCATTAGCAGCAGAAGTGGGAAGATTATCTTCCACTGGTAGAGTTCACTTACAGTAATGGTTATCATTAATATTTAAGGATGCGTCTGTTTGAGGGATTGTATGGGCGGAGTTTCAATACTCCCATCAGTTGGAGTGATCCAGTTAACAAGGTGTTGATAGGACCCGATATGTTGGTAGAGATGGAATAGGAGATGTAGGTAATAAATAAGAATGTAAATACAAGAGAGGATAGGCAGAAGAACTATGAAGATCAGAACAAGTTTTTTAAGGAGTTTCAGGTTGGGGAACAAATTTACTTGGTCATCAAGCCCAAGAAGATTTCCTTCTAGATTAGATAATGTGTCAAGATGGAACCTTAGTTTTGTGTACCTTTCAAGATTCTTGAGAGGATTGTGTCAGTAGCCTATCAAATTATACTACCTTCAAAAATGAAAATTCCATGATGTTTTCCATGTGTCATTTCTTAATAAGTATGTTAAACATGTTTATCATGTGATTTACTAATTTTGTTGCAGGTGGAGCCAAAAGGAGAATTCTAGTCGAAACCTCAGTGAATGTTTCATAGAAAGAAGCTCATGCTCCAGAATCGAGTAATTGAGTAGGTTAGAGTGCAGTGGAAGCACTTTGGGCCCGATAACATTGCATGGGAGATGGAAAATCAAATGTGGGCTATGTATCCATCCTTATTCGCTGGTTGAGTGAATGTTTTGGCTTGTGTTTTGGTATACGTTTTTTGGTATATGTAGGTATGATGGTTCAATATATGTACATATGTATATGGATGTAAATACCACCATGATATATGTTATAAATCTCTAATAAGTGGTATGGGTGTCATGTCATAATGATGTTATATTTTCATTTTGTCATGTTTGTTTGCTTCTAAGTAGGCTCATCATTATAAATACTGCGACACACTAAGTTATAAATCTCGATTGGAAGTATGTTTTCCTTATGATAGTCTTGTTGGTTGTAGGTGTCATTGAACACCAATGATGGTGTTCCCCCAAAGGGGAGGCTTCTATTACGTCGCTGGTGAAAATTCCATGTAATAAAAGTTAATAAAGGAAAAATAATAACCAAGCTCATGGGACATGTATTCCAAGATTAAAGTTTGGAAAAACATCCTACTGTGAGTGTTCATATGGTTTGTTATGGCTATGGAAATTGGAAAAGGAAATTTCTAAGGATTTGGAAAGGAAAAGTGGCATTTATTGGAATTTTTTTATCCAAATAATGGAAAACATGAGAAAAGGGAGGTGAAAGGTCACAAGATGCATGTGAGGAGGAAAATGATAGAAAATAATGGAAAATTGAAGAAATTCGAGGCCTCATTAATAAAAAGGCTTATGAGAATCAGTTGGTAACCTTTTGTGAGTTCAGTTTTGGAGCTCTCATTCTATCCTCTCTCTCTCTCATACTCTTCAACACATAGATTTCCTTGGAGCACTCTTGGAAAGTGTGGCGTACTGTGATATTTGGAGCCATAAGGAAGAGGAAGAGGAGGAAAGTGCAAGAGGACATAGGGATCAACAACTACAACGGATTGTGTTTGCAGGTACCCAGTTGCATGTATTTTTTCCTCACTAGTTTTGGAATGCATTTAATATGCATGTGGTTTCTTGGTTATGATCGGTGATTGGCATGGAGGATTTCTTTGACTTATGATGGTTTTTATTAGCCCTGTTATTTCTAGGAGAGCCATAGTGCTATGGATTCATTTGAGTGTTTGCTTTTCGGGTTGTTCTCATGTGCCCTTTGTTGTGGGTTGAGTTATTAGTTCCTGGAAGCCTTGGTTGTACAAATGATTTAGAAGCCCTGTAACAACTTGGGTTGAGTTACAAGTCTTGGAAGCCTTGGTTGGGAAAAATATCTAGAAGACCTTGGTTTTTTGAGTTACTTGTCCTGGAAGCTCTGGTTGGATAGATGCTCTCGAATCCTGGCAACAATTGTGTGTTGAGTGATGAACCTTAAAAGCCCTTGTTGGAACAAACGCTCTGAATCCCTAGATAGCTTGGTTGGACACCAATCTGGTGATGGTTTCAATGTCTGACCGTGAGGTGGAATCATTGGTGAAGTGTTGAGGTGGTTTGACCTCTGGAAGCCTTGGTTCAGTTTTGATGGATTTGTTTTATGGGATTACACATTCATGCTTGGAAAATGGAACAAGGGTGACTAGCTGAAGAGATATTTGGCTCAACCATGTCTATGGTCGAGTGGAACATGCAAGTCCCAGCCTTAGTTGCATTTTCATTATTTCAGTAAGAGCTCGTTTCCTCTTGTATTTATGAGTAAATCTGGTTGTTATTATGTGTCTTATATCATTGTTATGTGCTTGTCATTTGTGTTGTTTTTATGTTGGTTATGAATGTGTTTTACGACACTGATGATGTATGGATCTCATCATGTTTTTATTCGTAAATGAATTAATAATTTCTATGACCAAATAGATGATAATGCAGTTAATGTGATCAGGAAAAAATGCTTCTTACCGATTCTCAGATAAATATGAGACCCCTTATGCTTAGATGTGTTATTTTAACTCATAGATTACATATTTGTGACATGTTTCATGAAATTCCTGTCATAACTAGTAGTGGTCTAGTTAAGTCCTTGTTCAATTGTTTTCATTTACCTCATTGTTGTTTTGTTATACTACAGTTCTTGAAGTTCCATTGAGTTCTTGGCAGTGACCTGGGCTCTGGGCCTAAAATAATGGCACAAAAACCATGGTCACAGGCTCATAGCTGTTGGGAAAAGTCCCTATTTGCACGCATACCCGTGTTGTGCATGTGATTGGAGGTTTCTAGTCGCATTTGTTCCTATGTCAAGGGAGTGACTGGGGGATTGATGCATGAAATGGTCATCTCAATTAAGGGACTATCATCCTAGAAGGTTCGGATGGCTCCTGTGTGTCTTGTAGCTTGTGAAAAAGTTCTGTGCTTTTGTGTGTTGTTGGTTCCACTTCCTTAGGGCGACCTAGGAGGTCGAGTCAAATTAGAGTGACTCTTTGTCACATGTTTACCCCGATTGGCCAGTTCCTTGGGTATATGTGGGAGGAGGGTATTCTAGTGAGGGAGTTAGCCCCTCCCTGAATAGAAATAAGGGAGTCCATCCCTTGTATACTATTGAAATGTTATAAATTAATACATAATATTTAATTCAATAATAATGAGCTATAATCCATGACATTAAACATAATGTCATGTTTTCAAATACTTTACCCCACACTTGTTCAGACACAATTTCTTCATGGCATGGTTGTTTCTCATAGAAAGTTACCCTTGGTAGGTTTCATTTGATGATCCTTCACTCTGCATATAACAATAGTTATCCATAATGACCTCATTGTCTACAATTTGTATGAGTTTTATCCCATCTTTCAGTTCTTGCAAAAGAGGTTAGTTTAGAAAAATTTCACTCCATCATTTCTGAATGTCATGATTATTTCTTGCAATCGCTATCGTTATTAAAATATAATACCAATATTATTAAAAAACATAATATTGTGACTTTTACCATAAAATATAATGTGTGAGAGAGAGAATCCCCACATCTACACTATTTAATTTCTATTGGTTATCCTTTCAGAATCTTCTACGCATCATACATTTTTTCAAGAAAACCACTTTCATGGACATGCCTAAATAAAATTAGAAGTAATCTCCATTACTAATATTTTACTTTAACATGCATAAAAATAATTATTTAACAATTACAATAACTTAACTATTATTGGTAATGCTAGTATGAATCTTAATTCCAAGCGTACGAAAAAATACCACTTTAGCTGCGCATAACAAATAGCCCTAACAGAAGAAATGATTGCTAATATCTTCAGATCTGCAGTTAGGTGATCAAGATAAATGCTGCAAAAATCTAGATCTATGAATTAGAAGACATTAAACAGTAGAAAAAAAAAGATTTACTCCATGCATCCAATAGAAAAGACAAGAATATATCAAATGAATTTTGTATTAATGGCACCTGGGAGGAAAACACAAAAGGGTGTTCCTGGTTCTTCTCAATCTGATGGGTTCTTGTAAGTCCTCAGCACTTCATATCTAGAATTCCTCTCTCTTGATGGTATAGAAAACCCAGAAAAAAATGGAAAAATATGGCTATGATGGTGGATCAATAGCCAGACCAAAAGTTTAGATCTAGAGTGATCTTTAGGCAACAAGAGGTGAAAAATGAATGGAAAAACCCTTCTATTTATAACAAAATATTGAGTTAGTCTAGATATTGGCGCATAATTAAAATATTATTAACCAAATTAAGATCCAACTTTTATGGAATATTTTATTATATTTGTTGGAGGGAAAAATAATTTGACTTGGGTAAAATCCCTTTATTTGTAAATAACAACAAAATGATTTATTTATCATTTTAAGGATTTGGTTGAGTAATAATAAATAAATAAATGATTTATTTATCATTTTAAGGATATGGTTGAGTAATAATCAAATAAATAATGATTTATTTAATTATTTAAGGGAGATTTAGTCAAAGAATATTATTTAAATAATGTTTAAATAATTATTCTTATAAAATAATAAGATAAATAATGATTTATTTAATTAATTTCCTTGTTTTGGGTTAAATATAACCAAGAATATTAATTAAACTGCTGTTTAACTAATTATTCCTTGAGGAAAATCAAACAAATATATATTTATTTAATGTTTCGTCATGGGTTTTCCTGTTTAGACCATAAAAAACTTAATAAAGGTGGTTTACTAAGTTATTTTCATAGTGAACATGATTTTACATATGGTAACATTGGTCTTACATGGTGTACTTGGGTCCATATAATGACAATGAGTTAGATGACCAAAAGACGGTGTAACGGATTTCCCCCAGCGTGCGAGCGTTAGGGGCTAATCCTATGACCGAAGTATGTTGTATGAACTCAAACACTAGACGTCGAAGGGGAAGTCAAAGGGAGAGGAGTATAAGGTAGACTAAAGTGCTGAAAGAACTAGACCCTGATGAGGCGAGACTTACAGGTGTGACAAGTCTCTTTGATGAGTGAGTACCTATGATATAGGCAGTGGGGGAGGCATATCTATGCCTGCCAAGGCAAAATACAAACAATGAGGCATCCGGAAACCCACGAGACGAAATAATAAAGCATATTCGCACATAAACATGAGCCAGATAAATAACATGATAATGAATCCCACATACATATTGTGCCTAGGATAATAGCCAGGACTATATACAATAATATCTGAGTACATGAGATATGAATACAACATAGATGCCCCTATAAATAGGAAAGGGCTCTGAAAATTTGACTGAAGGCACTGCAAGCGACTGAGGCCGGTATCATCAAATCAGTGGAGTTGCATCGAAGGCTGGAATTAAGAAGTGATCGAGGAATGTGAGGGGCTACCTATAGGGCCACCCCCTCATGAGGGCTGTGACATCTCACACACGCCCTGGAATCACTGATATCAGTTGTTGCATCACTGAACCATCAAGTATACGGATCTCGATCACGCTCAAAGGAGCTGGAGCTAAGAAACAATCAAGTCAAAGGGAAATAAGGAGTCCCTTTACCTGAACTGGGGCACCGAACAAAAGTGGAAGCTGGAACCAAGGTACATTTCCCTCTAGACCTGTCTTATGGAATGAATGAGCTGATGTCAATAGAAGGAGGTCCGCCATTGGTGAGGCAATAAGGGATACTCAACTAAGGCACGAGAGGAAATAGTAGAGCAACTGATAGACTGACACTAGTGATGATGATGAAAGGGAGAGTACTAAGTAGCGAATGTATGACTTCCCTTGTTAGAACATAAAGGGCATGGATGACCTGGCAGCGACTGACACAACCCCATGAGGGTTAGGGGACAGTGGGACTGAAGGCCATAATGTGCGACATGAGAGAGGGAATAAGCAATGAAGGATGTAGGACTATAGCGCGGTGCCAAGGGACTCAAGATAGACTACATGAATGCAATGATGACTCAACTTGGATGCTGTAAACAACGGTGACTTGACAGTGCTACCACACAGAAAATGGGTCCAATGGGAACCATAAACACATGAGTACGAGATGGTAACTCACGATGAAATTTGACACGAGTGTCGACAAGTACGGAGGTAAAGTGGTGCCCCCACTACAATTGTTGCAAGTGAATATATTTGATTTTGAGGAAGGGTGAAGTGGCACTTCTTGATAAAATGTGTCCCGATGAAGTATCAGATCATGAAAAAATAACAGATACCAATTTGAGGACTCAGTGAGAGCGTTCCAACGGTGAGGACGGTTTGGTAAACGGAGCTACGGTTCGGTCGCAGCAGGAAAAAGAAAAAATAGGGGTTTCTCTTTTAATAAGGCATTTCCCTCCAAATTCACTCATTTTCATGTGGAGCTCTGGTGAATGTAGAGAGGAGAGAAGGCCCTAAATCTTGCGGCGATCATAGCTGGAAAATTGACTGTTGGAATTGAGATCTGTTAGTTGCAGGTAAGAGGCCTAACCCTACTCTTTATTTTCAGTGGATTAAAAGTTAATATTAGGTCCCTAGGCCTCAGGAACAACCCCCTACTCCTCTTCACGTCCGGGTCGCAGGGGCAACGGATCGAGTTGACGGCCCAGGATATATATTTCTTGACTGGTCTCCCACCACTTGGGATGGTAGGGAATACTCAGCTAGTATTACCGCATGGGTGGAATATCATAGCGTTCGTAGAGTGCCATTGTCGGCCAGGTCTCCAAGTCAAGGGGACTTGGATACCCATCGAGGATTTGGAGAGGTTAGAGACCCGTGCTGTGGCAATAGCGGTGCTACGGATCCTGGGCAACCAGGCACTCCATCACATCACTCGGGGGAAAATGATGCTTGTGGAGAGTGTTTTGAGTGGGACCTACTATGGGTGGGCCCAGATGATGTTTTCGTCATTGAAATGAAAGTTTTCGCTATATAAGCGGCAAGTGAAACATGACTGTGCATATGGTATAGTTTTGTGCTCGTTCTTATTTGAGAAGATCCTGACACTTTAACCTCGCATACAACTCCAAGATGGGTGCTCGAAAGAGCTTAGGATGCACCGGTGGGGGCGACTACTGTGTATGGGAGGAGGCAGAGTAGTTGGACGGGTGTTCTGTCCTAATTTCTTTGCTCATTGGGATCAGATGTCGTTGTATATAAATGCCTATCCCTATAGTGGGATGAATTATTATGGGGACCCAGATCTGCCATTGCCGCCTGGTCAGATATGGGGACTGGATGTTAAGTGGCAAATTTCTAATCTTTTATGTGCATGTAAATTTTCTAGAATATTGTATGTGATATTGATTCTTTTACTTTTGGTATGCAG
This sequence comes from Pinus albicaulis, assembly GCA_034641835.2. Classification (NCBI taxonomy): domain Eukaryota; kingdom Viridiplantae; phylum Streptophyta; class Pinopsida; order Pinales; family Pinaceae; genus Pinus; species Pinus albicaulis. The sequence continues at coordinate 1,226,053,870 of CM076577.1, read as the reverse complement.
ATACAGCACCGGTAAAACCGGTCGGGTACATGGGACAACCTGCAGTATCGAGGGCTGCAGGATCTAGTGGACCAAGGGCACAACAAAATGAGGACGCAAAAACCCTTCTAGAGGACATCCGTCATATATGGGAGAGGCTTTTGATTGATGTTTCGGAGCATGATTGGCAATAATTAGATGACCAGTACATAGATCCATGTATTGGTTTACCCTCAGAATGGCGAGGGGTCATCTGGCGCATGGCGATGGTTGCATAGGGTATGCATCATCTACGAGCTGTGGCGGCAAAGCCATTGGCTCAGGATCCTCCAGATGTTTCTGTGTTCGATCCCTAGTGGAGTCGCCAGTTGTTAGTATGAATCTTAATTCCAAGCGTACGAAAAAAGACCACTTTAGCTATGCATAAAAAACAACCCTAGCAGCAGAAATGACTACTAATATCTTCAGATCTGCAGTTAGGTGATCAAGAAAAATGCTGCAAAAACCTAGATCTATGCATTAGAAGACATTAAAAAGTATAAAAAACAAGATTTTCTCCATGCATCCAATAGACAAGACAAGAATATATCAAATGAATTTTGTATTAATGGCACCTAGGAGGAAAACACAAGAGGGTGTTCCCGGTTCTCCTCAATGGGATGGGTTCTTGTAAGTCCTCGACACTTCAGATCTAGAATTCCTCTCTCTTGATGGTGTAGAAAACCTAGACAAAAAGGGAAAAATATGGCTATGATGGTGGATCAATAGCCAGACCAAAAGTTTACATCCAGAGTGATCTTTAAGCAACAAAAGGTGAAAAATGAATGGAAAAACCCTTCTGTTTATAACAAAATATTGAGTTAGTTCAGATATTGGTGCATAATTAAAATATTATTAACCAAATCAAAATCCAACTTTTATGGAATATTTTATTATATTTGTTGGAGGGAAAAAGAATTTGACTTGGGTCAAATCCCTTTATTTGTAAATAATAAATAAATAAATGATTTATTTATCATTTTAAGGATGTGGTTGAGTAATAATAAATAAATCAATGATTTATTTATAATTTTAAGGATATGGTTGAGTAATAATCAAATAAATAATGATTTATCTAATTAATTTTCTTGTTTTGGGTTAAATATAAACAGGAATATTAATTAAACTACTATTTAACTAATTATTCCTTGAGGAAAATCAAACAAATATAGATTTATTTAATGTTTCCTCATGGGGTGTCCTATTTAGACCATAAACAACTTAATAAAGGTGTTTTACTAAGTTATTTTCATAGTGAACGCGATTTTACTTATGGTAAAATTGGTCTTACATGGTGTACTTGGGTCCATCTAATGACAATGAGTTAGATGACAAAAAAATGGTGTAACAGGTTTAAGGCCATAAGTTTAATGCATTTAATAAAAAAGTGAAAGTATGGGAATATGTAACATTACTCATGCATAAAGTCTATAGAAGCATGCCCATTTATCCTCAATTTCACATGCATTAAATAAATTCTTAAATATTATAAAATCATGCCTTTGTATTCATTTTAACACACTTTAAAAAAATACATATACCTATAAAACCATTCTTCCATTTCCATATTTCGAATACTTGAGTAAATGCATTATAGTTATAAAATGACAAAAGAATTTACAACGGTCGACTATTGTTTATAAATGTAAAAATGATCACAACTTCACTGATGTATTTATCTAAAGAAAGGAATTTCCATATGAAACCCACATTTATATTAACAACCTCCAATGCGATGCATACCAACCATATAATGATTCTCCATGCCATGGTTTAAAATACTTGTACCATAAAATTACCAAATGGATTAATGCATACCTTAATTTTCAAAATGGGCTTCACACCCACCATAATCCTCATTTTATTTCAACTCAATCTATTAATTAATGGTCTCCTTTAAGAGAATAAAACGTAAAGTAGATACATAATTTTATAGTACTGTTAATTGTAATTTACATGTAAGCACATAGATCTCTTCAAGCTTATCAATGGACTAGAATATTTTAGACATAACTTATATATTTAACCTTTAAAGAAGAATTTGTTTTAAAAAATTACCCATCCAATATTTTTAATTAATTTAACATAGTTAAATTATATTTCTATGCACAAGAATCGTGCAATCCCTTTCAAGAGAATATCATGGGCCACTTATATATTTATGCACAAGAGTCATGCAATATTTTACAAGAAAATAGCATGGTTATCCCATATTTTTATACACAAGGATTGTGTAAACATTTTCAAGAAAACAACAAAAGTAACCTATCTTTTAATGCACAAGAATAATTCAAACCTTATGAAGAAAATAATAAGGCTAATCTATATCTTTATGTGCAAGAACAATGCAAACCTTTTCAAGAAAATAAAAGAGTTAAGTTATCTTATCTTTCCATTCAATGATTGGAGTTTATCGATGGAGGTAATCAATGACACCTTTACTCTGCATATTCTTTCAGTGTGGTCTCCTCTATAGACATGGACTTCAAAACATCAACTCCTCTCCCATTATATATCAACCCTTTAGTAAAACAAAGTTCATGAAGGAATTTCAATAAAAACATCGAGCCTACCACTGAAAGTTTTTCTTGAATCTAGGATATCATCACCCCATTGACAACAATGAATAGATCTTGACCCAACCTTAGTATAAGGACACTTGAATACCTTAAAAAATATGAGGCAATCACAATATATCCAAGGAAACATGGAAATTGATCAACTGCAACAGATAATTGCAAGCCATTATAGCACTACCACTCGTTTCCCAAAACTGAGACCTTCACCTTGCATTTATGTTCTAACAAAGTTAACGATCAACCGAGAAAAGTAACGACTACCCATTTTTTTGTGGTAGCAAAAAATCATCTGATTTTGAAAAGTATTGATCCAAAATAAACCTTTTTTTTTAGAGCATATTTTTGATACTTTAAATCTTCTTACGTATCAATTATGAACATAGTTTTTTAAATGTTAGTGATTTTCAAGTTGATTTTGAAAAGTGTTAAAAGAACATCAACCCATTTTTTTAGAGGACTTATTTTTGACACTTTAAATTTTCAAATGTATTCAGCGCGGATAATTATTTTTAAATTTATCAATTTTTAAATTAGTCATCTATTTTTTGTGCTTCTTCATCCCTATAATATTTGTTATTAAATGTTTTTTATGCTTTTGTTTTTTTGTCTTTCTTTTCAAATTTTATTGTAATGAAATATTCATTTTTTTGCATAGTTAAAAAAATGGTGAACATTATAAAGTTAAGTTTTTCTATATATTTATGTATTATTAATTAATATTTCAATGCATATCAAAGAATTTTCACTAAAAAAATTAATTTTAAACATTTGACAAATAAATACACTTTTTGAATATAGATATAATAAAAAAAATACACATTTTGAGACTTTTTTGTTAAAAATGAAATGTCAAATAAAAAAAATTCACGGGAAAATATTAACAAAAAATATTTAAAATACATTTTATTAATTTTATATTAAAAATTAATAATAATCACAATGTTTTTACAAAAATTAATGATTAACATAAAAATTAAACTGAAAATTAGATAATACAAATGTTAAACATATAACAACAATAATTGAGTACATATTCTTCACATAAAATTTCAAACTCAAAACATTACAGGTATAACTAATGAATAGTTCTCAAAATTGAGCTTGATTTGCAAACATAACTTAAATTTAATCAATAATATCATATAATTGATGTTAATAATCTTCTAAAGTCTCCTTGTTGTCTTCTTCCATAATATATTTTTCTTCAGTTTTGTCATTTTCCTCTTAGAATAGATCTTTGATGTTTGGAAATCTCGCAAAGTATCATTTTCCAATCATTCAATCTAATGGTGGTCGAGGTTTATTTTCATTTTTTTCTACACATGATTCTTTAAAGTCCCCCTTCCTTGAACCAATTTCTTGTGTTGCATCTCGAAGAAAATGAATTGCATTAATTCTTTGTTGAATAAAACTCCATTGTAGTGAGTATTTTTCAATGACACTGCAATTTCTTCCTTTTTGTAGGTAACATTATAGTGTTGTACCGAATCATAAAGAAATAAATAAATAATTAAGTAAATTAGTATAAACACATAAAAAATAAAAAATAAATTATTGAAATTCAATTTTATATAATAAAAATTACCTGAACCTAAGAAAAAATCGAAAACCCAATCTCCTTCATTTGAACATAAATATATAAATATCTAATCAATGACTATGGTTTCTTATAAAAGCCAACTATCTCATTTTTCATTTTTATCCTCACATGTTAGATTTCTTACAAAGACATCATGAACCAGTTCTTGGCTACGACTCTTTCCATCTATTCGATTTAGAAGAATAACTGTATAACTATCATATTTTGTCCAATGGTAAACATGGATGAACTCACAATCACTTACAATTGGCTGATCTTCGCAAGAAATAAGATTTGACTTTTTCATGTAACATGAAATAGTAAAAGTTTAGTTAAATTGTACATTTTTTCTTTTTTAACTTTTTTCAAACATACAATTTCAATATCTTACCATGTAAGTTGTATCCTTGAGTTCAATTTTCCATTGAAGCTTGATAATAACATTGCAATTTTTGTGTCTGAATGGAAAGTCACAAATCTCCAAAGTGGTGATGTTGTGACTTCTTGAAACTCCGTAACCACTTTATTAAAAGTTTGATAACTTTAAGGCTCACTATCATATGAAATGTTTGGGAAATTGAAACCATGAGGAATATTTGCAATAAATAAGGCATATTTCATTTTAGGTATGCGTTTTGGAAAGTCTTCACAATCATCTTGTATCATTTGATATTGGATAGTGTCAATTTCATTCCAAATGAAATGACTAAGATGAAGATTAGGTTCAACATTCTTAATATGTTTCTTTCTCAACCTTTCAAACTTATTTTTTTCAATAAAGTTTTTAAAACTATTTGGTACTCCATATACATCCTTCTTCTACATTTTTAATGAAATAAACAAATATATGTATAGTTTACGTATGAATAAAATGAATGTATAGATAAATGTATATTTTTTAATGCAAGATACAAATACTTAAATGTTGTTGTCGAATTTGAATCTCGGTAGTTGCGTACATCATCCTGAGTCTCTTCATTCAACATTTTAACCTTCTATTCTTGTATTTTCATTAAACGTTATGATTTAATAAATAAAGTAAAAAAATTTAATATAATGATCTATATAACAAATAGTACCAACAAAAATACGTTATATTTAAAATACAATTATAATACAAAAATAAGAAAAAATAATTCAAAAAAAATACTTTTTAAATTCCAAGCACATTTTGTACAATGCTAATTCACCTGACTTTACACGAGATAATATTGATTTGATTAGTGTGTCATCCTTCACCCCTTACATTGTTCTACAAGGTGTGATAGTCATATAATTTTCAATATGATTTATTTCAGGACCTATCTTACTGCTGGTGCATATTAAGGGTTTACAGTTTTTATCCTTCTAATTTTTTATGGAAATATTCTGCAACATGTTGAAAATATAATCAGTCAATTCCCATATCTCCCCAGTTCTAAATGACAACTAGAAAATGTTATGCATTCCTATGAATAAATATGAAACTACTTTTCCACCTTTTGAATTGATTTTTTCCTCAATTTGGTAACCTATTTCCATACAACATTCCTTGTAACTGTTTAGACTGACGTTTTCCTTATCGCCACCACATTTTTCTTCAAATTGACTATGAATAAATCTGACCCTTTGGATGAAAGTCATAGACATAGTATACTCATTATTTATATTATGATCCCATGGTAATAATTTTATTGATTGATTTATTTATTTATTTTGTTTTTTTTGTTTTTTTGTTTTTTTGTTTTTTTATTTATTTATTTATTTATTTTTATTTATTTATTTATTTATTTTTCTGTTAAACTAGCATAAATGATACATGTCATTGTTTCAAAAAGTGAGTTATTGAGATATTCTTCCATCAATTATCTTCTATATTCCACACAATCGTTCCCCAAAATTACATAATATTTGTATTCAGTACATATTTTCCTCTCAAATCCCTCTTTGTTGGGAACATGAATTGGATCAACAAGAACCAGATGTGCATATGGAGTGTACCTAGTCAATGTTTTTAATTCATGGACATGTAGGTGGTGTGGCTTTCTAATTTGATATTTAAATTGTTCTTCATTTGGCTTCTATAATTGGCTTACATTAAGCTTAAATGTTTTTCCACCATTAATTAAGCTATTATTCATTGAATGATATCAAATGGTTTTTTTTTTAATAATGGCAACTTCTAAATCATCACTTGGTGTTATTATTTTACCTACTGCCTTGAGAGCTTTCACGTTGATCTTCACTCATGCCTATGAGTTTTACAGATTGAAAACCTTTTTATTTCTTCCCCTTACCCGTTAACATATTTTGTTTTACCTAAATAATCTCCTCATCATCAACTCGAAGAGAGGAATCCGTAGGAATTTTTATCTTTTCTATTTTATAGCTTTTCTCCTTTTCAACAACAATTCTAATCTCATTCTTGCTAATGGAAACATAGCCTTTAGCTTCAAATTCCATATATTCAAAGGTGACATGTTTACCTTCGAGAAGATTGATCCACTTTAGAAATTATTTTTTAACCCCCCGTATGTACTCTTGGAGTCTTATGAACTCTTTTTCATTTCTTCCTTCTCCCTTTTTCTTCTATTTCTATGTCAAACCTGTTGATCATATTCATAATATTTGTCTCTAGATAATAAGTACCCTCCAACGTAATTGAAAGACCCTCAACAAAATCCTATAAAAAATAATATAATATGTCACTGATAAATAAGTTATAGAAAACATAATAATACTTAAAATAATGCATAACACAAATATAAATATAAATGTTGACAATATTATTTGCCATTTTTAACGTAACTTCTTCACACATCTTTGTATATTTTTCATATATGTCATATTTGACCTTTAAGAGATGATATATAATATTTTCACATGTCGTGGCTAGTTTTGTAAGAACATAAACAATATTTGTATTCTACATCAAACATATGTTTGGTGCTTCTCCCATCACCTCATATTGTTAACCAAAGTTAATCATACTACAACATAGATATACATGTACACCTCAATTACTTTCTCTATCTTTAACATGTTGATCCGGATTTATGTAGGAACACAATAATACAAAAAATAAACATAAAAACAAAGATGTAGTAGAAACAATATTTCATTTCATTAATATCAAATAACATAAATATGCTTATAGACATAATGGAAATAATATAGCTAGGGCGCTGGTAGTGTATCTTTGAGAAGAAATGTGGCGTATACCAGCCTCTAGAATAAGTTACAACGATTCTTAAGGGAATATTTATTATTGAGAAATAATTTAAAACCCTAAACATCCAAAAACGTAACCATAGGATATGAAGCGTCAAAAATGTGCACCCTGTTTGGGTAAATTGGTATATCAATCTTCTCGGGGACGTAACTTTGGCATACAATCTCTGTTTGACACGCTCAATACCTTGTTAGAAAGATCTATCCGAGGAATAAAAATTTTGAGTAATAAATATTGGTCAAAGGCCCCATGTTACTCCTTATTTTCCCAACAAAAAAAAATTTAGTGCCTCAAAATGGCTCTGGAAGTTCAGGAACCGAAAAACTGCTAAAAATAGTAAGTTGTGCTGAAACTGAAAAGCTAAAAGAATCGATGGTGGGGGTCCAAATGGAATATGTGGGTGGCCAACAATATCCACCTAGATCATTTGTGCCCCATTGTGAGGCAATGGTCCCCATTGCATTAATATCCTCCATGAGATGAGGCAAATCCTGCTGAATTGGGTATCAGATTTTTCGAAGATGTCATGGACCCACGGGTGGACATGCTTGATGCATTCAGTAAATTTCGTTTCTTTATCAGCCCTATATAGTACATGTGTATATTATTTATATGTGGTCGCATGAGGTATGGAAATATGATGTGGTGGTATGCCTACGGTCAGATCAATGGAGTGCTTGACCTGACAGTGTAGAGGAACCTTTGTGGGTAAGGAGAAAATGCTCTCGTATTCCTCCATGCCTTTGTTTATTTTCTGTTGTTAATGCAAGGGAGCCCTATTTCGAGGTTATGGCCACAATATTCTTATTTCCTTGTGGGATAATAGTAATTCACATAAATTTCCTGGTTTGGGAAGCAATCTTACTATGTTTTTTTGCAGTAGTAAAAGAGATGGAAAGAGTTGGTACTACCTCTGGTATCCTATACAAGCTACTTCTCAAAGAAATAATAAAAAAATGAGGCCTACACTCATACACATCATGTCAACTCCAAAATTATGGTTAGCCCAATAATACATCAAACACATCAAGAGGAGCAACATCACACAATACCTCATCCGTGAATGTCTTGATGCTTGATGCAGGAGCATCCTGCTTGATTTTCATTAAAATATTGTGTAAATAGGGTGTTGGGGGTCCTGTGATTTGGAAAATTGGAAAACCAAATGACAAGGAAACATCTGAACCACTTTGGAATCTTAGGATCTAGCCCTCTTGGATTCTAAGAGGGATCTCTCCATATGTGTGTTAGAATGATATGCTTTTAAAGCTTATGATGTGATATTAGGCTAGTTATGGAGTACAAGGGGTTTGTTTGTTTGTTTTTGGTTGGGAATCATTAACTGAGAAGGTCATGTAAAGTGAAGGAGGGAAAAATTAGAAGGATGTTTTAGCATGGGAAGATAGGTCAAGAAAACGTGTCAATCCATTGGGCTATGGAGTCATAAAAGGGTTTACTTGCACAAAAAATATTCAAGGGTTTCCATAGGGCAAGTCATCTATATCAAAATATCTCATTAAGTTTATTTTGTGGTTTGGAACATTAAGAAGTGTGGTGAAAAAGGCAAACATATAATAAAACAAAGGGTAGCCTAAGATCAGGTATGGACTTTGAGCCTATCCTGCTTTTGGCATACTCTTAAGGGAAAAACATTTATGATAAACATAAAAAGTAGCCTAAGATCAAGTAAGGACTTTGAACCTGTCCTGCTTTCGGTATACTCTTAAGGGAAAAAAATTTAAGATAAACATAAAATGTAGTCTAAGATCAAGTAAGGACTTTGAACCTATCCTGCTTTCGGCATAATCTTAAGGGAAAACATTTAAGAACAATGTCTCAAGTTTTACTCAACAAGACATGGGCTCACCAACATTCCTTGACTGGTTATACTCCATTGAATTATCCTCAAACACACAATTAGAAGAAAACATAGAGATAAAGCTTATCAGTGAGAAATAGGGTACTTTGCAGTAAATCCTACTCTAAACTTTTTGATATTTATCGGAGAAAGTGGACAGTATGAAAACATAAAGAGAATAACAATTACGGTAATAAAAACATCACCAATAATATAGACCAGGATCCCGTGAATCTTCTTTTTTATTTGATGTGCAAAAATAGTCACATACTTTAAGTCCAATGGCTTTCTACTCTCCAATACTTCTCTTCCCAGCCTACTATATTACAACTACTCAGCTAATTCCACTCAATAATAGTTCAAACAATAAATAACTTTCCAACCCTTTACAATGAATCTTCAATGAGTACTTATACGTGAATGAGGAGGTGGAGTGAAAGAAAAGGTCTCTGAAGGCTTCATAAATGACAGAGTAAATGTTTTTCGACCTTTGTGACCATTCAGGGCTCAAGGAAAAATGAAATAAAGTCTATCTCTACAGTTCATTAAATTTGTGAACTGTTTAGCAGCCTTTGTTGACCTTTGGGATTTTTTTAGGTAGGTTGGCAATAATTTCTGAACTGCATTTGCAAAATATCTCTGACTGTAATAGCTTTGCATGTATCTTTGAGAAAAATAGGCCAGTAGGTGGCATTTTGGTCCTTTGGTGGAGTAAAGGCTTCGGTGATTTGTCATTCGAAGCCATCTTTCTGTTGATTTGTCTGATTATGCTCTTTAAACTATGATTAGGCCTTCGATATAGCTTTAGGCCTCCTTTAATCATCTTTCGGGCTTTCTGTCCTTTTTACTGACTATTTTGAGCTTTAATTTCTTTGTCTTTCAATGTGTTTCATCCTTGAAAATCAGTGGCTAAGTCCTTGATCTTCGGGCTTTATGCTTTAACCTTTAATCTTTAATCTCTTTTCTTCATTGATATTCACTGTTTGTGTACAGGTCTGCTACACTGGAGGGTTTAGTATAACAATCAATGGTCATGAATCACTGACCAAACTTTAATGATAAACCCTGAAATATCCCATTCCTTCGTTATTTCGGCCTTTAAGGATCGTCATCTTCAGCCTCTGCAACTATATTTTATGTGGGAGGGCTTGCAACTTAAGGCCGCCATTAAACCTACAATAAAGCATCAAACAATTATATAAAACCCTGCGTTTTGGTTTAACTGCTAACAGAGGCTAGGAGTGGTGATGGAGCGATGCAGAAGAAGGTGGATGAACTGGAGTGTATTCCATGGAGGAAACCATGAAAAACAAGGTTTAAATTTGCTTGTGGCGTGAAGTAAGCATCGGTGGTTTGGCAAAAAACCAGAGGCTGTTTTTGCACAGCGCTAGGGCAGTAAGTGGTTTTACCTCGAGCGAACGTGATAGGGCTCAGGTGTTGACACCTTTCCCTATAAAACCACCCATTTCATGTTCAAATTACACACCGGGGAGGTTTCATGAGTTGGGTGCGAAGAAGATCTAGGACCGTCAGATCTGTGGGATCAACGTTCAAGATATTTTCGATGGAATGATTTGGTACAGGATGATCGATAGGAACGAGGGTGAAGAAAAGGAGCACGGACCATCCAATCCAGGGGAGCCAAATCGATGGCTATGGGTGAGCGCGATGGTTGAATAGATGCGCGGGGGTAAGAGCGGTAGGCCTTGACGGTGACGTCAGTAGTCCTATCTTTTTAGTGGAAAGTCTGATCAGCGGGGTGAAATGGTGGTCATTAGATCTGAATATATCAACGGTGGATATTAACTGCGAGGGGACTGGACGATATAGAGGGATATTAGGGCCAAGTGCCTCCACAATGAATGGGAAATAGGGAAAAATGCTGGCCGTTGGATTGGGAGAAGATCGATGGTGGAGATCGAGGGTGTGGGGGGACTATGAAGTACGGGCCAGTTTGGTCGGGTGCCCCCACAGTGAACCTGCACCGTAGGTCTGGGTTAATTAGATGGTAAGGGTTGAATCAGGGCTGCGCACATCGGCGGAAAAAAGGGTTTGGGAATGAGGAAAGAGATAATGCGATGGCATGATGACTGTCCGATCAGGAGGATCGACGGTCCAGATGAAATCGGAGTGCCGCAGAAATGAATGAATGGAGAAAAGGGGTAGCGAAACAGTGAGAGTGTGCCAACCGTTGGATCTGGGGGAGATAGATCAATGGTCAAAAATACATCGGTGGGGAGGATTTGGTAAGTGACGATCAGGAGGAAAACTAGTTGGTGTGATGGAGCGAGAACCGTTAGATAAGGGAGATCAACGACTCAGATCCCATTGGCGGGGAAACATAAAGAAGCGAAAGGAATAGGGGCGGAGCAAAATACGAAGTGTGAAAAGGGCTAAATACTGTGGCCGATGGTCGTGGGTCTCAGTTGCATGGAGAAAGTGCTGAGAACTTAAGCCCGCGGGGGCTTAAGCCCGACTTAATGAAAAAGTTGGTTTTTAAGGCCGAAATGGGGTTTTTTGAGGGCTTTTGAGGGGTTTTGATAAGTTGGAAAAAGGGGTTTAAAACCAAATAAAGTGGATTTATAAGGTTTTAAGGGGATTTTGAAGGAAATAAAGGGTAAAATGAGGAAAATGGGTGACATGAAGGGAATATTTTGAAATGGAGAAATGGTGGGAATTATGGCTTTGAAGGCAGTTTTGTTTTTGAATCAGCAGGGCTTCTATGAGGAATTTTGAATGATGATTATCAATGGAAGGGATTTCTTGAGGATAAATAACAAAGAGAGGCTTGAAGAAGTCACATATTTTGCATGAAATTTGTTTCTTGAAGATTGAAAGACTTGTTTTAGCCATCTTTGAATATGTCAAAATTATGGTGATGTCTTTTTAATTATTTTATCAATTATTATGCTCATTTTTATTTAAATTAAGAGATAATAATCTGAGTGTGAGGATTATTGTAAATATTCTCTTAATTAACTGAGAATATGAGGGAATTGAGTTGGGCATATAATTTAGGGATTATGAGTTCCTTAAATGGAACTTAGTTGAGTCAAATAATGGATAAATATATTTTAGGATTTGGTTGAGATTTGTGTGGAGGAAATCATGGATTGGAGCTAATTCATAATTGCGTATAAATATGAAGCTTGTGTGAGAGTGAGGGATACAGTGAGAGATAGAGAGAAATGGTGTGAGAGTTCATCTGAAGGGTGAGAGCCGAGAGGCCAGCCATTGTAATATTCGACCAAGGAATGGTTTCCATTTGTAAATTTCTAGTTGTATCTTATGCAATTATTTAGTTACTATTTGGCTCTCTCTTCATATGTATTTTGAATTGAGTATAAGTATATTTTATTGAAGATCAAAACAAGTATTTCATGTAAGAGGAACACACACTCTATTATTGTGCACAAGGATATGTTTTGTGCAGAATCCCTGCATTATTTGGTATTAGATTCGATGATCCATGCCTGGCGAGATGCGATTGGAGGTCTTGGAGGTAAGAGTTTAATGTGTGATATATTTTTTGAGGTTTGATTTGAATATGTGATTTATTTTGGAAGCAGGTTTAAGGGGTTGAGAAGCTACACAATGTATAGACTAAATAGTTGAAATAGACACTATCATTGAGTTGTAGGTGCAAGGTGGTATTAACCAGAGTCGATTCGAAGCAGAGAATGTCAATCTTAAATTACCTACGTGGAGAGTTTCTATTACACTTAGCTGAAATCACTTTTCACAATAGTTAAATCAGATTATTAACTATTTGTAGGGTGAACTTCTTTGCTGTGATATATGTTAATGTTTAAATGGTGGCAAATTGAAGCTTATTAAAGTATCAATTAACATTCAAAAAACTGTTGTTCTTTATTTTTCCGTAGACATTCTGGTTTTTGGCAGAGCTTCTGCATCATTTTATGTTTAGTTGCAGGGTATTTACATCATTTGGTATTAGAATGTTACAATCGTGAAATGGAAGGCAGACTGTTTTGTAAGCGGATTGCTAGGATTGATAGTTCGGTGAAGGTAGAACAAATCATGAGTGTTTTTGTAAACGGATTGGTGATTTGGGGATGGTATAACAAACCATGTGATTTGGAACCACACTCATATAGAATCACAAGTCGAAGGTGCAGCGGAAGCGGTGGAACTCTGCATTGTCAAACTAGCATAAAGATTGGAATTCTGAATCAGGTTGAACCGTGAATGAGTCGAGCGAAATTTTTGCACCTTGGAACTACGTTATTTCTGGAATTGGTGTTGGTATAAGCTCCAAAGCATGAATCCATATATTTCAAGAGCTAAAAAAAGGAGTGGCTTTGAGACAAGCGGAAGTATGACAGAGGGTTTTGTAGAAATCATAAGTAAATGCGGAATGGTGAATTGGGATTGGAACCCTGACTTGACAACAAGCGGAACTGTATAGCGAACGTAGAGGTGGTTGAACTTTGAATGTAGTAATAGTTGTAGACGACGCTGGAGATAGAGTGTAGAGGCAAATCAGACTAAAGGTTGTGTATTCGTTGTTGTTCTCTGCGTCAACGTGCATGCCTTTTTGTCGACACTACATGAACCTTTAGATGCTATCATCCTAGAATTGTGGTGTGAGACCAATGTAACTGTTGTCTTGTGTGAAATATTTATGAGACACATGCAGAGATAATGAACTCCATTATATGTGGAAAGCCTGCAAGGAGTGTTTATAATTGTTCGACAACCAGAGTTGCGCACTAAAACAAAGGAAGGTATGAATTCCATCACATATGGAGAGTACAAAATTTGGGTTTATGTATAATATAATTTCTTGAAGGAGGAGATCATTGTGTGGTGATCATCACTTAAGGAGTCCTGTTAGGAGAGGATGCAGTTCTTTCAAAAATAAAAGTGTTGTGTGAAGATCCTTGGAAGCGTGTAAGAGAGGCTTTGTGGAGCAGTAAAACTGAGTTGCAATGTGAAATTGAAAATTTGAAATTCACATAGACAGAAATGTTGTAAGAAAATTTTGAGATCTTTCTTGTAACCAGTCAATGGGTTGAGCGTAGGTTCACTCAGACATATTAGAAGGGTGCATAAAATTGGAAAGGTATGTTCAGTAAAATTGTGGGACCGAGCATATTATATGTTGACATTTTTGGTTTCCTTAAACCAAAATTGAAATTATTGATAAGTATTTTTGCGGGAATTATTTATATATATTTAAACATGCTCAGAATTAAAAAGTGAAAATGTTTTAAATGCGGATATATAAGGTTTTGTCACCATAGTAATTTTAAAGGAAATTAAGTTCTGCTTAAATGAATGGAAAAGAAGAATGCGCTATCCTGGGTGATATAAAGAGAAGCATGCATTTTTATAATATACGAGGTGGTTTATTATGCATAGTGTGGGTTCTTCACAGTCTTGCTTTTGTCATTTTGGACCAAAACTTGTAGTTGGAAATGGGAGAATTATTTTCATTTGTGTTTAAGGTTGAAAACACAAGAAAACCACAATTGCTAGATGTTGTAGTATCCTTGTTTTACCATCATATGGCGGCACCTAAGGATGTGTTGTTCAGGATGGACACAATATACGAGTTGTACATTATTCATCAAAGAGGTTGAAAAAATGAGTAGCTTGTTCTCTGTACAAAGGTGAAGAGATGTGAATTTATGTACAATTTATAATGGGTAGTTGTATGGTGCATGGAAGTGCAGGAAAACTGTTTGCGCTAAGGTGATGAGCGACATGTGAATATTCATAGTGATAAAGATGGCATAGAAGAGTGAAATCTGGAGAGTTGAAGTTTCAAGGAGAAGGTTTATTAATAACCTTTAAGGGAGCATAAGGTATGATCATTCATTTCAAAGAGGTATTTTTGAATGTTGAAAATTAAAAGGTTTATTTATTTTCTCCATAAAATAAATCTTGGGAAAAGGGATTGCATTTCAATTTAAAGGCTTCAATATCATGTGAAGTGATAAAGGGAGATGATGAAATTTCTGACTTGTGATATTTTCTTAAGGATGGAGTATGAGAGAGAGTGAAGATTTTAAATCATAAAAATGTATTAAGGGTGGATGTTCATTGGTATATTGTATAACTTGAATTAAAGTCAAAATATCCACTATTGTAATTATTGGGTCAAGCTTTGATGTCACATAAGATGTTAAGGTCAAATGAAGAAATTTGGATAGCTTGAGTCAAGTTAAACCATTGAATCATTGTACAAGAGGGTGTATTTTTCATCCAAGATGAAGTGTTGATGTCAATTCTGGAGTCAAATAGTATTAAACGAAGTCAAAAATTTGAATGTAATTGGGTGCATTGTCAACGAAGCCCGATACCCAAAGAGTTGGTCATTATAAAACTTGAAATATTGCAGTTGTTGTTTTTCAGCAAAGAGGAGAAAGAGAGTTACCAGAAATGATTCTAAGACAGAGAATTGAAAGTGATCAAGCACAGGAAGACAACTTGTATTGTTGGATGGAAATTATGGAGGCATGCTGAAAAGGGGGTTCGAATGAAATCAACACGTGAACAGATGAAGTTCACAAAGGAGGAGAAGATGATGGGTGATAGTCATTTCATAGGTTCTGAGAAAGACCACATCAGAAGGAAGAAGAAGGAAAATGCCAAGGCAAATGGCATATGGAAGTAGTTGACTAACGAAGAGTATGAGAGGGAGAAGGCAGAGATAATAGTTCACCCTGAGTTATTGATGGAATTGTTGCAGAGAAATATGAAATACCAGAGACATGGTTGGGCCATGAGGAATAAAGTGAAATAACAAGAGCTACATGCAAAGAGAGAAAAACAGGTAAACATACAGTTGACAGAGGAGCTGAGGAAGCTCGAGCTGATGATGAGTGTGCAATTGAGATGAGGAGAACTCAGAGAGGCTGAATTGAAAATGGAAGTTTCCATTTGTGGCCGAGAACAGGGTAAAATTATGGCTGAAGAGATCAATGAGAAAGATCTCATGAACTATTGGAATAGTTTAGAAGAATTGGAAGATATGTTGACAAGAGAATAATATGAGGCTACGAAGCCTTGTATTTTTAAATCTCACAGTTTATGTATGTTTGCAGGATGTGCAGAAGATGGTGGATAGTCTGGTGAAACTGTCACAGAGATGAATGAAACTCTTAAGGTGAAGTATGAAGGAGAATGCCTTTCAGAGGAGGAAGGTACTAATTTGTTGCAGCATGAAGAAATCATAAATGAATTTTTGTTTGGTTTAAGACAACCAGTTGAAGCTATTATGGAGCAGAAGCATAATGAGAATGCCGAAGTGATATTCCAAGGAGGTAAACAAATGAATTTGTTTAATGAAATTGCTGACAAAATTTTGAAATGTGATGATATAGAAACCATGATAACTCAGGAAGATTTCCAAAAGAAGAATGAATATGGGAATGAACGTTGTGATGAAATGCTGGAAAGATTTCACATGGAAATAGAGTTCTTGGAATGATGGCTTGAGGAACCTGAAGGGGATATGAAACTTGCAGAACCCGATACAGAAGAGATTACAGTTACTATGCATGATAGGGATGAAATGTTTTTAACATTTATAGAGTTGAGTGAATGTTATAATTTTTCAAATAATAATGTGCTTGTAGGTAAAGAAGGAAACATTAATAAATATGATGTCTAAATCAGAGAAATTGAGCAGAAAGTATTTGGAGATGAGATGAAAGATCAGGAGCAACAAGAAAGTTATGTCTTTAGCAACATAAAGGAAACAAAAGTATTGAACCAACAAGATAAAGATGAAAGTAGCCAGCAATTAAAAAAAGAATTTTCTGAAATTCAGAAATTTTATGATGGGAGATTGGTGCTTGAAGCATCAAAAGTGGCCGAAAGGTCTTATATTTTTAAAACTAATAGTTTGTTGATTAATGTAGGTACAACACTGGATGAGAAATTTGTTACTATAGGAGCAATCGATGACTATATTTGTGATCAAGAAGAAGTTCTTGATTATTATTTATTTCAGAAAATTGAGTGTTCAGTGCAATTGGAGATGAAAGCATCAAACAAAGGTGAATTACTCCGAGGAATTGACGGATGGAATCCGATTTGTTTCGTATGTGTTATGTTCTCTCCACGACTAGTCCCATGCGCTGTACGTTGCACCGGGCACAGCAGGGGGGTGGTAGCCCCCCCCCGTCAGGGTCCGGGGCAACACCCCAACAATTTTTTTTTTGTTGTGCAGACCCACTCATAGGCAGACCCACCCATGGTTTTTTACATGAGTTTGCACATGGTTTTGGGGGCCGATGGTTTTCGGCCCCTGGTATTTTGTAGATCCGGTCAAGGGAACTACAATTATGTTCTAATACAGGGTTAATGGAATGGGGTTTATGTATGCTTCGGCATGTATATACATGTGTTGTAACACTAAAAGGAATATAATGAAAAATCAAGCTAGTCGTCCCGATTTGGGATCCAGGGGAAAATATGTGTTTATCTGTTTTATGTTTTATGCTCTCGCTATTGCTTATTTTTTGTTTTGAGATTGATTTGTGGATAATTTATGTACCTGGTTAAAACCTAAATTTGATATCAGAGTTGTTTCGGCTTCGATGGGACACCTTTGTTGTTGAGGGTTTTATGGTCGGGCCTGAGGTAGACGTTTTTTAGTGGGAGATCTGCGGGATCGATTCTTGTGGTGAAAGAAGATGGTGAGCGACGAGAATATAGAGATCGAGAAATTTAATGGTCATAGTTTTGAGTTGTGGAAGATCAAGATGGAGGACCTTCTGGTCGATAAAGATCAATGGATCATGATAGATCTAGGTACTAAACCAATGGTAATGTCAGATGAAGACTAGAAGAAGTTAGATCGGAAGGTGAAGAGCACAATATGGTTGTGTGTCTCCAATTATGTATTTTTGAATGTATCTGGGGAAGCTATGGCTAAGAATTTGTGGGAAAAACTTGGGACTTTGTACCAATCTAAGTCTCTCGTGAATAGTTTTTTTCCTGTGGAAAAAGTTGTGTAACCTGAGGATGAAGGATGGATACTTGGTGACAGAGCATCTAAACATCTTCAATACAGTGGTAAGTCAGTTGTCATCTGTTGATATTAAAATCTCAGATGAATATAAGTGCATTAGTTTTTTTTTTCTCTACCATATCCGTGGGACAGTCTGGTTATTGCAATAGGTAGCAATACAACTACCTTGAATTTTGATGACATTGTCTCAGCCTTGTTGTCGAAGGAAATGAGACGGAGAAATATGGAGGGCCAAAATGGAGATGCCTTATCTGTACGAGGAAGGTCCTAGAATAGAAACAAGAATAAGGTTTCGAGTGGGAGATCTAAATCTAGAGGGAAATCTAAATCTCCTGGAAAGTTTGTAAAGGTGTGCTGGAAATGCAGAAAGGAAGGTTACTTCAAAAAGGACTACAGATCTAAAGCTCCTAAGAAAGGAAAGGGATCTGATGATTCTCCTTCCACAGAGCCAAAAACCACCTCAAATGAAGGTGGGGATGTGTATTTGGCTTCTTCTTCAAATACACATGTAGATCATGAGTCATGGTTGATTGAATCAGGTGCATCCATTCACTTCACTCCCGATAGGAAGTGGTTCAGCGAGTATGATAAATATGATGGAGGTGGTGTCTTCCTAGGGGATGAAAGGAACGCTAGAATCATTGGCCGTGGAAAATTCAAGCTGAAGCTGCAAGGTGGATGGATTAGAAAACTTCCTAGTGCTATGCACATTCCTGCATTGGCCAGAAATCTGATTTCTGTAAGTAAGATGGATGATGCAGGTGTAAAAACAGTGTTTGAGAAAGACATTTGTAAGATGGTTCGGGGAGCATTGGTATTAATGCGAGGAGTCCAAATTGGAACATTGTACAAGCTTCAGGGTAGCACTGTTATTGATGGGTGCAACAGTTCTGTGGTTCCTAAAGGTGGAGTGGAAAGCCTAGTGGTCTTTGGAGAAAAGACCATTCTATGGCATCAAAGGCTTGGACATATTGGAGAGAAGGGCCTTCGAATACTACATGGAAATGGTATGGTAGAAGGTATGTATAATTTCTCTTTGGATTTTGATTTCTCTGAACATTGTGTATATGGGAAGCAGAATCAGGTGAGTTTTCCTTCTGGTGCCAAGAGGGAAAACAAGATATTAGAACTTGTGCACAGTGATGTGTTTGGACCTGTGTCGGTTCCATCACTGGGAAAGTCTATGTACTATGTTTCATTCATAGATGACTTCTCAAGGAATACATGGATATATTTATTGAGAAAGAAATACGAAGTCTTTAACAGATTTAAATAATTTAAGGCTCTGGTGGAAAACCAGACAAAGAAGAAGATAGAGGTGCTGAGGAAAGATAATTGTGGGGAGTTCTGCAAGAAAGAATTTGAAGAGTTTTGTAAGAAGTGTGGTATAGCACGGCAGAAGACTACTCCATACACACTGCAGAAAAACGGAGTTGCAGAAAGAATGAACAGAACACTGATGTAAAAGGCAACAATCATGCTCAGTGGTACTGGGTTAGGACAATAATTCTAGGCAGAGGCAGTGGAGACTACATGTCACTTAGTTAACAGATCACCTTCATCAGCGTTGGAGGATAAGACTTCACATGAGGTATGGACTAGTAAGGAACCCTTTCTTTCACATCTGAGGGTATTTGGATGTGATGCATATGTACATGTTCCGAAGGAGAAAAGGACCAAGTTGGATAATAAATCTGAAAGGTGCATCTTTATTGGGTATAAGAATGGTTTAAAGGGTTACAAGCTTTGGAACCCAGAAACAAGGAAGGTTGTGTACAGCCGAGATGTGGTGTTTAGAGAAGTGAAAGATGTTGTTAAACATGAAGTCCTACCAAAGGAACCCGAGAAGATAGAGTTTGAGCTAAAGGAGGATGAATCAGACTCTACAATAGAAGAAGACTCAGAAGATGAAGAGCCACAAACTCCAGCTTTGAGAAGATCAGTTCGGGAAAGAAGGCAACCAGAAAGGTATAGTCCATCTGCTTTTTGTTCAGGTTTTGCCTTAACTATAACTAATGATGATCCCAGAACTTTGAGGGAGGAAGTAGATTCAGAGGATGGAAAACTCTGGAAGGAGGCCATGGTTAATGAAATGGCATCCTTGCACAAAAACGATGCATGGGATCTGGTGGAGTTACCGGCTGGAAGAAAGGCCATCAAGAAAATGGTATAAGAAGGTATGTAATGAGAAATGCAAGGTGAGAAATAAAAAGTCATTGTAGGCAAAGGTTATTCCAAAGGCCGAGAATTGATTTTGGTGATATTTTTTCTCCGCTACAAAGTTACGCTCATTAGATTATTTTCTATTTGTTGTCATTTTGATGATTTGAGGTAGAATAGATGGATGTGAAGACAAGACATCACGATCTGGAGGAGTATGCTATGAAAACAACTGAAGGCTTTATATGAAGGGAAGAACAAATGGTATCGTGGTTGCCTGGGCATTCAGATACAGTCACATTGTTGATGTATCAAAAATTTGATACCTATATACGGGGACTTGGCTTCACTAGAAGCAAGGAGGATCACTGTGTTTATTTTAAATTAATTGGTGACCGTGTTATTTATTTGGTCTTATATGTGGATGATATTTTTTTGATTGGAAATGAAAAAGAAATTATTCAAGATTTGAAGACCCAACTGTTCTCCAAATTCGACATGAAGGATCTTGGTGCTGCAAACTATATTTTGGGCACGGAAATTAAGAGAGATCGGGAAAAGAGGAATCTCTGGTTAAACCAGAGGAAATATGTCGAGACTATATTATAGAGATTCAATATGCAGGATAGTAAACTGGTGAATGTTCCTATTCCTGTAGGTGTAAAGCTGTCTGCTGAACAGTGTCCCAAGACACAAGAAGAAGCGGAGGATATGTCTAGTGTTCCATATCCAAGTGAAATGGGTAGCTTGATGTATGCAATGGTCTGTACTAGACCAGACATTGCACATGCAGTGGGAGTATTGAGCAGGTTTATTTCAAACCCATCAAAGGAGCGTTGGACAATAGTGAAGCGAGTTTTCAGATATTTTCGTGGCACTAGTGATTATGGATTGTTCTACCAGGGAAGACCAGGATTACAAAGAGTGTTGGACATTTGTGGTTTTGTTGATGCAGACAGGGCTGGAGATCTAGACCAAAGAAGATCTACAAGTGGCTATGTGTTTAGCCTATTTGGAGGTGCAGACAGTTGGATGAGTAAAAGACATTCTGTAGTGGCTCTTTCAACTACAGAGGCAGAATACATGGCAGCCACTCATGCAAGCAAGGAAGCAGTTTGGTTGCAGAGATTGTGCTCAAGTATGGGGTTGGTGCAGCAAGCTATAAGGATAGATTGTGATAGCCAAAGTGCAATTTTCTTGGCTAAGAACCCTGCCTATCATTCAGAAACAAAGCACATTGATGTTAAATATCACTTTTTGAGAGATATGGTTGATGATCAAATGGTGTTGCTGGTAAAGGTGGACACTTTGAAGAATGTTGCAGATGCATTGATGAAGTCTGTGAGCACTCATAAGTTCTCTTGGTGTAGAGAAAAAATGGGTGTTACAAAGCTGGACTAACCTCTCTTGTGGCTCCCTTGCGGAAAGAAAACAACAAGTGAGAGAATGTTGGGTATTTGTTATGTTCTTTCCATGACTAGTCCCATGTATTGTACGTTGCGTAGCAGAGGGGTCATAGGGGCAGCGGCAACCCACCTTGTCAGGGTCCAGGGCAGTTCCCCAAATTTTTTTTTTTGCTGTGCAGACCCACCCATGGTTTTGTGCATGAATTTGCACATGGTTTTGGGGGACGATGGTTTCCGGCCCCTGGTATTTTGTAGATACGGTGAAGGGAACTACAATTATGTTCTAATCCAGGGTTAATGGATTGGGGTTTATGTATGCTTCGGCATGTATATATATGTGTTGTAACACTAAAAGGAATATAATGAAAAATCAAGCTGGTTGTCCTGATTTAGGATCCAGGGGAAAATCTCTATGCTTATCTGTTTTATGTTTTATGCTCTCGCTATTGTTTATTTTCTGTTTTAAGATTCGTTTTTAGATATTTTCTGTACAGGGTTAAAACCTACACGATGACATACTGAGTGATGTTGGTGATGAATTACAAAAGGGAGTTGATACTTTAAAATACCAAAGACAGAATAGATTTTGGAATCCTAGAGGGAGCAAGTCATTGAAACTTTTTCCTATCACATTATTACAGAAAAGTGATAGATCTCATAGACAGGAGTCTATGGAAACTTCTCTACATGGGAAGTCTGATGCAGGAGCATCCTGCTTGATTTTCAATAAAATAATGTGTAAATAGGAGGTGATCTCTTTTTAATTATTTTATAAATTATTAAGCTCATTTATATTTAAATTAAGAGAGAATAACCTGAGTGTGAGGATTATTGTAAATATTATCTTAATTAATTGAGAATATGAGGGAATTGAGTTGGGTAGATAATTTAGGGATTATGAGTTCCTTAAATGGAACTTAGTTGAGGAAAATAAGGGATAAAGATATTTTAGGATTTGGTTGCGATTTGTGTGGAGGAAATCATGGATTGGAGTTAATTCATAATTGTGTATAAATATGAAGCTTGTGTGAGAGTGAGGGATACAGTGAGAGATAGAGAGAAATAGTGTGAGATTTCATGTGAAGGGTGAGAGCCAAGAGGCCAACCATTGTAATATTAGGCCAAGGAATGGTTTGCATTTGTAAATTTCTGGTTGTATTTATGTAATTAATTAGTTACTGTTTGGTTCTCTCTTCATATGTATTTTGAATTGAGTATAAGTAGACTTTATTGAAGATTAAATTGAGGATTTCATGTAAGATGAACATACACTCTATTATTGTGCACAAGGATCTGTTTTGTGCAGAATCCCTGCATTAATGCTGTACAGAAGGGAGCATTGCTGGCCGATTCAAATATCTCTCCCTTCATGAAGCCACTCAATGGTATATAGTTGCAAGTCTGCTATGGTCGATAGGTAGAGCCGCTTTATGACCTCTTCTGAAATAAGGTTGTTTTTGCTTCTGATATGGACAAGGAATTGTAGTGGGGAACCCTTCACCCACATCTGTAAATGGAATAGGTGCTCCCCCTCCTCTGGATCCTTGGGATCCTACCCATGGAGCTTGGTGGTGGAAAAAATGGCACTGGGATCCACATCAATGATCTGAGTCCCTTTGTCATTTCCCTTCTCTGGTTCTAACTTAGGATTAGAACATTTATTTGATTCGAGTGCCTTTAGTTCGGCCACCAATGACTGTTTGGCCTGACACTCATTTGTGCTGTGAATGGGGCTATTATGAAATTCACACCACTTCCCCGTTTCCTTCTTTGGATTTATGGTGTTGTAGTGAGTCACTCCGCTTTGGCCTCACCCCTTGTTTTGCGGTTCAGGGTGCCTTTCCCTGGCTTGGGATTCACGAATCCAAAGTCTCGCTTCTTCTGCTTAAATTTCTACTCGATCTTGGTAGCATAGCGATATGTCGTGGCAAGCGATGTAATTTCAAGGAACTCCATCTCCTCCTAAATGTATCTGTGCAGAAAAATATGGTACTTGAGCACGAAATGTCTCTCTTATTCTTAAATACCCAGCTTTGTGCGTACGGTATGGAACAAATTCATCATTTCATGCGCACCCTGATATATTTGCTTCCATGGCTTGGTTGATTGGATGTACTTGTCCTCATAGCTCCCCATAGGGTAATATTGTTCCTTGATGCCATCTCGAAACGAATTCCATGTGGGTGCGACCAAGAACAAAGAGGGTTCCCTATCGTCCTTTTTCTCTTAGAATAATTCCCACCAGTATTTGACGTGGGGGGCAACTTTGAGGAGTGCCAAAATAATATTTTCTCGATCAGAGAAATCATGGACAGAGAAACACCCTTCTAGAAAATTCAACCATCTATCTACAACGTCTCCATCTATTTGGTCGTCAAATACAGGAATTTCAAAGTTGACTTGTACCTTGAAAGGAGAGGCACCTCGAGAGTGGCTATTGGATGTAAATGTGATGTTAGTGGGCAGTCGTTGATGGATCTAGACAAATTTATCCATCATCACATTCATTTGTTTCTCGAGTTCCTCCTCAAGAAATATTTTGATAGGATCTCCTACTCCCTCATCTCTCTTTTCTTCCGACATGGGAGATCTTCGAGGATTGCAAGGCTTATATTGCAAGGGTTGAACCAAGTCAAGCCCTAACTCCTTATACCGTGACCTTGTTGGCAACATGCAAATAAAAACATAGAAAGAACAAACCGCTCTGTTACCACTGATACATATTTATGCAGGAAATCAATAATACACAAAAATAAACATAAACATAGAGATGCAACGGAAACAATATTTCATTTCATTAATATCAAATAATAGAAATATGCTTACAGACATAACGGAAATTGACTAGAAAGGTCATTGGTAGTGTATCTCTAAGAATAGATGTGGTGGCTACCATCCTTTGAACTGTGTTATAATGAGGCTTGAGGGCCTATTTATTATTTAGAAGAAATGTAAAAACCTAAACATCCAAAAACCTAACCCTAGGAGATGAAGCGCCAAAACTGCGGGCCTTGTTTAGGTAAATTTGTGTATGAATCTTCCCGAGGATGTAGCTTTGGCATACAATATTCATTTGACACACTCAATACCTCATTAGAAATAGCTATCCAAGAAACAATGTTATATTGAGCCATGTTACCCCGAGTTTTCCCAAAAAAAATGTCGTTTAGGGCCTCAAAACGGCTCCGGAAATTCAAGACCCAAAAAAATGCTAAAAATAGTAAGTTATGTTGAAATTAAAAAAATGAAATAACTGATGGTGGGGGTTCAAATGGGATAGGTGGGTGGCCACAAATATCGACTTGGATCACATGCTATCTAAGTTTTATTTTATTGATTTCTTGTACATTCCTCCATTTTGAAATAATATTGAATGTATTTGAGGGGTCAATTGCTTTGATTTCACCATGCATCTCAGTTCAGCTTCATTCAGAAATACTCATAGAATCACCAAATACAACTTTAGATGATGTAATTGTTTCTCTTGCTCCAAAAAATTCACAAAGGCATTATTTGATCCCATCTCTCTCTCTCTCTCTCTCTCTCTCTCTCTCTATATATATATATATATATATATATATATATATATAAACCCCTTAAAATTTAATTTCAAAAAAAACACTTAAAATTTCATTTTAAAACCAAAAAAAAAGAAAAAAAACATTACTTTTATGTTTCTAGAATGTGGCATTAAAATAATAATACGGAGAAATTAATATACAGTTAATATTATAGGTTTATATTAAATTTTATTCAATGTGGGATAAAAAATAAAATATAAATGATAAAAATTAACTTACTTACCTAGTTAATGTTAAATAATTTAAGTAAAATATTTAATTCAATTTCAAATGAATGAATTAAAGGAAAATTTATAAGGAAAATTTGAACAAAAAGTAGGGTCAAAATTTTCAAGACCAAAATTTGAGTGGAATGTTTTGAAACAAAATTTTTGGAGAGAAATTTGTGGAAAGAATAAATAAATAAATAAAAATTGGGGGAAACTTTGGACGGAAAATTTCGGCGAAAATTTTTTGGAGGAAACTTTGGAGGAATGTTTTCATTCTATAAGATATAAATTGTCATTAGAAGAGAGTTCATTTGTATAATTTAACATCTTATGTTTGAATTTCATGAATTTTTCTGATTGTGAAGTTTCTCTTTTTGGAGCAACAACATCTTCCTCATGTAACAACTCTATTCAGATTGATGAATATAATAGTAATTATTTCACTACGAATAGAGAGTCAAATTTTGTACTTGGTCTTCCTAAGAATTATGAGAGAAACACTAATGAAGGGGAGGATGAATAATTTTCTATAAATAGAGAGTCAAATTTTCCACTTACTGCTAATCCTAAGGATTATGAGAGCACCATTGACAAAGGACAGGATGAAGAATTTCTAGTAAATAGAGACTCAAATTTTCCACTTACTCCTAGTCCTAAGGATTATGAGAGCATGAATAACGAAGCGCGAGATGAAGAATTTCTATTGAATAGAGTGTCAAATTTTCCACTTAGTCCTAATCCTAAGGCTTATGAGAGCACCATTGATGAAGGGGAATATGAAGAATTTTCAATAAATAGAGAGTCAAATTTTCCACTTATTCCTATTCCCAAGGATTATGAGTGTAGCAGTGATGAAGGAAAGGGGGAGGATGAAAATTTTATAGAAATAGAGAGTCAAAATTTCCACTTAGTACTAATCCTAAGGATTATGAGAGCATTAATGACGATGGAGAGGATGCAGAATTTCTGGTAAATTGAGTTGGAAATTTTCAACCTAGTCCTAATCATAAGGATTATGAAAGCACCATTGACGAAAGGGAGGATGTGTAGAAATTTGCTGAATAATAATTAATTATTCACCGAGACTATCCTGATCACATACAATTCGAATTTATATGCAACACATAATCTCTTCCACTCAGAGCAACTCAGATCATCACACATGCGGAAATAAAATCAAGCGATAGCACATCAAATCATCATACACATTAACACAGTATGTATGGGGAAAGCTTATAGCTGAAAACCCCACAGCTATTGTGTATATTATAATGGAGAAATCAAGTAACAAACTCAGTACAATACTCCTCACAAGTACTCAGTACTTTCTCATAAAGTACTCACAATCTAGCTCAGTTTTGAACAGGTTACTGGTTCAAAACTCACCGCCAATTGCCTTGCCTCTATTGCATGTTCCAATGCTATGGGATGGCCTCTTTATATAGATAAACCACCAGCCTGAACTGCGCAATCTTCATGGGCTTACTCCACCTATCTGTGTGTTGCAAATAGCAACAGTATAGTCACAACTCATAGCTAACTCCACCCTTTCATCTACCTCTTTCACTGGTCTCCACTGAACTGATCATACACTGTAGTGAACTGATGTGTTCTTGAGTTGAATAATGAGTTACTAATTAATGAATTAAACAATATTTAATTCACTCCACTCATAACTAATTGATTAGCTAGTTAAACTAATCTCAATCAGTTCAACTAAAATAAACAGAACACAACTCCACTATCTGTCTCATTAACTCCTCCAAACTTCTGCCACTGAAGTCCAACTGAAGTCAACAATGCATGATGCCATCAAACCCTTGGGAACCACGTGATTCCTCTGTCAGATGCATGAGCCACTTCTGTAGCTCGAACTGAAGTGCTCCAAGAGAGTAAACTGCTGTTTATAGTCTAAATATTATTAAGGGTCAATAATATTTGACTTCCGTATTTTTAGGATAGGCAGTCTTTTTAGGATAGGTAGTCTAAAAATAGACATCGACCTATTGACCTATAGGTCAAAAAAATAGAGTCCCATCTATTTTTACCAACATGACCAATGCTCCAAGAATCTCAAACTGGAATCCCCGAACCAGGCTCCATATGTCTAAAAATAGACATAGTCTAAAAATAGATTTTGCGCCAAAATTTGCCTGCGGGCCCACTTAGTGAAGGCGACTTCATTTCACTAAGCTCCATCATCTTCCTGCATTCTCAACACTCCCTCTCAGCAAGATATGGATTATATGCAACCCCTATCTTGCCTTTGTGGAATTCGAACTTGCTCCTGGTGAGCGCCTTCGTCAGGATGTCGGCATCTTGATCCTCCGTGGGAACATATGAAAGCATCATGATTCTCCGCTGAACACAATCTCTGATATGATGATACCTGATGTCGATGTGTTTGGACCTGATCTGAATTATTTGATTAGCTGAGAGTTTAATGCAACTCAAGCATTTTAAAAGAGATCAATTAGGTTCAAGTTCCTAACAACCTCGCAAGGATCTATTAACTCAGCAGCGCTTGTATGCAGCCAAGCTAGCTGCCATGCACTCGGCCTCTGCTGAACTGAGTGCCACGGATCTCTGCTTCCTGCTGTACCAGGAAACTGCTGTCAACCCAATGCTGAAAACTCCTCCAGATGTGCTCTTTCGGTCCGTTGGGCTCCCTGCCCAATCTGCATCAGTGAAGCCGGAAAGCTTCGCTCCATCCTCTTGTCTGTACCATAGACCATATCCTGATGTGCCACTAAGATAACGCAATACATGCTTGCCTGCCTTCCAGAAGAGCTTGGTAGGCTTAACCATAGCTTGTGAAAGCTGGTTAACAGCATAGCATATATCGAGTCATGTATTGACCAGATACATAAGCGACCCCACCAACTGTCGATAGACAGTGGCATCCACTACCTCCGCTGAAGTAGCATCCTCCTTCCTCCAACCACCAGAAAGAGGAGTGTCAACAGGCTTGCAGCCTTGCATGTTGAACCTCTCCAGAATCTCCCGGGCATACTTGCCCTGAGAAACAAACAGTCCTCCGCTGCGCTGCCAAATCTCCAATCCCAGGAAATAATGAAGGATGCCCAAGTCCTTCATCTCGAACTCTCGTGCAAGATCCTCCCTGCATGAAAGTATCAACTGCTCATCGCCAGTCAAAATCAGATCATCTACATATAGTACGATGATCAACAGCTTCCCCTCCACCACAATCTGGTACAGGTTTGGATCCGCCTCACTCTTGGAGAATCCAAGCCTGGTGAAGTAGCTGTCTATCCGAGTGTACCAAGCACGAGGTGCTTGCTTCAGCCCGTACAGTGCTCTCCTGAGTCGGCACACATGCGACTCACTGCTGAAGATCTCAAAACCTTCAGGCTGCTCTATGTACACCTCCTCCTCAATAACTCCATTGAGGAACGCAGTCTTCACATCCATCTGATGAATGTGCCACCCCATCTGCGCTGAGAGAGCAAGGATCGTCCGTATGGAAGAGTACCTTGCGACAGGTGCAAAATTATCCTCATAGTCAATCCCCTCGATCTGTGAGAAGCCACGGGCGACAAATCTCGCCTTGTACTTCTCCACACTCCCGTCAGCTGCCTGCTTCACCTTGTAGATCCATCGCGAACCTACCACTGATTTCCCAACTGGTCTTGGGACAATCTCCCATGCACTGTTCCTGATGATCGAATCATATTCTTCGATCATGGCATCAACCCATGCGAGTTCCTCCACAGCTTCCTCAAAAGAGGATGGCTCTGTCACAACACATTGACTCACAAGAGCCATGTATCCAGTGTACCGATCCGGTGACTGTCTCTGTCTGCGCTGTGCTATAGATGGTCCTACAACCTTCTCTGCATCCCGAGCCAGTCGCTCAGCTTCTGTAGTGCGCATGCGCCCTCTGATGGTTGGCGCTGCCTGGGTGGTTTCTTCCACCTCCTGAACCTCCTCTTATGGCTGATCCACATCTGGAAGCTCCTCCTTAGGAACTAACAGCTCCTCATCTGCATGCAAGTGTAGCTCCCTCTCAAGCGAACACTGCATGGCTTTCTCCTCCCGAAATTTTATATCCCGTCGCACAACAGTCTTGCGACTGTCTGGCACATACACCCGATAGTTGTGAGGTGTATCAGTGTACCCCACAAATATTCCAACCTCAGCAGTTGGATCCAGCTTCCTTCTCACATCCTTCGTCACATGGATGTAGACAGGAGAACCAAAAATCCGCAAATGGGAAATATCAGGCCTCTTGCCAGAATAAGCCTCCTCCGGTGTACTCATGCCAAGAACCTTGTGAGGACAACGGTTCTGCACATACACTGCTGTATTGCATGCCTCAGCCCACAAGTGAAGGGGTAGGCCTTGATCATGCAACATCGCCTGTGCAGCACCCACGATCGTTCTGTTCTTCCGCTCAGCCACCCCGTTCTGCTGTGGGTTATGGGGTGCGATGAGCTCTCTTCGAATCCCTTCTGCACTGCAGAACTCTTTGAATTCACCACCGTTATCACTCCTTAGAGCAATCACCTTCTTCCCCGACTCCTTCTCGACCAGTGCTTTAAACTCACAGAACTTCGCGAATGTATCGCTCTTCTTCTGCATGAAGAAGATCCAGCACTTTCAAGAGAAATCATCAACAAATATCACATAATACTTGTGCTTTGATGTCGAAGCAACTGAGAAAGGACCACACACGTCCGTGTGAACTCTCTCAAGGATCGTCGTGGCGCGACTATCCTTCTCGTGAAAGGTGGCTTTCACATACTTCCCTAAAGTACACCCCTTGCACTGATCTGACTGCGCAAGGGTGCCCTTAGGAAGCCTAGTAGAAATCTGCTGCAGAATATTCAAAGCTCCATGGTGAAGGTGGCCCAATCTCCTGTGCCACAGTTCGCCCTCATCATCCCGGCTCACCACTTCTCCCGCTTTGCATGCCATAGCTGCACAGCCATCTACCTGCAACTGATAAAGGTTCTTGGTCCGAACCCCTATCTTCCGGGTCTCTCCAGTAGTCTTACTGCGCAGGAAGGCTTTTCCTTCGCTGAAGACCACATCATACCCCTTATCCTCCAACATCGCCACAGAAATCAGGTTCTTCTTCAATCCAGGTACATGCATGACATCCTTCAAGACAAAGGGTTTACCATACTCCCTCTGAAAGGATATGGTACCGATACCAGTCGCACTGTATCTACCATCATCGCCCATCTCTATGTGCACACCCAAATCTTTGTCCTCCATATCTGAGAACAACTCCCAATCTCCCGTCATATGAAATGACGCACCGCTGTCCAAGAACCATACCGATCCCAGCACACTTGAAACCAAGCATGCGATCAGTGAAAAGTTAAGCTCGAACTGTGAAGCCAAAGCTTCTCCATCTGCAGATCTTCCCGCTTGCTTGTTCTTCTTCTTCTTTGGACAATTGGTAGCATAATGTCCGTGATCGTGGCAGTGAAAACACTTCACTTTCGCCATATCCTGCTTCTTGCCCTTAGCTCCAGAATGAGAGGTTTTCTTACCCTTCCCTTTCTTAGCTTTGGACACCAAAGCGCAGTTTTCTTCATCAGCTCCCTTTGATGAAGATCCATCTCGAGTATTCCTCCTTATCTCCTCCTGCATGAGATCCGCCCAAAGGCGCTCCCATCCCAGCAGCTTCTCCCGACCATTGACACTATCTTGATATGAGTGCCAAGCCTTTGGAAGACCAAGGAGAGCCAGGTCGACCATGTCCTCGTCTTCGACAGTCACCCCCACACTTCCCAGCTCATCTCTGCATTGAGTGAACTTCGTGAGGTATTTGGCGACACTGTCGCCCTTCTCCATCTTGATGTTCCTGAGCTTATCTTTGAGCGCCAGCTTCCTTTGGTCACTCTTACTCTGGAATAGATCCGTCAAAGCTTTCCACATTAAATATGGAGTAGCCTTTCCATGCAGGCTGGATACAATATGATCCTTGACGCCCTCCAACAGGATCCTTCGACATTTCGCCATCTTCTATTGCCATACTTCGACTTCAGTAGGATCAGTGAGCTTTTGGACATCCGTATCTACGAACTCCTTCATACCATTATCTTCTAATACTTCTTCCATGCGATCCTTCCATGCAACATAATTCGAACTTCCTTCAAGAGCATATTCAAGTCGCAAACCGTTGAAAGACATTTTCAACACTGGCACCAAGAAAACAAAACTGCTGCAAAACTTCGAATTCCACCTCAAAGCTCAGCCGCTCTAGATCGTGAGAACAAATTATTTCTAGCACAGAGATCAACTGCAAGGGTAATTTACCATACCTTTCACTTTCCGAAGAAAGATGAATCCGGAGGCTACCTGGCTCGCATGCAGACTCTGTCTACCGAAATAAGTTTGTAATCACTGTGATGATCAATCTGAACTTCAATAGCTCCGATACCATGTAGAAATTTGCTGAATAATAATTAATTATTCACCGAGACTATCCTGATCACATACAATTCGAATTTATATGCAACACATAATCTCTTCCACTCGGATCATCAAACATGCGGAAATAAAATCAAGCGATAACACATCAAATCATCATACACATTAACACAGTATGTATGGGGAAAGCTTATAGCTGAAAACCCCGCAGCTATTGTGTATATTATAATGGAGAAATCAAGTAACAAACTCAGTACAATACTCCTCACAAGTACTCAGTACTTTCTCATAAAGTTACTCACAATATAGCTCAGTTTTGAACAGGTTACTGGTTCAAAACTCACCGCCAATTGCCTTGCCTCTATTGCGTGTTTCAATGCTATGGGATGGCCTCTTTATATAGATAAACCACCAGCCTGAACTGCGCAACCCTCATGGGCTTACTCCACCTACCTGTGTGTTGCAAATAGCAACAGTATAGTCACAACTCATAGCTAACTCCACCCTTTCATCTACCTCTTTCACTGGTCTCCACTGAACTGATCATGCACTGTAGTGAACTGATGTGTTCTTGAGTTGAATAATGAGTTACTAATTAATGAATTAAATAATATTTAATTCACTCCACTCATAACTAATGGATTAGCTAGTTAAACTAATCTCAATCAGTTCAACTAAAATAAACAGAACACAACTCCACTAGCTGTCTCATTAACTCCTCCAAACTTCTGCCACTGAAGTCCAATTGAAGTCAACCATGCATGATGCCATCAAACCCTTGGGAACCACGTGATTCCTCTGTCAGATGCATGAGCCACTTCTGTAGCTCGAACTGAAGTGCTCCAGGAGAGTAAACTGCTGTTTATAGTCTAAATATTATTAAGGGTAAATAATATTTGACTTCCCTATTTTTAGGATAGGCAGTCTAAAAATAGACATCGACATATCGACCTATAGGTCACAAAAATAGAGTCCCATCTATTTTTACCAACATGACCAATGCTCCAAGAATCTCAAACTGGAATCCCCGAACCATGCTCCATATGTCTAAAAATAGACATAGTCTAAAAATAGATTTTGCGCCAGAATTTGCCTGCGGACCCACTTAGTGAAGGCGACTTCATTTCACTAAGCTCCATCATCTTGCTGCATTCTCAACAGGATGAATAATTTTGTAAAAACGATAATCTTACTATGAATAGAGAGTAAAATTTTTCACTTAGTCCTAATCCTAATGATTATGAGAGAACTATTGATCAAGGGGAGGATGAAGGATTTCGCACAAAAGATAAGTTTACTATATATAGATAGTCATGTTTTCAACTTTGTCCTAATATTAAGGATTATGAGAGCACCAATGATGAATGGGAGGATGAATCATTTATTGCAAATGATAATTTTAGAGGCACAAATATGAATAACACATTTTATTTTATTCAGTATTTCTAAAGCACTCATGGTGATGATGAATTTCCTCCAAGAGAGGATTTCAAAAGTATAGATGAGGATGGTGAAGGATTTCCTCTAAGCACCTATTTGAAGGCTATAAACGTTGATGTCAAAATTCCTCCAAGTGAGCATTTCAAAAACTCAAATGAAGATGGTAAATAATTTCATCCAAGATGGTATTTCAAAACCGTAGGTGATAGTAGCGAAGAATTTCCTGTTAGCCTTTCTGTCATTAACAATTATAAAAACAAAATAAATTAAATTAATTAAATATTGAAAATTAGGATTTTATGCCTAATTTTCTAGATTATGTTAGTTCCTCTTAATTTGGAGTTAGCTTAGGCCTACCAAACTTAGCTCCTAGATTAGTGTGTGGTTGAGCTATTTTCTCAACCAAGTTATCCAAGATAGACACATTATATTTAGACAACTTCCTCATCTATTTTTTTGTATTATTACATTCTTTTAATAATGAAAAATATTCGAGGAATGTCATAAGGCTCCCAGGCCTTTTATGCCAGTTCTATGTCTTTGGTGTTTTATGTGTTCTATGAGTTATTTATTTTATTACATGTGGTATCAGAGCCACGGTGATATTTTTAGAGCAAGGCTATGAAGGATGTGATGGAGGAGTATTTTTTAATATCGTGCTTAGTGTGATGGTGAGGGTGTAGACTGAGTGCTTATTGTTGTGAGTGCGCTAAGCTGAGAAACTTTCCTTATGGATTGCCTACGTAAAGTGTGACTAGTGTTGTTGTCGCATGCGATATTTGATTTGTGAGGTAGCGCTAAGAGAGAATTTTTTGTGAACATTGTGTGTGGAGTGGACCCCGACAGCTAGCGTGTGTGAAGAGTCCATTTTTTTAAAAGAAGTGCACTAATATGTTTGATTGCGGACTTGAGGTGAAGGAGATCATTTCAGAAAAAACATCCCTTAGCGTCAAGAAACAATGTTTGATCTCGTTTGAATTTGAAAATATTTTTTTTTGTAAAACGTTGTTAGAAGAGATGTTGTGAGATTTCAAGACATTGTTATGTGTATGATCCATCTGAGAAAGTTCATGAAATAAAGTTTTCTTAATGCTTTCATACTTTCTGATCACCCACCATTCATATAGATTGACCCTATGTAATGCCTTCTTCGATCAAAGATAGCTTTGAGTGCGTATTTAGCTGCCACTACTGAGTGTAGAAAATAGTTGTGATAGAAGATTTGTGTTGTCTATTCAGGGTTATGTTAGTGTATGTTTCCCATTTGTGGATAAAGGAGTCGTCATTGGTAATTGATTTTGAGAGGAAAATCTTATGGAATCAAGTTTGAGTGGGGTTTATTTCTATTTACAAAGAGTATGTGATTAAAAACATCCGCAGAGGCGTGAAATATTGCACATAGAGGCACCACAATCATCAGACTTGGATACCTCCCAAGAAAATATTTTTGCAGCTGGAGAACAAGTTTCCTTGATGATAAGGGATTTGAATCCCTTCATTTTGTTGACTGGTTAAGTTCTCATCACTTTGGGCCAAGTTCCCTTCCTGTAATAAGGTTGTTCTATTATTCCTTCATCTTGAAAGATTAATTTGAGACAACTTCCTCATATATTTATTTTTTTATTACATTCTTTTTATAATGAAAAATATGTGAGGAATGACATAAGGCTCTCAAGTATTTTCCGCCAGTTCTGTGTCTCTTGTGTTTTATGTATTTTATGAGTTATTTAATTTCTTACATTTCCTTCAAGTGAGGATCGTAATGAATATTTTTCAAGCAATGATGAGGATGAATATCCTAACTATGTTCAGAATGATGATAGTGAGGATAATATTTTGCCTAATGATGATGAAAATTCTTCTAGAGATGATAATGAAATGATGGAGACATTGCAAGAACATATTATATCTAGGAGTAGGAGTAGACCTTTTAATATCAATCCAATATATTCTAGTTATACAAGGGATAGGAAAAATTATATCATAAGAAGAAGTTCTGTGAGTGACCTAATTTCAAGTGAATATGGCAAAGAGGAATGCTTGAAACATATGTATTTCTATTTTTCATTGGATAAAAGGAAGATATATTTGTCAATGAATAAAAAAATGTAAAATCAATATTTATATGGTTGCACACAAAGCACACTAGAAGATTTTGATTTTCATATTCAAAATTTATTGCACTGTAGGAAGGCTTTCTAAATGTTTCACTCAATTGGTAATTTATGTATGTTAAGAATCCAAGAAAATTTGGAAAAATATCGCACATTTTATTCATAAGTACATCATAGATGAGAGGTTGGGCCATTATCAAATACTGCAATGTCATAGATGCGAGACTTCTTTTCAAATATTGGAGAGCATTGGAGAGTGTATTCTAATTAAAGATGCAATACATATTCCAGATAATATCTTAAGATAAGAAATCTACAACTTATACAAAGAATATGTAGAAGGTGTTGAAGGAGATGGTAATTTTATTACATATTCATATTTTATGAGAATATGGAAGAACAAATTCAACAATATTCGTATTCCTAGTAAGATAATGATGGGGCAGAAAGAGGCATGCATTCATAACATCGTGTTTAAAAATCAGATAGTTATCAACAATAAAATTATATTTATTAATATATTTTCTTGAGGTTGTGTGCAAATTCCATTATCAAAGCACTTCAAGAGCATAAAAATCAACAAACAAGTGAAAGGAAAAATTTGTATTAGTATCAAAATAAGTTTTATGTTAATCCCAATAAATATTTTGGTTTGATAATTGATGGTACAGACCAGAAGAATACACTTCTACCACATTCTTTTGGCACACCAAAAAAATTGCAGGAGGAAACTTTTATCGAGTTTCACTTGGTTAGCTGTATGGTCTTTAATGGGAAATTTTTTCAAATGGTTTACCTCATATCTCCAAATATTTATAATGATTATAATTTGGCCATAACCATAATACATGATGTGGTTTCTCATTGGTCGGGTAAACAACCTGAAGTTTTGAATATGTAATTAGACAACACTAGTCGTGGAAAAAAATCGAATTATTTTTGGATATCTAAACATGGTTGTTTAATTTGAAAATTTTCAAAAGGTAAATGTTCATTTCCTTCTCGTTAGGGACACTCATGACAATATTGATCAGATTTTTGGTCATTTTCTAGTAACATTGATGTGGAAGGATGTTGGGATCGTGTCATCATTAATTGAATGTATTAAGAAATCATATATTCCAGAGAATATTTTTCATGTGTTGGAAGAAACTATTAACTTTTAAAGATTTATTTTGGGATCACATGGTGAGGATAAATGCATTGAACAAGTTAATGACATTAGCTTCCAACATCAATTTAATATTAAATAAATTGATGGGAAAATATGTATATGGGGAAAGAAGTATTCAACTATTGTAGAATGAGGGTCGTCATCAAGTTTCACATTTTTGAATTTCATTCTAGATCACTCAATATTTGCATCAAATATATTATTCTTACAGCTAGTTGTTGAACTCCATAATGCACGAAGTGATAAGAGATTTATAAACTATTTTGAATTCTTGGAATAAATTAAAAAATATATTTGAGATACATATGATTACTTTGATGTTGTTGATTCATTTTGGTGGGAATATTTTGTAAATAATCGGAGTGATATCATTTCAAGATCAAGGAATGAAGGTACAGTTTTGAAGACTCCATTTATTTTTCCACAAACAATTCCAAATGAACATGAGGAAAGAAACATTTTTTTATCAACAACAAACGAAGGTATTATTAATTCTCCATAGGTAGAGGAAATAGAAATTTATATTGGTTCTAGAAGATCATGTGCACAACATGAAGCCATGGAAGACCTTTACAAGGGTTTTGTGCAGGACGTTAAGGAGGGTTGCATGATCATACTGTCAACAGATGGAGATCCACATGGCTATATTCTCATGCTTTCTAATTTTGTAAAGATAATTAGATAAAATGAATATGTTACAGTTGTTGAAGTAAATTGGTATGTCACAAATACCCATCCATATAATGATCTATACAAGCCATATATGGTAGTTGATAAAAAAATGGCAAAAAGAGAAAAAAAGGGTACAAATATAAAACATCACCACACATACCTCTTAAAATTGGAGGATGTTGGAATACTTGTTTATAACTTAAATTTAACAAAGAGAAGAACTCTTCGCTTCAGGACCATATAGATTCTGAAGAGGTTGATACCATAAGAAACAATGTTAATATGAGAGTCTGATGAACCGAGTTGTACATCTAGAATAATTTTGAAACTTGAAATGGTTGGCATTCATGTTGACACAGATGGGGCACACGTTTATGAAAGACAAGACTATGGGCAATCTTAATATGCATCTAGTCATTCATCTGAAGATGTTGCAGATTCTGAAGGTGTGCCAGAACCTATGAGTGATTTTGAATAATTGTCTAAGACATTTAATGTAAATGATGTTTGCATCGTAACCTGAAATAAATATTTTAACTTCCATATGATCTTACATGAAGTTATGAGTCATTTCTATGTTTGTTGGGTTATATGTTTTAATTATGAAAAATTCATTTTTTTAGAATACCCACAATGAAAAAATAACTTAGAGAAATAATTTATGTTATATTCAATATACCAATGTTCACATTTTTATTAAAGTAAACAAATATTAGAAAATAATATGGAATTTTTAAATTATATAGTGATACTACCATGATATTATTTATTGTTATCATCTTTTATACCATAGTTTAAAAAAATGTTGAAATGTTAATGCCTCATTAAAAAGGGATACTAGATATTGATGGTTGAATTTTAGGTTTTTGTTGCAATGGGATAAGTTGTCTTAGGCTAAGATTTGAAAAAGAAAAAAAAAAACTATACTTTAGCCTTTAGAATAAAAATCACTCTTGGAATAATGAGTATTTCATTTAGGTGTTAATTTAAAAAAAAAAATTAGTCAAATAGTTTTCCATAATATCATGTTTGAAAATTTGTTAAAATTTTAAGATTTTTTTTATTTTTGATATTTTATCTTTAATGCTAGGTTGAAAAGAATTATAATTTCAGGGTTTTTTTTAGATTCATGTCATTTTATCTTTAATAACATAGATGGAAATTGTTGGAATTTTAATTCTTTTCAGAGATGACTATTTATCTTTAAAGCCCTAAAATTGTTGGAATTTTAAGGTTTTTCAAAGTCCTGCTATTTTATCTTTAATTCCGTTACTAAAAAGTGTTGAAATTGTAATCCAAAAAATAATTTGTTGTTATAACTTCAACACTTATTGTTTTCAGGATGTTTTCTTCATCTGTGTTGCAAAAAAACTAGGTTTTTACTTTCATTTAAAAAAAATTATTAAAAACTTACCCAAAAAAAATATTATAGAATAAAATAACACGGAAGAAGCATTTGAACCACTAAAGTTATTGTCGAAAACTTACCCTAAAAAAGATATTACAAAATAAAGTAACACGGAAGAGGCATTTGAACCACTAAAGTTTTCCCAAAGAGTTACTTACCACGACACCCATCCACCGTCAATTAAAAGCCTCATGGTGTGTCTACATATATTAATTTTAAAAATATAAATTTATTATATCGTATTATGAATTTTTATTGCATTACGTTTGACAATAACAAATTAATGATTACATTAATAAATTAAAAAATATTAATATCAAAATAAATTTTAACATCAGTTACAATTTTTTTTTTCTA
Source organism: Pinus albicaulis (assembly GCA_034641835.2). Lineage (NCBI taxonomy): Eukaryota > Viridiplantae > Streptophyta > Pinopsida > Pinales > Pinaceae > Pinus > Pinus albicaulis. The sequence continues at coordinate 1,226,014,692 of CM076577.1, read as the reverse complement.
TTTTTTTAGTAAAAAGGTGATATGTAATTCTTTCACTATTCAATTTGGAGTTGAAATGTGACATATGAAAATACTTTTGATAGTGATAGGTAATTTATTCTATATTGAATATACATGTCAATTCTAAAATATATATATTAATAATTAGATATTTTACTATAAGTTAAAAGTAAAATGTATCACTATAAACATTGAATTAAATATTGCAACATAAAATTAAAAAAATCTAATAAGAGGAGATTTCTTATTCTATTGGTAGGAGCTTTTTAAGATAAGACACGAGAGAGCTTCATAATTTCTTTAATAATTAATATGAAATTGAAATAAAACATATAGAGAGAGAGAGAAATATTGGATCTTATGGATATTTAAAAATACACTAATAAAAAATTAACATTTTGAAATAGATAATATAGATAATAAATAAAATATTTTAATGAACATCTTAAATATAATATTTTAATATTAACCATATATATATAAAACAAAAAAACAAAAACTTACACTAAAAAAAATATATAATTCTTTTATATATATATATATAATGTCAACCAAAATCAAAATTAAAAAATAAAAATAATTAACTAAATTTTTTTAGCAACCTAGCTCATCTACATCCATATTGACCTAAGTAAATAATGATCATACAATTGTGTTTTGTATGTTAGTTGGCTAATGAAAATTGGAAAATCGATAATGGGAAATAAATAGTATAACATCCTTAAAGTCTGTTTTTGTGTACTACGCTGTTTGGCTAATAAAATTTGGAAAGTCAATGATAGGTAATAAATATTTTTTTACTTAAGAGTGGTTGCAGAATGATTGTGTTTTTAAGTGCTAGTTTGTTTGGTAAGTAAGTCAATGATGGAAAATAAATATTATATTACTTATATGGGTGGTAAAATGATTTTTTCATGGTCATTGGGATAATTTTATAAATTTGTTATTGCATAGAGGTGTTTTACAATTTATTATAGGGTATATGTGTAGGTGTTAGGTAGATAGTCTTTTTTTTATTTTTTTTATATTGTATTTTTGTTTTTATTAAGAAAATTATGAACCAATTTTTAGATAAAAGAAAATCATGATATACCTATTACATTAAAAAGCATATTATAGAAATAGTTTTTAATGAATTAATATAGATTTTATCATATAAATAAAATATGATTATGTAATCATATTTAAATTTAATTTATAAGAACATATAAATTTTATATTTACAATATAACCAGATTTCTCAAATTTAACATATATATATATATATATATATATATATATATATATATATATATATATATATATATATATATATATATATATATATTCTAAAAAAAATTGTTAATCATGAATATTCACACATATTTTATTACCCAAAAAGAATAACTCATTCAAAAAAATATATAAATATTTTATTTAAATTTAATTTTATAACATTTTTTAAAATAAAACTTGATACTTACAGATGAAAACCTTCTTTAAAGTGAAAAGAGATTTGATCCCTCTAGGGGCTTCATAGATCCAGGGTTGAGACGCATGTAGGGTGGTTTAAAACAATTTTATGTGTTTATTCTAATAAATATGAAATTATTATTTTCTATTGTAATAATGATTGTTTTTTATTCCTTCTCAGATCAAATGTAGTTATAGAAATCTCTTTTCACATTAAAAGATGTTTTCACTTCAAGAAATTTGATCTCTCTCAAGGATCCGTAGATCCATAGTTAAGATGGATAATGATAATTAATTATAAATATTCATATATTTTTGTTTTTCAAGTGGTATAGATCATCAAAGATTACATCACTCTTGTTGGCTTTAGAAACTAGGCCCTAGAGGCATCTAGGGCGTCAAAATCACCAAGGGATCACAACCGACCTGGGTCACACCAACCCTTAACATCAATAGATAAATCAGTCGGGGATCACACTAGAAGTGGCCACACCAACCCTTAACATGAATGGATTTTTTCCCACAAGGTTTCAAACAATGACCTTCACCTCATAGAGTGACTTAACACTACAACCCATCACTATTGATTCTACCACCCATTAATTTTATTTTTTTCAGCATGAAAAAATACAGCTAATTTATATAATGTACCAAAGAAAAAACAATTTTCATTCTCCAGTTGATCAACATCAATTCAGGATTACATTTTGTGAGGGCTAACCTCATACTTGATCAATCAAAAAAATTGGAAAAACATAAAATCTTCCAGTGATATTTTACCACAAATAGGAAGCAGCTACATAGCAATTAAATCAAGACAATTTTCATAGATATCTTTTTTTGGTCAAAATAGAGTCATGTGCTCCACACAGAAACAGTTGGAAAGCTCCAACTATGTACTCCAATTCTCTTTTTTCAGCATGTGGTTGAGCTGATAATAATAGATTACATTTATTTTTAATAACAGAGTAAAAAAAATTTAGTCGAAATACACCCTGCCGATCCAGAAGTGATTGGAAAAAATAAACTAAACCGGTAGGGAACCATCTACAATAAGAAAACAACAAAGACCCTGGCCACAAACGTCGAGCCAAATTGTAGGAGTATGTTTGTTCAGATGTCCTTCCAATTATGCTAGATTGATCACTCCTTTAGCTATTGTTCCCTGCGAATTAATGAACTCGTAATTCATGTATTTAAAAATACTCTCTAGACCCTTCTTTGAAATCCGATTTGCTTCCTTGTTTTCATCCCTGTACACGTGACAAAAGGAGATAAAAGTGAACTTTTCTCTTATTACATGAATACGTTCAATCCAGTGAGTTATCAATCCAGGGTTTAGATCAGATTTGTTGTTCATATGATCGATTAGTATTTTAGAATCTCTAAAGATCCATAAATTTTCCACACATAGATGTGACGCCACCTATAGAAGTCCCCAAAGAGCCATGCATTCTGCTCTGGTATTAGTACCTATACCACCGTTCCAGAAGAATTTTTATTCGCAATTTGGAGAAAGAATTAGCCAAACACCGCAACTGCAATTATTATTTTGGGTAGCCCCATCAAAGTATCTTGCTGAGAAATGTAAATCATGAGGTCTGTTGCTCCTATAAAAATCCACATGTTGTTTCTCATTAGTCCTTTGCCTCTCCCAGCAAATTAAGATTTGGTTAAAAGTTTTATCTGGCCAGCAAGGTCTCCCTTCAAAAATCATCCTATTTTTGTTTATCCAAATATTCCAGTGGAATAGAATGGGTATGGATCTAAAAAAATTTCCCCTACTGAACCACCACCTTATGCAATCCACAGTGTTCGAGTACTCTGGGATTGGGAAATTCCATTTATAACACAGCATTTCCAAAACTTTCTTTGCAAAGGGGCACAAATAGAAAATATGTTGGTTATCTTCACCATCTGCACCGCATAACAAACAATAACTCGGACCCTGCCAACCCCTTTTTTGCAAGTTATTCCAAGTATTGTTTTTATCCCTTCAAATGAGCAATAGAAAAATAATCTTTTTTATTTCGACCTTGACCTTCCATATGAACTTAAACCAGTCGTCTGCACCCAAAAGAAACTTCGATTCTATGAGGGTCTGACAAATATCTTTTACCTTTGGGCTGCTCTCAATTGTTTTATCTCTCCATATAAGCCTATCGCCCACAGGGATTTTACACAGTCCCACATGTCTGAGAGAAATAGAAATATTTGCCCAAGATTGTTCCCATCTATGATTCAAACCTGTGTCCTTGAAAGACATCCAAATTGGGATCTCATTGTCCCAATTAGAAATAATCTGTTTTAAGTAAAATAAGACACCTTGGTTTAGTGCTAGGATTAATGCTCCATCAATTTCATGAAAATTATCAACTCCCAGCATGTTGGTACTACCGATAAGGATATTCGAGCCATCCCCAAAAAACCAATTCAGATTTCCGTGTACAGTGGGCCATATTGAACTGAAGCCCTTCCAAATATTTTATTGCTTCTTGTGTGCCTTCCATCCCTTAGAGGCTATTGACTCCATAGACTCCTGTCCCAGATATTTCCCTCTAATGATATATTTCCGTTTTCCCTTGTAATTTAGGCCCCTCCACAATGATTTGGTGACTAAGGATTTACTAAAGATCTCCAAATCCTTTATGCCCCATCCACCTTTATCTTTCAGAATTACAATTGTATCCCATCTAGCTAAGTGCATGCATCTCTTATCTCCTCTTCCTCCCCAGATGAACCAAGCCATAATCTTTCTAATGTCATTCAAAATTTGTTTTGGGATCACATATAGATGTGCCCAAAAAACAGTTTGTTGTTGAAAGACTGCCTGTGTTAATATCAATATGCCCCCCTTTGAGAGCCATTTTGCTGACCACATGCTGAATTTCTTCTTGTAATTTTCAATAATCCATCTCCAATCGTCAACTGTGTATTTCAGTGGTTTCAACCTGAATCCCAAGTAAACCGGACCTCCAGAAAGATCGACTCTTCCACATTTAAAAAAGGAAATTATATCGCTTATTACCCCTTCCTCACCACCTGCAGAATATAAGCAAGACTTACCTTCGCTGATCAGCATACCTGTAGCCTCACAAAAAACCAGAAAGATGTTTTGAAGTATCTGCCAGCAATTTCTTTGTAACATTCCAAATATTAAAATGTCGTTTACGAAGAGGCTATGGGAGGCATTCATATTAGTGCCAACATTAATCCCACAGAAAGAGCCATCAACAACTACCTTTCTCAATTTTAGACTCATAGCATCCATCATTAGAATAAATAGAAGCGGAGATAAAGCGCACCCCTGACAGAGCCCCCTACTAGGAAATAAGAAATCTAAAGCTGAACCATTGATGATTACTGCCATGGATAAATTGGTGGAGCAACCCATCACCCACTCCATAGCCTCTCTGTCTAAACCAATCCTATAAAGAACAAGTCTCATATATACTCAATCCATTCGATTGAAAGCCTTATTTAGATCAATCTTTAAAACCGCGACATCCTTCTTCTCGAATTGAATGGATTGAATGATCTCTTGTGTGGTCACCACAACGTCATGAATACTTCAATGTTTCAAGAAACCTGATTGTTCAGGCGTAATAATTTTAGATAGGGCACCTTTCATTCTTTAAGCTATAACCTTGGAAATGATTTTATATAGAGTATTGCATAAAGATATAGGTCTATAATCGTTAAAGAATATAGGCCCTTTTTTCTTGGGTATGAAGCCCAGAAAAATGGAATTAATGGCACCTTTTATCTTCTACTTATCCGAGGTTCCTCCCCCATTTGTTAAATATATATTTTTCATTTGTTTTCATTATTGAGTCAAAATAGTTTAATTAATAATTCTAACTAAAATAGTTTAATTAATAATTATAACTATTAATTTTATTAATGTATTTTATTTTTATGTAAATACAAATGTTAAAATAAAACAATAAAGATAGAATAAGACATCTCTTCCATACTAAATTAGATAAATCTTCTAAACACAATAATAAATATAAATTATTAAAATAAATATATTTATTTTAGATATTTTAATTTTATATTAAAATATTTTTAAAAACATTTCACAATCAACTCATTTTTAAATATATATATATATATATATATATATATATATGAAATTAGGCTTTTTGATTCTGAGTAATGTTAAACTTTGAATTTTCATAGAAAAACTTATATTAATTTTGTTTTAGCGTTTATTATCATTTTGAAAAACATTTTTTTTTTTTTTTTTTTTTTAATTCATATGAGAGTAATTTTTATAAGTATATTTTTGACAATGTAAATGGATTTATCATTACTTTTCAAACAAACTATATGATTTTTAAATAAATGTCATTCTTATCAAGTGTTTTTGTGTTTGGAATTTTCAAGTTATTTACTTGCTAAAAAAAAGTGTCATTCTTAACGATTGTATCTGTCATTGGGGTTTTCAAGTTTTTTACTTGCTAAAAAAATTGTCATTCTTATCGATTATTTCTGTGTTTGGGATTTTCAAGTCATTTACTTGCTTTTAAACGCGACACGGTTTTTTTATCCGGAAGTATTTAGTCTCCAAGAAAACGATAATGCGATAATGTCATCGCAAGTATTTTTATTTTTAAATAATATATTTTTTTAAAATAAAATCTCTTGTAGGAGTGCTGTAAAAAAGAGAAATATCTCTTGTAAATATGGAGTGTTGTTTAATTGTTTGAAGTTTTGGTTTTGTTTTTTTGGAGATCGAGTTTGTGATTCTAGGATTTAATTTGTCAAAGTCACTCTTACCATTTCAGCTTTAAGTTGATTGGAATTTTTAACATGTATTTAGTATGTCTTTTTTTTTTAGCATAAGGCACAATCATCCCCGTGAGATTTGATCATGGGTCGCTTCCATGAGAAGACCTGTCCCTAACACTTTGTGTTAGTGGGAGTTGACTTCATAATATTGAGTTTATTTATGAATTCAAAAACACATTTTAAATAATGAAAACATACAAAATATATAATAATTAGACTCTTCTATAATCCTAAGTAGTGCAGGTACCTAGATTCATCTTAATTTTGTATTTACCAAAGCCTAAAGGGATTAAATCTCTTTTCATTCTAAAAGAGATTTGCATCTCAAGAAATTTGATCCCTCCTAGATGGATTTAGGATTATTTAATTCCCCCCTTTAAATAAGTCATATTCTCCATGAATACCATGGGTCATTTTTATTTTTGTTATCATTTTATTTTTATAGATTTTTTTTTTTTTTTTTTTTTTTTTTTTTTTTAAATTAAAATGTCACATTACATTGATGTTTTTATTTTGTTTAATTTGTCTAATTTGATTTTTATTTATATTTTTTTAATGTAATTTGAATTCACCAAAATGTTAAAGGACATTACATTACAACATATCTACCATATTGGGTTAAGGGTGTACATAATTCCACATAAATAAGAGACTCTCAATACCATGAGCCTTTTTTATTTTTATTATAATTTTATTTTTAGAGCTTTAATTTTTTATTATTTTTTGAGTTAAAATATTTAGATCACACTACAATAATTATTTAATTTTGTTTTATTTATTTTATTTTTATTTTTATTTTTATGTAATTTGACTTAGACAAAATGTTAAACATGAGATTACATTACAACATCTCTACCATACTTCATTAGGGAGCGCCTCTCAGTGAAAACATTAAAACACTTATTTCAATAATACATATAGATGTTAAAATTTAAAAAATCAGAAAATTTAAATAAATTATATATTAATTTTAAGTTATTATTTGTAACCTCCTCCTCCGACATTTACCTAAGTTTACAGGCTGACCAAGGTAAACATGTCACGAAGAGCTACTATGATATGATTCAACCTCCTAGATCACCTTAAGGAATGTGGAATCAACAAACCAAAACCTTACTCACTTCCCTAAGATACTACAAGATCCCAAAGAGCTAAACACCTTCCACGTGTTTAAACCTTGTGTTAACTTGCATTTCCAATGATATGGGCTCCCAGCTGCATGCACAATCTTGCATTAATATGACTGTAGGCCCCTGTTCACATGCATAACCACTGCAAGGGTGCAACTATAGTATTTTTCAAGTTATTTGCCTATGGCTACAAGATTTGAGCCACTTTTTCAGGTCCAGGATCTTGACCACTACCCAGAACTTGATGAGACATTCCATAAAAGTAAATTACACAAATACAAATCTTCTAACAAAAAACCTTATCAAGGACTTGGCCTAACCATGCCTAACCACGAAATACATTTCACAGAACTCTGCGAACATGTAATCTACAGGTTGTAAATGCATATATGAACATAAGGGTGTGATACTTGTCTGAAAGTCACCAAGAAGGCCAAATTCTTTCTCATAATAGTTGGAATATCTATTAGGTCATACATTCATTACAATATTATTTACTAAACAAAATATGATGAGAGCCATAACTCAAGTCTGTTATAAACCATGCTTATAACCAACATATGACCAAAAGATCAACAATGATAGAAAAACCATTATAACCACATAATAACAAACATATTTGCATGTAATACATAACAGGAAAATAACTCCTATTACCAAATGAAAAATGCAACCAGGTCGGGGACTTCCACGTACCACCTAACCATAGACTGGGCTGAACCAAATATTTCTTTTAGTCAATCACCGCAATGCCATATCCGAAATGTGAATGCAAGACTCACAGTAAGAGTAACTAGGGTTTCCTTGGGTTTTCTGTGTATCTCACATTAATGGTTAACTGATTCCTAGGCTCGAAACCCTCATATGTACATCGTGGCTTTACCAGTTATCCCACCATTACTGGTCCAAGGATTCTTAGGCCAAATGATGGTATACACAACCAACCTTTACCATGCATCCAACCATTAATGGTCAAGGAATTCATAGGCCTTAAGACCACCCAAATCATTTTTGAAACCACCCAACAATCCAAATCTACCAACTAAAGAACCCCATCACACCATGGCTATCTGAAATGGTGAGGAAATGTTGAAACCACTGTCACACCTAGAAAAACCCATGCAAATGATGTCAAGAGAACCAAATACACACATGCATGTACCATGCATGCCAATAATAGCAAGGTAATCATACATGCAACTTGATATCTGCAAGTAATCCCATTGTATAAGCTTGATCCAACTCTTCCTTGCTTTATATTTGTCATCCTTTCCATTCTTTGTCCTTCATTTGATTTCCTTGCTCCAATGCTAGAGTGATCCAATAATTTTCAAAGTGTGCAATAGTATGTGACAGTAGAGAGAGAGAGAGAGTGCTCCAAAATTGAAGTGACAAAACATAATTCTCACAAAAGCTATAAATTGATCCTCATAAGATTTTTTATCAATGAGGTCTGTAATTTCTTCAATTTCTATTACTTTCCTTCTTTTTCCACCTCACATGAAACCTGTGACCTTTCACCTTCCTTTTTCTCCTAATTTCCATTATTTTCATAAATAAAATGCCAATTAATGGCCCTTTCCTTTTTGATTCATTTTCCATTTCCTTTGCCAATTTCCTTAGCCATAATAAACCAAATGAAAACCCGCTAGGATTTTCTTCCCAAAATTTAGCTTTGAATATGTGTCCCTTGAAATTGGTATTATTTTTCCTTTATTAACTTTATTACATGGATTTTTAACCCAAGGCTACTACAGCCCCATCCACCTTAGGGAACACCATCCTCGGTGTTCAATAACACCCACAACCAGCAAAACCATTAAAAATAAAAACATACTTCCTATGGAACTTTATAGCATAGCTTGTGGCAGTATTTATAGTGGCCACTATTGAAAACATGACAATCATACTACATGTTCGAGGTTTATAAGACATGTCATTATGGTATTTAAAATAACAACCACATATACTTATGCAAATTTTCTTCAACCAAAAAATAATAATACTATTTATGGAGCTTTATAAATCCAACTCGATACAATATTTAAAATAATATACACAATGCACCTTTCCTCTAACCAGCAGATAAAAGGATATGATACATGCATTTGCAACAAGGGAATCTATAGGCTCATGCCTCCACCCTCAAAAGTGGTACCAGGATTGACCTCCTTCCCAAGAAGTACATAATCCATTACAAAATTCAAACCTTCATCTAATACCCAATGCTACAATCTTGTGCCACTTGTGCTCTCAGTGAAACGTTACCAGCTGATTTTTCCAGGACACATTCACAATGTGTATCTAATTCCATCTAGAAATTCTAAGGACAAAAACTAATCCATCTCGAACCTTCCCTTATCTACTACACATTTCCTCGAGAAATCTGAACACCTACTTCCATGTAGTCACTCACCTTCCAAGTTCCTCAGCATCCCCTTTCCTATGTGATCCATCCTTTGGAAAGGTTTCCTCACATCGAAAGGTCAAAAATACAAGGCATATCCATGCCTCAAAATCATCATACAAATCATAGCATGGTCATGGAAATCAATGGAAACTATTGGGTATTAATGTCCCACAATGGCCCTTCTCCTGAAGTGCTTTACCAACATACTACTACTTGTTCCAATTTAGTTTTTTGCTCTTGCTAATATTCTTGCAGCCAGTTCCAACCACCCAAATGGGAATTTTCATGCTATATTGTACCAAGAAAATGATTGTTATTAGATTTAAGAATAAATTGAAATAAATTCACATCATACCTCATGAATAAGGTACACTGGAAAAAAATTTCACTTCCTATTACAACAAGTAAAATTATTTTTTTGATGAAATCACCATGTACAAACATATCACATTTGGTTAGCTCAAAACGCAACCATCATAACAAAAATAATAGATCATGTGTAACCATCATAAACTAGAATCATAAATCACATGTAATCATCATAAAATTTAATCATAGAGTACATGCATAATTAAAACTAAAATAAAATATTGATACTTATCCTTTAATTGATCCTTAGCTTCTACGTTTATCCTTTTTCCTTTCCATATGGACACTAGATCAGTTGCTACACACAAAAAACACCCAATGCATTCTATTCAACCATGTCAACATACACATAGTGTGCATCACACACATACGACCACACATGGCATACAACACCATACAATACATCCACCTACACCTCACATAAAACACAACATAGTACCTACACCTACACCTAGTGTACAATGCAATACATATACATACACAGAATACAACACAATGAATACACATATAAGAATACCATGACTACACAATGCACATAAAAAATACCACACCTGCACAAAACAACATGTACAACATGCATGCAATACCACATGCATTGTAACACAATATGTACGACATGCACACAATACCACATGTACAATATGTACACAACACCACATGTACAGAACACCACCTGCAAAATGTGTAGACAACACCACATGTAGACAACACCACCTACACAATGTGTACATAAGAACACATCTACACCACACCACATGCACTACCTGTGAACAACATGACCTGCACACAATAGCTCATTTCCAACAAGTACACGACACCACATTCACATGGAACCACATGTACAATCATATACAAAACACCACATTTACATATCACAATATGTACAACATGCACACCACACCATATGTACATAGCACAACATATTCAACATCAACAAATAACCATATATAGATAGCATTGCATATGAAACATGTAAAACATATATACAATAGTAGTACTACACATCCATAAACCGCCCACTAACTCTACTAAGAAACCTTGCTTCTAGTGTCTTTTCACCATTCATTATTGTACCAAGATGTTGCACATCATATTTATTTCCTTCCACTCATGTATCCCTCAACATTACTTGTCCATAACATAAACAGAGGAATAGTACAAGCATATAATATCAGTTCATATCCACATGATATTGACCTTGTAGATCTATGAAGGCCACTCTTCCCACTTGATTCCTCATAAGACCAAGAACCTCTTCATTCCATTCACTTGCATAAGCAGTGATTCCTCGACAAGAATGATTCTTGATGACCTTGTCAGACAAAGACATACATAGATACATAAATAAATACATATAAACATCGGCATAAAACAATCATGATCCCTGATGACCCTGTTAGACAAAAACATGCATACATACATATATACATATATAGACATCATCATAATCATAATCACAACCTAATTATCAGATATCATAATGTTAAGGTTAAGAGAACCCATTTTATCTATGCACAACTTTCAGAATGTGGAGAACAAGAGTGTCCATCATAGCCAAGACATATAAAACTTCAAATCCATTTACTTTACCTTTCCTATTAGATTGTCTCGCCACCGCCCATTTACCCCAAGTGAATAATCCAATCCAAATTATTTTGATACTCTTTCCTTTATTTTCGCCTTATACATGCACCAAATTCATAAATAGGTTCCATTCAACTCTCCTTGAGCTCCAACAACTTCCTCTTTCCCAACCAATTCCCAAGACCCTCAAAACATAAAATTCGAGAATATCAAGAAAACAAGGAGTATACCATGAAAACCAATAGCAATACGACACCACAAAAAAAAGGGTGTGCCATACACCAAACATAAACAAAGTTGCAATCAAGCACAATAAATAAAAAGAAAAATACTAGCAACAAACACAATGGCTCAATCCCCATGGGTTCCCAAGGAAATCTCATCCCAAGCCTTCTTCAAGGTCCCATGGAATTCTCTTTTCCATTCAACCCTTGCATCATATTTCCATAATAACATGATTTTCAGTGCATAAATAATCACAACAACATACTAATTACCTTACCTTATTGTACCAGGCGCACTAAATCGTACCTAAACATGTACATATATCATCTCTCAAGGGACTCCAATTACTTGACAAATATAAACTTAACTACAAAATAGATAATATACATGTCAAATACATGTTCAGGAATTACATCACATATCCACAAAATTTCATACAAACTCAAGGTTAAGAAGTCTTCCTATATTCATGCAAAGTACTTATCCATTGGGAGTTGCAATTTCCAAACATAGCCAAAGTAATTCTCAGTTGATTCCTATATTTTAACTTGCTACAATTGAATCTTATTATGTCATGTCACATCACCCAACTATTAGTTATATAAACAGATCAACTATTACCTTGTCATTCTAATCCAAAGCATGTTTCGCTGCAATTGTTCACACATGTAAGTCATTCAGTTCTAAAGATCAAGACATCATGTCTATTAACTTGAAATCAACCTTTACCAATAATTATAGTCATGTCATAAGAAACTCACAGTCATAAGACATAACGCTAAAACTATAACCTACTTATATTCAAGTACATATCAATTGCCTCATCACATATTATGTTAACACAACTATCCTAAAACATGTTCATTCCTTCATTTAATCTTATAGACGTATACTCATATCATACAATTAATCAAAGATTCAAACAACTTATAAACATATCATGATAGATAAACCAAATAGACAACATAATCAAGCTCATACCTCAATGTATCTCAAGGGAGACTATCACATCTGCACAAGTTAGTCTAGATTAGTAAAACACAATATCACTAGTATATCAACTCATACCTCAATATCATAACCATAACCATCTGCACAAGCCAATCCAAATTAGCATGATACATAATAACATAAATATCGAAATGAAATTACCATAATCATGATGTCTATGATCGTAATTGAAATAACAAGAAGTTAACTATCATGCATGACTATCTGACATATGTGCTCATGAACACATCGATAAACTAGCATCTATAATGCATGTAACCATAACAACAACAAAATTATATACATGTACATAACCATAATTCTTATAACAACCATTAACGAGCATAGATGCATTTCAAACATAAAAACCTGCATGACAATCTTCTCTTACCCTGAGGTCTAGTGTCGTAAGCTCGCTCTAATAATCTTATTCTACTACTCTATCTTAGCTAACATATCAACATCATAACATACCAACAAAAAATTTATGACAAAAAATGCAAAAATGACTATCACAATGAATGCATAAAAATCACATATAGGAAACTAACATGCATGATTAAAAAACACATTCCGCCCATCTAGTTGAAGTGTTGAACCATGCTCCGATACCACTCTATAATCTCCCACTCCCATATTTACCCAAGTTAGTCGGACCATCAGGGAGAACATGTGACAAAGACTTACTGTGGTATGAATGAACCTCCTATATCACCTTAAGAAAATGGAATCAATAAAACAAAACCTTACTGACTTCTGTCAGGTGCTACAGGGCCCCAAGAGCTAGACCACCGTTCTAGGTGTCCAAATCCTGATTTAACATTCCTTTTCACTGATTTGGGATCCTATTTGCATCAGAAAGTTTGCATCCATGTGACTGTAGGACTTCGGTCACATGCATGACCATGACAAGGTTGCAACTATAGTCTTTTTCACCCAATTTTATGACAACGACCACGAGATTTGAGCAACATTTTCAGGGATAGGAACCCATCCACTCCCCAAAATTTGATGAGAATTTTAAAAACAATAAATGACACAAAGAAAAATATTTTAACACAAAAATTTATCAAGGATTTGGCCTAACCCAACCTATCCACGATAGACATTCCGTCTAACACATTGTGAACGTGTAATCTACAAGTTATAAATGCATATCATAATACAAGGGTCTCATACTTATATGAAAATCACCAATAAGGTCTTCTTCCCTCTCATAATAGCTGCAATATAATCTATTTGTTCATACAATCATTAACATATAATTTACCAAACAAAATATGATGACAACCATAACTCAAGTTTGTGATAAACCATACTTATAACCAACATATAACCAACATATCAACAATGATATAACACCCATTAAAACCACAAAATAAAAAACACATTTACATATATCACACAAGAGGAAAATGGATCTTATTAACATATGAAAAACGAAACCAGGTCAGCGATTTTGATGTACCATTCGACCATATATTGGGCTAAACAAATGTTTCTTAGAGCTAATCACCCTCATGCCATATTCCAAGCATGAATGTGGGAATCACAACAAAAAACAATGAGGGCTTCCTTAGGCTTCAGTGTGTATCCCTCCATTACTGGTCAAGGGTTTCCTAGTCCTGCAACCCTCATTTGTACATCCTATCTTTACTGTTTATCCTGCCATTATTAGTCAAGGGTTTCCTACGCCAAACAATAAACATGTACTATGGGTTTACCACAATATTGCCATATACCGGTCAAGGGATCACTATTTCCTAATAAGCATGCATGCCTCTTAATTTCTTCACCTAAACCGTGAGGAATGTTTTTGTCCCCACCCTCTCGGCTTTACGGTGTATCCCACCATTACTGGCCAATGGCATCTTAGGCTTAACAAGGGTATCCACAACCAGGATTTAGCATATATCCCACCATTACCTGTCAAGGGATTCCTAGGCTTTAAGACCACCCCACTCAGTTTTGAGACCATCTGGAAATCCATCTCAACCCTGTAAAATAACCCCATCACGCCGTGGTTATCTGAAATGGAAAGGCAAGGATGAAGCCACTATCTTGCCTTGAAAAACCCATTCCAATGACATGAAGATAACCAAATACATGCATTCATTTATCATCCATGCCAATAATAGAAATGAAATAATACATGAAACTTGATACTTGCAGGTAATCTCGTTGTAGCAACTTGATCCAACTCTTCATTACTTGATATTTTATTTCATTTTCCTTCTTTTTCGTTCCTTTTCTTTTGTTGCTCCAATTCTAGAATGCATCAAGAATGATATAAGTGTGCAAGAGAATGTGAGAGTAGAGAGAAGAGAGAGAGAGAGATCCAAAACTGAACTAACAAAACGCTAATACTGAAAAAAGCTATGAACTAGTCTGTGGATGCCTTTTTATCAATGATGCCTCTAATTTCTTCAATTTCCTTTTTTTACTTCATATTCCTCGTCACATGAAACCTGTGATCTTTCGCCTTCCTTTTCTTCTAATTTCTGTTGTTTACATAAATAAAACGCATATTAATGCGTCTTTCCTTTTCAATACCTTTTCCATTTCCTTTTCCAATTTTCTTAGCCATAATAAACCAAATGAATACCCGCTACAAATTTTTTCTCAAAATTTAGCTTAGAATATGTGTCCCTTGACCTTGGTCTTTTTTATCCTTTATTAACTTTATTACATGGATTTTTAACTTGGGATCGTTACATTATTGTTATTAATTACAAAAGTAACTATTATATGTGTTAAATATATATATACATTTAAGAAACATGTAACAATATTCCTTACCATGGAAACAAACCACACTTTACCATATCTGTAAATAAGATTTGTTACAATACCATGGGCCAATATCATGTGTTCAAAAAAATCATAACTTGTTACATATTATATTTGTTGATATGGCATTTTATTTAATTAATAAATTTACTTAAAAAGAAAAAAATACATAACGAAAATGAGATGATGATGGATATTGGGAACAAAATTGGGCACTTCATCTACGTGGACCCTCATGCATTAGGGCCTCGGGAAAGGAGATTCATGTGCATACTATTTCAAGTTAGATTATTTGGGGGTCTCCGTGATAAGATATATGTCGTTTGGGGTTTGATACATTTTCCTTACAATTGTATTATTGGGGCATCCCTTTAATATGCCTCCTTTGCCACCATACAGGACATATTCTAGAGCGGTGTCCTCAGAGAAATGGTGGTCCAATAGGTGGTCACAAAAGATGGTAAAGGAAGGGACGTGGTAGAAGGAAAAATAAAGATCAGCTATGAACCAACCTTCAAAAAGGTACTATTCATATATCAAAAGATTCGTCTTTGCCTCTTTTTGTATCACACTCTTCTCTTTCTATTTCTCCCCCATCCTTTCCCATGTTATCATCAAAAATATCATTGGGGTTGGAGGATTATCAGTTTTATGGGACTTTTTGTATCCCTCTATCTTGAAAGGATAATCAGGTGTGTCATTCTAAACTGACTGATGTGCCCTCCCTGTTAAAGTCCCCTCGGACCTCTAATCCGCCTATTATTTCGGTTGCCCTTGAACTCTTGAGGGACCTTTCCCTTGATGTTTCAGCCCATACCAACCCTCGGTGTGTACCTTTGGTCCCTCCGATCCATATATCCTCCCCTGCATCCTTAGATGCTCTGTTTTAGCCATCCTCCACACACAACTCTGTTGGAAGTGACATGGAATCCTTGATGTTCAACCTTGTGATGGATATTTCACCTCTTACCATCCAAAAGGAGAAGAGCCAATATGTACACAACACCACCTGCACACAACAACCATTTTCCAACATGTACATGGCACCACATCCACACAAAACCACATGTAAAATGATACACACAACACCACATGTGCATAGCAGCATATGTAAAACATGCAAACCACTCCATATGTACATAACACAACATATGAAACATGAAAAAAAAAACCATTTATTGATAGCATTCCATATTAAACATGTAAAAAACATATACAACAGTAGTACTACACATCAATACAACACCCACTAAATCTACAAAGAAACTATTCTTCTAGTGTCTTTCCAACATCCATTGTTGTCCTAGCATGCCGCATATCATATCGCTTTCATTCCGTTGTTGTATCCCTCATCATTACCTGTCAATAACATAAACAAATGAATAGTAAACGCATATAATATAAATTCACATCCACATGATATTGACCTGGCAGATCTCTTAGGGCTACTCTTCCCACTTGATTCCTCATAACACTAGGAACCTTTTCATGCCATTCACTTACATAAACAATCATTCCTCCACAAGAATGATTCATGATGAACCTGTCAGACAAAAACATACATACATGCATATATACATATAAACATATGCATAAGAAAATCATGATCCCTAATGACCCTGCTAGACAAGAACATACATACATACATATATACATATATAGACATAATCACAATCATCATCACAACATAATTATAAATTATCATAACGTTAAGGTTAATATACCTTATTTTATCTTTGCACAACATTCACGACATGGAGAACAATAGTTTGTGGCATAGCCAAGACATCTAAAACTTCAAATCCATTTAATTTATGTTTCCTATTATTTTTCTCATGATTGTCATGCCACCATCCATTTACCCTAAGGGAGTCAACCAATCCAATTGATTGTGATACTTTTGCATTTAGATGCCCCTTATACATGCACCAAATTCATACATGTTGGGTTCCATTAAGCTCCCCCCAAGCTCCGTCAATGTCCTCTTTCCTAACTAGTCCCCAAGACCCTCAAAACAGAAAATGCAAGACTAACCAACAAAGAACGAGAAAATAAAAAAAACCAATAACAATACGACACCACCAAAAAAATGGAATGGCCATACACCAAACATAAAAAAAGCCAAAATCAAGTGCAAAAAATCACAAAAAAAACAAAAGAAAAAGACTAGCAACAAACACAACAACTCAATCCCCATGGGTTACCAAGGAAAGCTCAACCCAGGCCTTTTTTAATATCCCATGCAAGTCTCTTTTCCATGAAACCCTTGCATCATATTTCCATAAACACATAACTGTGAGTGCATAAAAAAAAACAACATACTATTTACCTTACCTTGTTGTACGAGGCGCACTAGCCCGTAACTAAACATGTACATATATCATCTCTCAAGGGACTCCAATTCCTTGACAAATCCAACCATAACTAGAAACTAGCTAATATACCTATCAAATACATGCTCAAGAATTACCTCGCACATCCATGTAATGTCATAAAAAATCGAGGTTAATAAGACTTGCTATATTCCTGCAAAGTACTTATTCATTGTGAGTTATAGTTTCCAAATATAGCCAAAGTAGTTCTCACTCAATTCCTTTATTTTAACTTGTTGCAATTTAGTTTTATTGTGTCTTCTCACATCACCCAACTCTTATTTATATAAACAGATCAACTATTACCTTGTCATTCTAATACGAAGCATCTTTCATTGCAAATGTTCACACATGTAAGTGACAAATTCTAAAGATCAAGACATTGTGTCTATCAATTTGAAATCAACCTTTACCGATACTAATAGTCATGTTATAATCAATTCACAATCACAAGACATAATGCTACGACTATCACCTACTTGCACTGAAGTACATCTCATTTGTCTCATCACGTATTATGTTAGCACAACCGGCTTAAAAAAAAATCATTCCTTCATTCAATGTTAAAGACATGTACTCATATCATAACATTAATCCAACAGTCAAAAAAATTATAAACATATCATGTTAGGTAAACCAAATAGACAGCATAATAAAGCTCATACCTCAATGTTTCTTAGGGGAGGCTATCACATCTGCGCAAGTGAGTCCAAATTAGTAAAAAAAACATCACAAATATTATGACTCAAACCTCAATATCATAACCATAATGCTCTTCATAATCCAATCCATATTATAATGATACATAATATCATCAATATCTAAATGCAATGACTATAATCATCATGTGTATGATTGTAATTTAAATAACAAAAATTTAACTATCATGCATGACTATCTGATGCATTTTGTTATGAACACACTGATAAACTAATATCTATCATGCATGTAACCTTAAAAATAGTATAACGATAGGAATGTATATAACCATAGGTCTTATAACAACCATTAAACAACATACTGACATATCAAACATATAAACATGCATGAGGATCTGCTCTTATCCTGAGGTCCACTGCTGCAACCTCGCTCCAATAATATTCTTCTCCTACACTATCTCAACCAATATATCAACATCATAACATACCAAAAAAAACATTATGACGGAAAATGAAAAAAATACCATCACAAAGCATTCATAACAATCATGTAGGAAACTAAAATGCATGCATAAAAAACACATTCCGCCCATCCAGTTGGACTGTTCAACTATCCTCTGATACCACTCTGTAACCTCCTCCTCCCATATTTATCCAAGTTAAGCGCCCCACCAGGGTGAACATGTGAAGAAGGGTTACTATGATATGACTCAACCTTCTACATCACCTTAAGGATGTGGAATCGATAAACGAAAACCTTACTGACTTCCCTGAGGTGCTACAGGACCTCGAAGATCTAAACCACCCTTCCAGTTGTCAAAACCCTAAGTTAACTTGCCTTTTCACTCATCTATGCTCCTAGTCGTATGAAGAATCCTACATCAATGTATCTATAGGCCTTGAGTAACATGCATAGCCACTACAAGGTTGCGACTATAGTATTTTTCAGCCAATTATGTGACTGCGACAACACGATTTGAGCCACTTTTTTAGGGATAGGATCCAGACCACTACCTAGAATTTGATGAGACTTTCCAAAAAAATAAATGACACAAAGAAAATTCTTCTAACACAAAGCTTTATCAAGGACTTGGCCTAACCAAGCCTATCAGTGACATAAATTTCATCGAACACATTGTGATCAACATGTAATCTATAGGTTAAAAATGAAAATTTGAAAATACGGGTCATCTGAACATCACGAATAAGGTTTTATTACCTCTCATAATAGATGAAATATAATATATTAGGTCATACATTCATTAAAATCTCATTTACTAAACAAAATGTGATGATATATGTAACTCAATTTTTTCATAAACCATGATTATAACCAACATATCAACAATTATAAAACAACCATTATAAGAAAATAATAACAAAAACATTTACACATAACATAGAAGAGGAAATATCTCTTATTAACATGAAAAATTAAAATAGTTCAGGGACTTCCACGTACCACCTAACCATAGATTGTGTTAAACAAAAATTTTCTTTGAGCCAATCACCCCCACGCCATATCCCAAGCATGAATGGGGGATTCAAAACAAAACCAATGAGGGATTAAATAGGCTTCACTTTGTATCGCTCCATTAGAGGTCAATGGATTCCTAGACCAAACAATAAGCATACACCTTTTGTTTTCCAAAACCCTGCCATATGTCAATCAAGGGATCACTAGGCCCTAATAAGAATGAATGTCTCCTAGTTTCTCCACATAAACCACGAGGAATTTGTTCGTCTCCACCCTCTAGGCTTTACTGTATATCCCGACATTACCGATTGAGGGATTATTAGGCCCAACGAGGGTATCCGAAACCAGGCTTTACTTTGTATCCCATCATTACCTGTCAAGGGCTTCCTAGGCCTTGAGACCACCCCACTTAGTTTTGAAACCATCCGAAAATCGAGATCAACCAAGTAAAATAGCTCCATCACACCATGGTTATCCATAATGGTAGACCAATGATGAAACCACCATTTCCATGCTGATGAAAACAAGTGAACCAAATACACACATGCATTCCAATACTACCAAGGAAATAATACACGCAACTCGATACCTGCGAGTTATCCCATTGTAGCAGCCTGATCCATCTCTTCCTTGCTTGATATTTTCATTCATTTTCCTTCTTTTCCTTCCTTTTCTTTCCATTCTTCAATGCTATAATGCTTTAAAAATTTTCTAAGTGTGAAAGAGTATGTGAGAGTAGATAGAAGAGAGAGACATAGATCTCCAAAAGTCGATTGATAAAAATCTAACACTGATGAAAGATATGAACTGATCTTTAGATGTTAGGTCCCTACACTACTAGTATAGTCCCTTATTGTTGTTAGTGTGATCACCTTATTGTTATTATTGTACCCCTATAACCCCCATATTTTTATTATTGTGCCCTTAAATTATTATTGTTAGGTCAGCTACGATTACATTGTGGCCCCATGGACTCCTATATATAGAAAGGAGGTTTTGTAATTTGAATCATCCAAGAATTGTTCATTCATGTAATGTATTGGAGGTTGCCCCCTCGAAGTGGCCTATTTCTAAGGCATTGATATCTCTTTTCTTATATTTTTGCAGCTGGTTTCACAACATTTGGTATCATAGCTTTGGATTCTAGGGTTTCGCTGCTCTAAACAGGTCATCGTGGAATTTTGACTATAATTATTTTTCTACGAAGGTTCAGAAGCTGAAATTTTTAGGGTGCAAAGCCAAAATATTGAGGAACATCTTCATACAATTTTTTACCTTCGTTCACAACATTTTCGAAGATATTATCTAGGGATGGTAGGGCTTTTTGCAGGCTCCTGAATTTCACTTAAAAAGGTCATCGTGGCATTTTTTCTATAACGTTTTTTATAAGAAGGTTTAGAAGCTGAAATTTCTAGAGTACGAAGCTGAGATCAAGAGGAACATCATTGAAAAATTTCATAGCTTGATTTGCAATACGTTCGGAGCTATGATCTATGGAAGTTAGGTCTTTTTTAGGCTCCCTATATTCATCTCAAATAGGTGATCATGGGAAAATATTCATAACTCTCTCTCTGTGCATAGGATTGGAATTCTGTAAAATGTGACTGGAAGTACACAGACTATATTTTCATGTTTATAAATTAGAGAGCCAAAGGAGCAAAAAGTGACACGTGGCAAGTCGTACAAGTTCGCTCTACTGAACCAGTCCATAATTAGGTCATTGTGGGACATTGGATATAACTTTGTCTTGAAGAATCCAAATCAATTCAGACCTGTGGAATTTGAAAGAAGCTTCAGAGGACTACTACAGGGCCAAATTTCAGGTATTGAGGATCTACAATTATAGATATAATTCAGTTTCAATATAGAGCTCTACAAAAGCAAGTAAAGGTGTGTATTGTTTTTCCCGAATTGCATAAGTCTTGTTTGAAGAATCAAGTTGAATTGATTCCAAAGGCATATTGTAGAATAGATATCAGTATTGGTTTCAAAAATGGCCCCTAAAAATAATTCAACACCCATTAAGCCTTTAGAAGGCTCTACTATGACTCATGAAGACAAATAATGGCAACATGACATATCAAAATTACAAGAGCAAGTGCAACAAATCTCGCTCTCATAAAGAGCAACAAAAAATGACATGGAAGTTTTGAAGAAAGGTATGAAAACTAAGATGGATGGTTTGAATAAAGGTATGGAATCTAAGATAGATGGCATGGAAGCTGGCATGGAATCTAAGGTGGATGACATGGAAGCTAAGATCGATAAAAAAATGGAAAACATGAAGAATGATCTAAAATCATACATGGAAGGTTTGACAAAGTTAATACAAGAAATGTTTCCTAATGGTGAAAATATAGTAGAGGAAACTCATGATGAGAACAAAATAAATGTTAATCATGATTTCATAAACTCTTTTGTTGGCGGGAAGAACCACCATATTCCAAAAATGGATATGAAGAATTTTGATGGAAAGGATCCTGTAACATGGATACTACAGATGGAGCAATATTTTGATCTCCATAATGTGCAAAACACACAAAAGGTGTGCATTGAAACTTTACAGTTAGAAAAAAATACATTTGTATGCTATCGATGGCTTTGCTCCCGTAAGAAAATTGACATTTGGTCAATTTTTGCGGAGGAAATGATAGCAAATTATGAGGATATAAAGAGAAACACCTTCTTTAGCCAATTGATAAATCTCAAACAAAAGGGTTTAGTGGGGGAGCACATTCAGGACTTCCAAAAATTGAATATAAGGGTAACTGATATTCTAGAGGAACACATGATTGATCTCTTCATAGGTACTTTAAAGGATAACATCCAACATGAAGTTCGTGTTTTGGAACCTGATTCATTGAAGAAGGCATTCAAGTTGGCAAGAAAAATTGAATGTAAAATTATGGTGACAAGGAAGCCTACCACTCACTTCTATAAAGAAGGAAGTGTTGCTACGCCTAGATTTCCGCAACCTACAAGGTTGACACCACAAAAATTGGAAGAAAAAAGAGCAAAAGGGCTCTACTACAGTTGTGATAGCAAATACACTAAAGGTCATAAGTGTGATGAGAAGAAATTATTTTACATATATTGTGAAGAGGAAGAAGAAAATGAACAAGAAGAGGAAGAAATGAGTTTGACCATATCATGTAATGCATTGGTAGGAATTAACACTCCTCAAACTCTCAAGATAGAAGGACATACCAAGAAGAAAAAGGTAATAGTGTTTATTGATTCAGGTAGTACCCATAATTTTATTCATTGTAAGGTAGCCAAGGAATTGAATTGTTTCCTATACCCAGCACCAGAATGTCAAGCGATGGTTGCAAATGGAGGAAGTATAAATTTCTCTATAAAATGCCATAATATCAAGCTAACCATGGGGGAATATGTTTTGAATAGTCCAATGCTTTCCATTCCTATGGGAGGTGCTGATTTTGTACTACGAGTACAATGCTTACAATATTTGGGGACGATAGCTTTTAATTTTTAAGAACTTTTCTTGAATTTTTTTTTAGAAGGAAAGGAAGTTGAATTATGGGGTATTGCAGGGAAGCCAGGAAATATAATAAGCTCTACTGTCATGAAAAATATTCTAAAGAAAGAACAACTAGGTGTAATTGCACAATTATGCTCACTAGAAGTTCCAACATCAAAATCATCTATTTCTGCAAATCTCCAAAAAGTATTGGACAATCATTCCAAGGTGTTTGAAACTCCCAAAAGACTCCCACCTATTTGGGATCATGATCATGCTATTCATTTGATTCCAATAAGTGTTCCTCCAAACTTCAGGCCTTATAGATATCCTTATGTAAAAAAGAGCGAAATT
The DNA here is from genome assembly GCA_034641835.2 of Pinus albicaulis. Taxonomy (NCBI): domain Eukaryota; kingdom Viridiplantae; phylum Streptophyta; class Pinopsida; order Pinales; family Pinaceae; genus Pinus; species Pinus albicaulis. Next base: position 1,225,990,602 of record CM076577.1, on the reverse strand, counting down.
GAATGTATGATTGCAGAAATGTTAAAGGCGGGTATAATTCAACCTAGTCAAAGTTCTTTCTCTGCTCCTCTAGTATTGGTACATAAGAAGGATGGATCTTGGCGCATGTGTCCGGATTATAGGGAGCTCAATAAGATCACCATTAAATACAAATTTCCAATTCCTGTGACTGATGAATTATTGGATGAATTACATTGAGCAATTTATTTTACCAAGTCAGATCTTCGTTCATGATATCATCAAATTAGAATGAAGACAAAATATATTCCGAAAACAACATTTCGAACTCATGAGGGTCATTATTAATTTTTGTTCATGCCTTTTGGCCTTACCAATGCACCTTCTAGAATTCAAGGGTTGATGAATTCCATTTTCAAAGCCATCTTTAGAAAATTTGTGCTAGTATTTTTTGATGATATACTAATCTACTGCAAGTCTTGGAAGGATCATGTTCAACATGTTGACAGGGTTCTCAAACTATTGCAGGAGAAAAAATTACATGCAAAAACATCCAAATGTTTCTTTGGAGGACAAGAGGTAGAATATTTCGGTCATATTGTATCTCACGAGGGTGTTAAGGTAGACCCTAACAAAATTAAAGCCATTAAGTAATGGAAAGTCCCCATAATGATAAATTAGTTGCGAGGATTTTTCGGGTTAACAGGGTATTATCGCAAGTTTGTTAAGAATTATGGGAGAATAGTAGCACCTCTAACAACATTATTGAAGAAAGATGCATTTTCATGGACTCCTGAAGCAACTAAGGCCTTTGAACATCTTAAAGAAACAATGTGCCTAGCACCGGTCTTAGCTACACCAGACTTCACAAAAACCTTTATTGTCGAATGTGATGCCTCAGGAATTTGAATTGGTGTTGTTTTAATGCAAGAAGGAAGACCCATTGATTTTGAAAGTCATCCAATTAAAGGAAATTATTTACAGAAACCTATTTATGAGAAGGAAATGTTACCAATACTGCATGCACTAAATAAATGGCGAACTTACCTAATGGGAAGACACTTCAAGGTAAAAACTGATCATTATTGTGTTAAAAACTTTTTGGAACAAAGACTATCTTCAGAATGGCAGCAAAAATGGGTCACAAAGATGTTGGGTTACGACTTTGAAATAATCTACAAAAAAGGGAAGCTAAATGTTGTTGCAGATGCACTCTCAAGAAAGAATGAAGAGGTGGAAGCATTGCTTTGTGCCATTTCTATTATCCAACCAGATTGGATAACTGAAGCAAGAGATGAATTGAAGAAGGACGAAGAAGTGTAGACACTCATTCAAAATTTGCAGCAAGATCCTAGTACATCTGATACATTTAGTTGGAAAAATGATTCCTTATGGTACAAAGATCGCTTATATCTTTGTAAGAATTCCCAAATAAATAAATAAAGATTCTTTTGGAATTGCACACTTCTCCTTTAGGAGGACACTCAGGATTTTTAAAAACTTACTACAAGGTGAAGAAAGATTTTTTTTGGGATGGACTTAAATCTGATATTCAAAATTTTGTGGTGGATTGTTTGGTTTGCCAACAGTATAAATTTGAGACAATTAAGACCCCGGGTATTCTACAATATTTATCCATTCCAAGTCAACGTTGGGAGGAGATTTCAATGGATTTTATCACAGGTTTACCTAATTCTGAAGGAAATAGTTTCATCATGGTGGTAGTTGATAGACTTACCAAGTATGCACACTTTTGTGCATGATCTCATCCATTTAAAGCAAGTACAATTGATACTACATTTATGGACACAATTCAAAAGCTAGATGGAAACCCAAGGGTTATTATGAGTGACAGAGATCCCATTTTTACTGGAAATTTTTGGACAGAGTTATTTTCTTTTTTGGGTACTCAATTAGATCATTGATCATCTTATCATCCTCAATCCGATGGTAAAACTGGGATAGTAAATAAATGTTTGGAAGGATATCTTCGTTGTTTTGTATCTGATAAACAAACACAATGGGTCAATTTGTTACCTCTCGCAGAATGGTGGTATAACACTTCCTTCCATACTGTAGCAAAAATGACCCCATTTATGGCATTTTATGGATATCATCCACCATCCATCACATCATATTTAAGAGAAAATTCAAAGGTTCAAGAAGTGGAAGATCACATTGAGCATCAACAAGACGTTCTCCAACTCTTAAAGTATAACCTGAATTTGGGACAAAATCGAGTGAAACAACAGGCAGATCAACATTGTAGCGAGAGACGTTTTGATGTAGGAGACTGGGTATTTTTACGACTACAACCATAGAAACAAATTTCCCTCAAGCAAGCTAAGAAGGATAATAAATTATCGCCAAAGTACTATGGTCCTTACAAGGTGTCACAAAATATTGGTACTATGGCATACAAATTGGAGCTTCCTGCTTCTTCACGAGTGCATCCAGTTTTCCATGTTTCATGCTTAAAGAAGGTTATAGGTGAAAATATTCCAGTTCAAACAATATTGCCAAAATTTTATGAGGAAGGAAAAATCATATTGGAACCTGAAGCTGTCACAGAAACAAGAACTCGACAGCTACGGAATCGATCAACTTCAGATTATCTCATCAAGTGGAAGAACTTACCCACTAAAGATTCTACATGGGAGGATGAGAATTTTATACAGAAGCACCCAGAGCTACTCAAGCGTTGAGGACAACACTTTTTTGAAGGAGAGGGGCATGTTAGGTCCCTATACTACTAGTATATTCCCTTATTTTTGTTAGTGTAACCCCCTTATTGTTATTATTATACCCCTGTAACCCCCATATTGTTATTATTGTGCACTTAAATTATTATTGTTAGGTCGGCTAGGATTACATTGTGGCCCCATGGGCTCCTATATATAGAAATGAGGTTTTGTAATTTGAATCATCCAAGAATTTTTCATTCATGTTATGAATTGGAGGTTTCCACCTTGAAGTGGCTTATTTATAAGGCGTTGATATCTCTTTTCTTCTATTTTTTTAGATGGGTTGAAAACATCAGAAGCCTTTTTATCCTTTAATTTCTTCAATTTCCATTATTTTCCTTCATTTTCATCCTCACATGCAACCTATTATCTTTCATCTTCCTTTTCTCCTAATTTCCACTATTTTCATAAATAAAATGTCAATTAATACCTCTTGTCTTTTCAATGCCTTTTTCACTGCCTTTTCCAATTTCCTTAGCCATAATGAAACAAACGAACACCCACTAGGAATTTTTTGCCCAACATTTAGCTTGAAATATGTGTCCCTTGACCTTGGTCTTGGTTTTCCTTTATTAACTTTATTACATGGATTTTTAACGTGGGGTTGTTACATTATTGGTATTAATTATAAAATTAATTAGCATATATTTTAAACATATATACATTTAAGAAACATGTAACAAGATTTATTACCATGGAGACTTACCTCCACTTTACCATATCTGTAAATAGGATTTGCTAGAATACCATGGGCCAATACCATGGCTTATTAATATCACATGGTCAAAAAACTCATAACTTATTACATATTATAGTTTTTGATATGGAATTTTGATTAATTAATAAATTTAATTAAAATGAAAAAAATACATAACTAAATCCAGATGATGATGGAGATTGGGAACACAATTGGGCGCTTCATCTACATGTACCCTCGTGCATTAGGGGCTCGAGAGGAGAGAGTCACGTAGATACTAGTTCAAGTAAGATTAGTTGGGGGTCTCCTTGATAACATAGATCTCATTTGGGGTTCGATACAAATCCACGAGCGACTAGATTATTGGGCATTCCTTTCAGATGCCTCCTTTCCCACCAAACGAAACATCTTATGGAGAAGTGTCCTCGCAAAAATTGTAGCCCAATATCTAGGAACAAAAGCTGGTAAAGGAAGGGACCTGGTAGAAGGACAAATACGGATCATCTACGAACCAATCCTAGAAAATGTATTGTTCATATATCTAAAATTCCTCTTTGCCTCTTTTTGTATTACACTCTTCTCTTTCTACCTCCCCTCCATCGTAACTCACAGTCTCATTGAAAATATTATTGGGATTGGAGGATTATTAGTTTCATGGGAGCGGTTGTATCCCTATGTATTCTAAGGATAATCAAGCGCGCCCTTCTGAACCGATTGATGTGTCCTCCCCTTGAGAGTCCCCTCGATCCTCTAATTCACCTATTATTTTGGTTACCCCTGAAGTCTCGAGGGACCTTTATCCTTATGTGTCAGCCCATACCGCCCCTAGGTGTGAAAATTTGGTCTCTCTGATCCATAAACCCTCCCTTCCATTCTTGACTGCTCTGTTTTAGGCTTCCTCCCCACATAACTCGGTTGGAAGTTACTTATATTTCCTCATGTTAAACCATGTCATGGATATCTCATCTCTTACCATCTAAAATGGCAATGGATGACATATTTTTCCAGACAACAGTCTCATTTTTTTCGAGAAATCACTATCCATAGGTGGGGAGGTAAAGGGAGCCATCATTTTAGCAGTAACTCCACTACAAAACCACTTATTTTTCATGATTCTTCATATTTATGCAATGTCCCTATAATCTCCTCTTTCAACTCGAGGACCCTTAGAGCATATGAGCCCTTGAAGGACGTCCCTTGATGAATATCTTGTCCCTTAACCTTTGTGGCCTACGGAATACCATAAAACAAGTTTCCCTGCATCACCTATTTCTCTCTATTCATCCTTTCATCATCCTCATATAGGAAACAATGGCATGTTTTGACAGGGCATTTTCATATTTCCATTCTATCCATCCAGAAATTTACATCGTTGTTGTGATCTATTGCAGGATTTTAGGAGGACTTGCTGCATTATGGGATCCAAAATGGGAAAATATAAAATCACATAAATTATTTGCAACTATCCTACTTTTGGGAAATTTCTGAGGGATTGAAGAGTGGTTACATATACTGAAATTATATGCTCCATATAAGGGAAGATCAAAATTTTGGGATCTGGTGGAGTCATCAAACGTTCGGAATACAATGCCACTATATCTATGGAGTAGTTCTAGACGGTTCATTGCAGGAGGTACCCTTTGGCAGACGAATTACAAGGCCTTTTCGAAGATAATGATCTCATGGACATTTTCCAAGTTCCCATCACTCCTAGATCTCATAATGGTCGTGGGAGATAGGAGCTCATTGGTAAAAGGTTGGATATATTTATGGTAACTGAGAAGTTGGTGTATATTCTCAGAAATATGAATTCGTGGGTTGAGACGAATTATATCTATGATCACCTTCCAATTGTACTTCAATGGTGCATGGAGTTTGTTCGAAAGGGGATTCCTTTTAAATTCAAGAGTATGGATCAATGATGAAGACTTCAATAAATTGTTATGATATTCTTAGAGTATTAATTACTTGGCTCTTGGGACTTCAGCCATGAAATTTATTTCGCATAAACTGAGTAAATTAAAAAGGTCGGTCATGATATGGTAGTGACAAAAAAAATAAGATGTAGCTAGAACTAAAACATAAAGTCGAGGAAATTGAATTTGTAGGTAGGGATATGGAAGAAATGACATCTTCTTAAAGGATTATGGAGAAATTGAAGGATTTGGAGGGTAGGAAAAGACATATCGTACTGATTCAAAAGAAAAATTGGAGATTAAAAAGGAGAGCATTATGGATGATACAAGGAGATAGGATTGCCCAAATTTTCCAAAAATTTTGCAATCACTGAAGATAAATAAATGTGATATGGATTATCAAAGTAGCAAATGGGGCTAGGATATTTAATACATAGGAGATTCAAAAAGAGGATGTTAATTTATTTGAATATTCTTTCAAGATCGAGAAGGGGTTAATATTTAAGAAGAACTATGGGGATCGAAACACTACCCTATTATGTTCAATGCAAAATCAAATGAGGATCTCTTCCAACCGGATAGTCTGGAAGGAGTACATAAGGTTTTTAAGTCCTTCACGAAAGATAAGTGTCGTGGCCCTTACGGATGGAAAATGGAAACCTTTCTCCATTTCTTGTATCTAACGGGCTAGGAACTATAGGAGTTGGTAGAGGAATATCAAATTACTATTCATATATCGGGAGCTATAAAATTGATTTTATTTTCCCTTATTTTGAAGATATATTCTCCCTCCTCTTTCCTAGATTTTAGTCCTATATAACTCTGGAACATTACATATAATATTATTTCTAGAATTATTGCGAAGCACATGAAGACCACACTATCGATATACATCTCCAGGGAGAAATTGATTTCCTACTTAACCAATAGATCCATGATGTTATTTCCATAGCATAGGAATGTATACACTCCATTCATACAAAAATATTGAAAGTGGTCGTTATGAAGGTAGAATTGCATAAGGCATACAATTGTGTGAACGATTCCTTCATGAGGATTATCTTGACAAAAATTGAACTGGACGTGAAAAATGTGTATTGGACTATGGTCTGCATATCCATGGCATTATTTTCTTTATTAATCAATGGATATCCTACAAATTTCTTTCAGGAGGGTAGAGGTTTGAGACAGGGTTTCTCTCTATCTCCCATGCTCATCATTTTGGTTATGGATGGAATAACTCTAAAGATTAATGCGGCAAAAAATATGGAAAATTTTCGAGGTTTAAGGTTGGAAAATGAGGTTAACATATCTCACTTGATTTTTTTGTACGAGATTCTCACATTTGGGATGATATCCAAATCACAATGGACGTTTCTACATTACATTTTTTACGATTTGAGGAGGCGTCTAGGCTGGTTGTAAATGTTCATAAATCCTTGTTAATTTTGTCAAGCAAAGAGAGGTTGGAGGTTTATTTCATTGCAAACATATTTTGGGTGGGATCTAGGACACTTGTAGAAGGCTTGAATTATCTAGGTTTCAGACTCAAGCCTAAAAATTTCAGACTGAAGGATGGGACATGGCTCCTAGAAAATTTTCAAAATAAATTGAAAAGTTGAATAGACCGGTGACTCTCTTTGGGAGGTAGGTATAAACTAGTTCAAGATGTTCTACAACACATGTCAGTATATTGGGCACATTTCTTTGCACTCCCCTCCCATATAATTACGATAATTTTCTCTATACTTTCTCGATTCCTATGGTCATACATAGAAGAGGTACAAAAATACCATTTGGTTAATTGGGATGCAATCACTAGACCAAAATATTTTGAAGGTTGGGGCATTCTACACAAAGGTATTTGGTTTTTCATTGCTCATAAATTCCCTATGAAGAGCGCTTTTTGGAGAAGGTATATGGGGGGATATATTGAGCGAAAAGTACATGTAAAAGAGAAGCACAATAGATTGGTTCAGAGGCAAAGATATTGGGAAAAAATCTAGTTCATATATATGGCTAAGTTTTCATACGATAAAAAGCTAGTTCATTCAAAGAATTACATGGTCATTTGGGAATGGAAAATAAATATTAATTGTTTTGGACCAAATTCTAGGTGTTAACAATACATTCCAACTTTTAGAGGACATTATTGAGGATATGCAATCCATAGGTTTATTTTTCATTAGAGGAAATTTCAACCTAAAACTGGCCTCGTAAGGAAAATTAATAAAATAATATTAAAAATAATAAAATGAGAGTTACGAATTTTGGAGGGAAAATAACAAAACTAATTTTTTTACTTGTATTTTTGGTTTATCTCCTTTTCGATTTATCCAAATTTCAAGTGTATATACTCGTTGGATGCGGAATTAAATTCCACATCCAACGAGTACCCGTTATGCATACTTTTGAGAAGACCCACATTGACAAAAGTTGACGATACATTAAAAAACATGTTTCAACATGTTTTTTTAATGTATCTTCATTTTTTTGTCAATGTGGGTCTTCTGAAAAGTATGCATAATGGGTACGCATTGGATGTGGAATTTAATTTTGCATCCAATGAGTGTCCACATTTGACATTCAGGTAAACCTATATGGAACTAAGCAAAAAATACAAGTAAAAAAAGTAGTTTTTCTTCTTTTACCTTCAAAATATTTACAGGTACCTCTTTTTCAATTTAAAGGATTTTGATTGGTTTACATATTATGACACGGAAATTACGTGAAAATTTCATGGGCAATTTTAGGGTGAAATTTCCTCTAATGTTTAGAACATGTCATCTGAATATGGAGCAGTCATTTTCCAATTTGGGAAGATGCGGAGGAATTGGGATTAGATGGAGAAAGGATTGGGGCATGGAATAGTTTTATTCAATATCTACAAAAAACATGTCTTTGGAGAAACGTGAAGGGGGGCAGACTCACATGGGATGGAATAATACAACAAGGAATTTTAATGGTCGTGGACATCTACGGATATATTATATGTACAAAAATTTCTTTTACTAAAACTTGTTTGTTTCAAAAAGTATGGAAGTGGAATTTTCCCCTTTAAGTCATTCTCTTCAATTCGGTGGTTTGGAAAAATAAATGTCTGACATGGGAAAATATCAGTAAGAGGGGGTACCAAGGTGCAAGATGATGCCCCATATGTTGCGACAAAATTGAGATAGGACTACGCCTCTTTCTCAAATATAGGGTTGCTCAATTGGTATGTGATTATATTCTTCATGCTTACCATATACCTTTCATATAGTTTCCAGTGGTAGAGCTCTGTCTTCGTTGGTGGGTCTTCGAGAGGGGACAACACAACTCTATTCCACTAATCATCATCTAAAAGATATGGCCAGCTAGGAGCAGTCACATGTTTCAAAGCATTCTGATAAACCTTCACAGAATTTTCTTCAAAATGAAAACTTTGTTGAACACATAGGAACAATGCACATTGGTCACAAATGATTTAATGGTTTGCAATATGCCACCTCTCATTTTGTTTCCAACTATTTTTTTATGGTGCTGCACAGGGTGGTCGATGTGGTTGTGGGGCTTGGATTAGAATATACAACCGAAAAGATTACAATTTTTTTTGGCAAGGGGGGAAGGGCTCTAACACTAGAGATAATATTTTAGCACTATGGGGACTCCTCTGGTTTTCAACGGAGAAATCTATGGATGGTATACATGTTTATGGGGTTTCTAATACCCTTATTGATCGTATTATAGGAAAAACTACTTTTTCTCCACTTGACCTTACAAATTGGATGGACCGTATCAGAGAACTTATAAACCCTTTCCAAAATATCACTTTCAAGCATATCTACAGAGAATCAAACATGGTTGTTGACACTCTATCCAAAGATGGGCAATCGACTATTGCTACCTTTCTGAGATTCAGTTTCTTTGAGGGTAACACAATTAGAGATGAGGGTATAATCTCTCTTCCATATATATATATATATATATATATATATATATATATATATATATATATATATATATATATATATATATATATATATATGCATTTAAATATTTTTTATGAACATCTACTATAGGTGGTTATGAATTTGTATTTCAGTGTGTAGTTTGTATAGAGGTTTTTTTTTTCCATTCGATACGTTTCTTGTCAGTTGTTTGGTCATGTATGTCAAAAGAACTTGTATGAGGGATAGTGTTTTCCATGCAAGTAGCAGAAGTAATGGTTGAACAACCCTGAATATTATATATGTACTAGTTTATATATTTTCATTAATAAAAACTAGTATTTTTTGATCTGCAAATATCTCAATCTTTGATTCATGCATTCTGCTAAGATTATTGTGAAAATATTCCTTATAAGTTAAATTCTTATAATCTAGCTTATAATTATTTATAATTAAATTAAAATTATAAAATCCTTATTCCAAAATCAAACAAATGCGTAAATCTAATTAGTGTTAAAACTAGTTTAAATAAAGTCTTATACTTTATAATAATATTAATTACAGCTTTTCTTATAATTAAACCTCCCAAATAAAAAATATTGCTTACCAAATAAACGTGCTTGAGATGAGACTTGGAGTTGACTATATTGTCCTTAATGAACAGAAGCTGTCCCGTGACATAATGCTCTGAAGAATGTATTAAAATAGAATGGAAAGGGACCTGTTCCATTCCTTTCAACCCGGTACATTATTGCGCTAAAATTCTACTCGAATAGAGTGGATGGGACCCGTTCCATTCATTTGAGTTGGACGACACTCGCGTATTTATTAGCAGGATACAGAGCGTTTCCCTGAAAAGGGTATTTGATTGACGGTTGGATCTCCACTTTGTTGAAATTGTTACATCCAAACAAAACTCACACGCAAAACACAGATGTTGCAGTCAACGCAACCCACTTTTCCAAGAAGTTTTTGGGATGATTACGTAGTTTCATAGATTGATGTATCCTGATATCCTTCTCAGGGAGTGATGATGGAAATTGCCCATATTATTTTTCCCTTGTGCGAAGAATTTGGTACTTCCGTGTTGGTTCTGCACAGGTGCTGAAGTGGGTTTGGAATTGGATAGGGACCCGGAATTCGATTGGTGGAGTGGCATAAGCTTGAAGACAAAGATTCCCTGGAGCTTTAAATACCTGGTGCTGCAAATTACATAACTTACATGAACATGAATGGCAGAGACCATCAGGTGTACTGGAGGCAAATAACTATATGCCAGTTCCACCATCTATATATTCCATATCTGGGTTTCTGTAGATATTCTTGTAGCTGCAATTAGATGGAGTCCAGTATGAGGTTAACCATGCTGATATTGCTGATTATTCTTCCAGTAGAATGCAATGCCAGAATTGGGCCTCAAAACTATATAAAACATGGATTTGACAGAAATGAAGAAAAGGCTATGCATATTGGAGATCATAGGCAAGTGGTTTCAAGCAATCAGAACCCTGGTGCTGGCAATGCAGGTGTAGTTCTATCAAAGAGTATTGGGCTCTCCTCCAGTTTGCTTGCCAAAGGGTCCCCAATTCCGCCATCTGGCCCCTCTCCAGGCCACAATTGATACGGTACAGAACCTGAACTTCGGAAACTTTCATTAATGGTTGATCTTAAGAGTACTCTCCTTGAACTGCTTAGTCTAGTTTGGTTCTGTACAAAGCAAATGAAGGTTGCATAATTCATATAAAAAACAGTCGGATTTTTAACCTTGTAAAACAGATGTATGTAATAAGTCATAAAGCTACATTAATTCTGAAATTAAGTAAAACTCTGTAAACTATTAGTTGAATGTTCTCATGGATAAATGTTATTGTTAGAGATATTATCTGGTAGCTGTCTAAACCTTTGAATATTAATGGTTTGTATGGTCTCATATTTGTGGAAAACAAATGTAAACCCACTTTGTCACCTATGGGAAGGGATCAATGTTTTCAAAAAATTTATCATTTTTGCAATAGAGTAAAAAACAATATTCCATAATAAATATAAAGCTGGTTTGGATATAGTATAACTACATTGGACTCATATGAAAGATTTGGGTGTTAACTTGTTCAGGGTAGCTTTTATTAGAGCTTGTAATATGAAAACATCATTATAGTTATATAGAGGGATGGAACTAAGTTAAACATATAAATATTTTGAATTTAAGAATAATATATTTATATATATATAATCAAAACAAAATTATATCATCAAAAATTCACTTTGCAAACATGTTTTTAGAGCAGTTCATAATCATGTTATGTGTAGATAGAACTTGACCATTAACATCGTTTCTTTCTTTTTTAAGAAGACTAAATGGAGAGCTACTACCTCATAGTAGTACTCCCACGGGCATTCAAGTTCAAATACATGGCAATTCTATACTGGGAAGAAATTAAGGAAAAGCCAATTTACTTAATTATTCCCACTACCAAATAAGGGTGTTCATAGATTTCTTATGTCCCTTAGCATTGGAAGGTTTATAAGAAAACAAGTGGATTTCATGGGCATATTTACCTATGCAATTCCCTCCTTCTCCCATCTCCCCTTTTTCCATTTTAGTGTGTTCTTTCTTCTAAAAATCCTTTTTTAACTTGACATAGCTTTTTATATTCCTTTTGTTAATGTTGTAATTCACTTTTGTTGTTTCTCAAACTTTTTATCTCTTACAATTCAAGATGTAATATTTTCCCTATACATATTCGCTTTTCTCTCTTTTCCTTTGCTTTATTAGTTCTAATTATTTCTTCATTTCCTTTTCTCAATGAGCATTTGAAGGAAGTAGTCCAAAGTAATTATTTAATAGTCATGACTAAGCCAAATTAGAACTTTGACCCATATCAATTGAAGTTTTCCCATACCCTTTCCATTTGTAGCTTTGGATAATTAACAAGTAATTCACTTCCCTAGCTCCCCATTACTTGCATATCACTGAATTTACTATAAGTAATCCATTGGTTGTTTTCCTCTTTATGTACCCATTTTCCCCCATTTAGTAGTCTGATGTTACATCGTACAGTATGCACAAGCTCTTTAGTAATATACCACCTCTTTGGGGTCAAGTGCAGGTGCAAATAATGAGATGGGAAGGCTCACATTATATTTTTGTTGTGATTACAATTTATCCTAAGCTTCACAACTTTATCCTTTATACCTCTAAGTAGGATAAGCTATAAACTTTTTGTCAGATGCCCTTTATTAGGGTCTCATTGTTAGGTTTCAATAACTCAAGATTATGATTGAAATTCAACATTATGAATGACACTAGAATGTAGTTATTGAACATTTCAAAGCCTAAGCATTTTCTCACCAATGGTTTCATCTATTCATGTGGTTGAGTTTCCATAGATGATCTAAATCACTAAATCTAGCAACACATATTTTTTGTTGTGTGTTACACTCAAAGATTTTAAATCCTTGCATCTAACAATATACCTTTTTCCATTTTTTGTTACACTCAATGAGATCATTTGAATGCTATAGCCACTAGAATTAACATGTCAAAGTATTATTATAAAATCTCCACCCTTGAAAATTACTTGCCTCACATTTCTATTGCATCTCTTTCAAAGCAACACTCGCCCTACATGATTTCCTCACTTGAAAGCATATTTTATCACAATGCTAGATTTTATGAGTACCATAATCATCCAATTCATACACATTACACATGTTATCAAAAATTTTATGAAACAATGCAAGGCATTACTTAATTTTGGCACAATCCTTGAACTATTTGAAGTGTCAAATCTATATATCTTTTTAAAATCTATTCCATCATGATTTTCTCAAAGATCTGCCCCTAAATGGATTATGCTTGGTTTAGAATATGTGTGGTAAATATGACTTTATATGATGGATCTTTGAATCATGACATAGTTTTTCCATGTACTTATATTGATTCACTATTTGATACTCCTCTATATTTATGATTACAGTGGGTGACTACTTTTCTTCTTGTTGTAGCAAGCCTTAGGACTTAGTATGTAAGAAGGTTAGTGAGATATTGTCTCTCTTCTAAGGTGAGATTTTTAGGAACATATTCAGTGTCTTCCACATCTTTGATTTCTCCTTTCACGTTTTGAGTTGAAAAAGCTTTCTTATGAAATATCCTCCTTATAGCATGGACCCCATCATAAATAGAATAACATTTTCAAAATTCTCATGTGGAAAATGTGAAAATGTGATATTAAGTTAAAGTGAGTCATCTTCTACATTCACGTACATCATTATTTTCTTCTTGCTTAAAGCAAACATCACCCTCCTAAAATGTTTTATTTCTTATCAAAATTCATAATAATATTAATGCTTAAACATTTAAAATTAATTCACATACACAATTCCTATTAAAAATTAGCAAACACATGATAAAGCATTTCATGAATTATTGATATTTACTTACATAAAATATTCGAAACCCTCAATGAAAAATATATTGAACTTAAAATAAAAAAATAATACACACTGATATAAAATGGAAATTGAATTACAGATAGAAATTGTACCTGATATTCATTTTATATACAATGCGATGAATTCAAATATTTAATTTCTCTCTCTTCAACGTCCAAGATAATTTATTTTAATTATATTTGATCCAACACGCTTGCTCTTGATTTTGAGTCATGTGTTGACAATGAACTTTAAAGTATGTGTTGGCTATGAACTTTAAATAAATTATTATTTGGATTGTGACAGGTGCAATAAGGAGTGTTTGACCATGGAGGAAGCACGTCCAAAAATGTCATTTCAGTTCACCATCAATTGAAAATTTGAGCTAGTTGGGAGTGGGTGCATTATTATTTCTGTACGAAGGATGTGCTTCTTTCATCTTTGGGATATATATGTCGTTTCAATCTCCACACGGATAAATACTTAGGATGGTATATTGGAATATATATCGTTTCAATCTTCACATGGATAAATACCGATGATGATATCTTCCAGTTATAAAGCTATTGGAGACTCTTATAAATGACTGGTTAGAGTTAAATTTTGGTTAGAGGTATATCTGCTATCCTCACTTGAAGATATAAATTTTATTTTGGTGTATTAAAAGAATTCAACTTTTTGAATATATCAACATGTGTGAATGTTAAAGAAAATACTTTATTTTATAGAATATGTCCATGCTTGGATAGAAATATGGAATATCTGACCTAAGATTTATAGAATATGTTGACATAAGATATTATTTTGGAAATTTGTCTCTGCAATGAAAGATGGTGCTTATTATACGGGAATACATTAATTATTATTCACAACAACATCTTATCGTTCTTTTTATATCGGTCTTTTTTAATTACATGTATGATTAATTTTTTATGATAATATAATAGAGTATTTGTATAAAAAATATATCAACTATTTTTTCCAATTTATAAATATAATAAATAAAGTTGAATAATGAATAAAATTAAGATTTTCAAAATCTATTTTATAATTCAAACAAATGGAAAAGAAATGATTGGTTAATATTAATCATTCTAATAAATAGTGTAGATATATATTAACTACAAATATGTTAATTATTTAGAAAGATTAAAATAAATCAAATACAAATTTGTTGATGATTAGAATATTTGAAGGTGAAATGAATGTATATTCTCTTATTTTGTTCTTTCTTTTTAATATTTTAGAAAATCTTTTTATTCAAAATTATTATTTTTTTGTTATGAGAAAATTATAATTTCTTATTTTAGTTTAGAATGAAAACCATTAAAGAGGTAAAGTTATATATTTAATGTAAAGAACTTTTTAAAAATAATTGTCCACTCTATGTGGAGAAGGATCCACAATGACTACCTAAAGCTCAAAAGGTATGATGTGAGGAATTGAAGAAAGGACCCAATGCCTATCTGAATCATACGTGTTAGTTTCATGAAATCACATCATTTCTCTCCATAGGGATGTTAGTTACAACCATTTTTTAAGAGAAAATCTCGTTATCCGTACCTTTTTATTTGTCATATAAGATAGGAGAGAGTTCCCCAATTTGCACTTTAGACAAGAAGCATTAAAATTCTTTCAATTTGTTCACTAATTTTGACCATTACTTTCATCATCTTCCTCTGACAAAAAAAATCAACTTTTTATCTATATTCAGTCCATGTCCATCTCTTCCATGAAGGATGAACTCATAAGCACATGAGGGGAATAATCCTCTAGATGACCTAGAGTATGACAAATATTCAATTAATATTCTATATTTGCATAACCCAAGACCTAAGCCTATCTAAAAAATTTCCATTTAATAATCATTTTTGTCTAAAAAAACTCCAATCAAGATCAACGAGAGGTGAGGATATGAGCATAATATGTTGTATCTCTTTGAAAACATATTCTTAGGTAGATACTATTGAAAACATATTCATATGTCATTCCGTCGCGGTGGATTCCTCCGGAGCCTCAGGTGGTCTAGCCATCGCCTGGGATCCGAAAGCTGTTTCAATCGATGATGCACATGCTGCCCACAATTTAATTCAGGCCTCTTTCCACATCCATGGGACCAAATTGCATGGGCATCTTTCTAACGTATATTTCCCTTAGGAGACTGCAAGGAAAATCGACCTGCTAAACACGGTATCACAGCTCAACTCTACTAGAGCTCACCCCCTATGGATCCTGGGGGGTGATTTTAACATGATAACCCACCTGGATGAGAAAAAAGGTGGTAGAGAAAAACTCGAGGCAGACAATACTCACTTCAAAGACTTCGTCCAGTGGAACTGGTTGATCTATCTTCCCTTTGCCAATGGAAATCACACCTGGAATAACAGGAGAGAGGGTACTCAACAGATCACTTAAAGGCTGGATAGATTCCTCCTTTCAGACAATGTTATACATATTAGAGGAGATTTCCAAGCCACGATCTTGCTTTTTACAGGCTCGGATCATTGGCCTATTTCGCTACAATGGTCTAGACCAGGAGACCGCATTAAAAGACCCTTTCGTTTTGAGGCTTTCTGGCTCACTCACCCAAGCTTCAAGGAAATGGTATACTCTGCTTGGCATGCTTTAATCCCCCTCCAGGTTCCAGAATGTTCCAGTTTCAGTAGCACCTTAAAGATCTCAAAGCCGGCATTAAAGACTGGAACCACTCCACCTTTGGCAATATTTTCCAACAGCAAAAGTTCCTGGAAAAAGAAATGGCGAATCTACAACTTTGTATCATCCAAGAGGGACGCAATGAGGCTTCGGACCTGGAAGAGAAATGTCTGCTCAAATAGCTAGAGGAAAGAAGGCAGCAAGAAGAGATTCTCTGGAGACAAAAATCCCGAATTAGATGGCTAAAGGAAGGAGAACGGAATACTAAATTTTTCCACCGTTCTACCATTCAACGTAGGATGTGTAACAACATTAAATTTCTCCTCAGCCCAATAGGGGAAAGATTGGAGCAGCACCAGGACATCGAAGCTGAACTGGTTTCTCATTTCAAATCGTTGTTGCAGAAAGACAATTTCGACAGGCAACCAGCAATTAACAAAATTCTGCAACACATCCCGAAGCTCATTACGGAGGAACACAATCAACTTCTGCTACGCCCAGTCACTCTGTTGTAAGTAGAACAAGTCGTAGCCCAAAACAAGGAAGGTAAAGCTCCAGGACCTGATGGCTTCACAGCTAACTTCTTCCATCATTTCTGGGAATTGACTAAAAATGAGGTCTGGCAGCTGGTGGAGGAGTCCAGATCTATGCATTGGATTCTCCCTTCAATTAATGCCACCTTCATAACCCTAATCCCTAAGTAGGACCAAGTTTCCATGCCTGACAAATTCCGACCCATTGCCCTCTGCAATGTCATCTACAAGAGCATCTCTAAGGTGATTGCCAATAGGTTAAAGCTGCTGCTTCCTTTGCTCATCTCTCCTGAGCAAACTGGATATGTAGAGGGTCGACAAATCCTGGATGGCATCATTCTCACTCATGAGGTTATCCATTCACTGAGGTAGACCAAAAAGCCAGGTATGCTCCTCAAGATAGATTTATCAAAAGCTTTTGATAAACTCAATTGGAATTACATTCAAGAAATGTTAGCTGCTTTTGGTTTCAGCCCTCCTTGGATTAGATGGGTCATGAGCCTAATCTCCTCTTCCTTTTTCTCCATCCTGGTCAATGGTTTCCCTTCTCATCCCTTCTCCCCTACTCGTGGCATTCGCCAAGGTGATCCCCTGTCACCCTTTATTTTTGTGCTGATGGCGGACGGATTAGGTCGATCCATCAATTATGCCCTTAATTCGCATTAGCTCCACGGCATTTTTGTTCACGAAACACCCGCTTTCACCCACCAGCAATTCGTGGATGATACCATGTTGTTTGGTCATCCTTCCGCCCAAGAAGCCTCCACCCTCAAGGGGTTGATCGATATGTTTGCCGAAGCCTCGGGAATGACTGTCAATGACGCCAAGTCGCAAATCTTCTTCTTTAATACTGCTCTCCCCATTAAGCACCATATCGCTAGAATCCTCAGATTCTCCATAGCCAAGCTGCCTGCCAAGTACCTGGGAGCTTCCCTGATTGTCTCTGCTCTCAAGCACTCTTCTTAGCGAACTCTTCTGGACAAGCTGGATGCCAAGTTATCCTCCTAGACTTTCCACCCTCTTAACCTTCCTAGTAGACTCATTCTAGTCAAGTTTGTCCTTCAATCCAGGAGCAGAGGGTCAAGTTTGTCCTTCAATCCATGCCCCTCTATCTCTTCTCGGTTCTTGCTGCCCCAAAATGGGTCCTCAAGAAAATCAGATCTCTTCAGCGCAACTTCCTATGGGGAGCCTCCAGTCAGAACATAAAATGGGCCTTGGTCAAGTGGAGTACGGTCTGCAAGCCAAAGATAGCGGGGGGACTGGGTCTCCGTGATCCTCTGCACAGTAACGCCATCATGGGAGCCAAGATCTAGTGGCATTGGCTATCCTCCCCTTCCACCCCATGGGCTAGCCTTTGGAATGCCAAATATGCGAACCATAGACCCCCTTTAGAGCTCATACGATTGTCAACTGCAGAAGCAGGTTCACTGATCTGTAATGCAGCTAAACAGCACCGCCTTCTCATTCAAGAACACAGCTTCTGGGAGGTCTGCAACGGTCAAACAGCCTGGTTCTGGACAGATTCATGGCAATAACAGCCGAAGTTTCTCTCCTCCATCAAACCACCCCTGCAGCTCGATTTGATCACCCCCCTGGAAGCCACGGTTCACCTCTTCTGGGAGGAAAACCATGCTCAGGGTTATAGGCGCTGGAAAACGGCTGCAAGCTGCTTGAAGAATCAGCAAGTTCAGGCTCATCCTACGCTGGAAGCGGAGCTAACCAGCAGGAAAATCAGATACACGGACAAGTAGGACATCCTTCGCTGGGGGCACTCTCCAAAAGGCAAATTTACCACTCAAGAAGCTTACGCTCTGATGACCCAGAATCTCGACACCATTGACCCCATCTGGAAAGAGTTGTGGTCACAACAGCTTTGGCTAAAGGTCACCATGTTCTTGTGGCTACTCTGCCACAAGAAAATCCTCACATGGGATAATTTAACGAAAAGGGGTTTCACAGGGCCTTCTCGATGCCCCAACTGTAACAATCATGAGGAAACCATTCAACATATCTTGCTAACCTGCCCTTTGGCAGCCTTCTTTTGGGAAAGAGTCAGCTCCATGTGTAGAAGGGATGGCAGAAATTCGGAGGACTTAAACACCATCATTCGTTACTGGCCAGCTGCTCCCTACAGATGTTTTCTTCTCAACTTCCTATGGAGGCACATCCCAGGGTTCGCTCTATGGCATATCTGTAAGGAAAGGAATAGAAGGATCTTCAAGAATCAGTCCACCCCTCCGGAAATCCTCTGGTTCAATTTTTGCAGAAATCTTCAGGAAACATTAACGCTTCAAAAATGGCAGCAGGAAGACTTCACCACTCTCCCATTGGAGCAACAAGTCTGGAACAACTGGCAGTTCAAGCTCAATCCAAATCCTGTGCCAAATGGTAGGCGTGCTCTGAAAGAAAGCTCTAGCGATAAATGCCCCCCCCCAGCTGGGGTCATAAAGCTTAACTTTGATGGAGCCTCCAAGGGTAATCTGGGGGAGGCGGGCTTTGGGGGAATTTTCCAAAATCACAAAGGAGACCCTATGCTTATATTCTATGGAGCTATGGGGTGGGACACCAACCACTCGGCGGAGCTCGAAGGACTTTGGCAAGGTATGCAGCTAGCCTAGATCCATAACTTTCTCCCCATCGAGATTGAGGGCGATTCCCAGATCCTCATTAACATGATCAGCAAGATCCTTTCAGGCTCCCTTCCTTCACGAGTAGCGGATATTTGGCGACTCATGGCAAGATTGGAGCTCATAGCTGGATGGTTGCAAGAGCACAGAGCTATCTACCTCAAGCATACTAGAAGATCTGGCAACAAAGTAGCAGATCTTCTGGCAAACAAAGGGGTAATGAGTGCCCAGATCATTTTTGCGGGACCCCTCTCCAGTGTCAATGACAACAAACTCCTTCAGGATTGCACTCAGCTGGTGCACCAGGACAGCATCACCCCGAATGCGGGTGGGCATTGACGTTATGCAGAGGAAGATCCGGCAGGCGGGCGCGTGGCTTGCCCACTGGGTTGCCTGCGGATGGCATTTACTCACCCTCGGAACAATCAATATGATGGGCTGTCACCCTATGCGGCATTTATGCCGGTGGGGAGGCCGAGACACCCAGAACTTCCATATGAAGCCCCCAGATCCTCCGTCTTCATTTGAAATTTCTGGTGCTTTGATCTGGATTTGTTGTGGTTTGCAGGTATCCATGTCGAGGCAGCTTTGGCCAATGGGTTCCAGCTTCTCGCCGGAAGCAGAAATACACAGCTTTCACACCACTGTTGGAAGGCGCTGCCCTCTGACTTGCTGTGTAAGCTTTATCCCTGGCTTCCATTACTCGCACAACCCTTTTTGTGCTATGTCCGGCTTTTGCTCCTCCCTCCCGCCTCTAGGTCTCTCTGGAAATTCCGCCTTCTCCCACGATTTCGGTGCTGCTATGCTGAGACTGAGGCATCGTCTGTGATGCCGCAGAGGAGGCTCCAGACGTCGACTCTCCCCTTCCCCTTCTTCTCCCTCGCACTCTTCTCGCAGCCCCAGTGAAAGTCCTCCCCGCCGTCTTCGTGGCAGTGGTCAGTCTTGTCGTTTGCCTCCCTCCCCGCGGCGTCATGCCTTTGCCTCTACCCAGCCTGTTGAGCCTCCGCCTGCTGCAGCTACTTTAATTCGGAATCCCACCACCACCGTCTTCCATTATCAGTGCAGCTCCTCCCGCCCCCTGGTTATTGCAACGATTACTGTTTCCTTCAAAGAGATTCCAAAGCATACTCCTTCACCCCCGCCATCTGTTCTCCGATTCAATTCGCCAACCCCTCCCTCTGCTCCGACAGTCTCTCAACAAGTTGACAAAGGTCCCTCTCGCAGGGCGGGTGACTGCAGCTCGAGCTTACTCCAGGTCACTGGGGCGCAAGCAGGAGAGCGTGATGCAGGGGAGGCTGCTACTCAAAATGCACCAGTTCTAGATGATGACAAGGGGTGTTGGTGCCGAATTGAAGAGAAATCGCCCTCGAGTGACTATGGACTCTAATGCTCCTACTTTTCTGTTATCTTGTCTAGTCTTTTGAGCATTTTGCAGGTTCTGGTTACCATGAGTCTTAGCTTGTTCAAACTGGTCTTTGTTTTCAAAGTCGTCCCAAAACTTTGTATGGGTCGGTTTCCCCTAATGGGCGGCTTGGGTTCTTTGCTCCGTTTTGTTAAGTCAAGGCTGGTTTCCTCTCACGAGGCAGCTTTCAAATGTTTCTCAGGCCGGTTTCCCCTTGTGGGCAGCCCAATTTTTTATATCTTGCTGACTGTATGGCGCTCTGATGCCTTGAACTTGCTGTACCATATGTTATATTAATAGATTTAAGCTTACTTAGAAAAAAAAAATTATCCTTGATATATTTTATAATTTAGAGGCTCTAAAAGTATAAGGGGAAATTTGGGTGACAAATCCAACTAGAATCTAGAATCCAATTAGATAACATAAAGATTATATCAAATTTTAGGAAATAAGGAGTTATAAAATGTTTCAATATTCCATAAAATGAGGCACCTTCCTTAAAAACTTGCTTATAAATAGAAACTTGTTAATAAATCCATTATAAACAAACAAAATAATACACCTTCACCTTCATGTTTATGGAGTGATTTAAAAAAAAAAAAAAATATTTTATATTTAAAAATTATAGGATGCTCTGGATATAACTGATAAAAAAAAACATAATAATAGCTCTAAAATAGATTAACTTGGCTTATGAATTTCACTTGCAATGAAATAGGAACCAAATTGAAAATGCAAATAAATTTTATTGCATCGTTCCAAACACAATATAATAAGCACTTAGTAAAAAGAAAAATAAAAAAAAATCAATATAAAATAACTTAAGGATATATTTATCTAAATCTCATAAGCCATTTACAAAGAATGCCAAATATAATTTTGGAAATTCTCATTCAAACAATTATGATACAATATTATGAAGATGTCCTTAAAAAAAAAAAAAAATCAAATTTGAAAATACTATACTAGCAATTGCACCGAGAGGTTAAAAGGAACCCTAGAAGGCGGATTTAGGGAATGTAGAAGGCAATAAAGAAGTGAAATATATTGACAGTAAAATACGAGAAAATTTTGGGTTTCTATACTTGTTAAAAAATATAA
Source organism: Pinus albicaulis (assembly GCA_034641835.2). NCBI lineage: Eukaryota > Viridiplantae > Streptophyta > Pinopsida > Pinales > Pinaceae > Pinus > Pinus albicaulis. The sequence continues at coordinate 1,225,968,609 of CM076577.1, read as the reverse complement.
CAAGGGGTTAAATTTAAGAAGAAAGTCTAGCATAAACAAACTTATCAAGATTTCACCTAATTGGTTGTGACTAGTCCAAAGATAACATTACAATGTAAATAAAACAATGCCCCACACTATTCGTAAAAAAATCTTCCAAACTAACCGTATAAAGGAACAGAACTAGACCAAAAATTGTGAGCGAGAAGGAACACTCCACAACAAACCAAGTATTCATACAAACAAAAGTATGACGATAACTGAATGTAACAGTCACCAGCCAATAAAATAAAGGAACTATAACTGAGAAAGAATTAAGAAAGTAGTTGTACCAGTGAGAATTGTTGTGAAATTGGACATATCAATTCGTTGAGTACTTCTTCAGCAGTGGTGGCTGATCCAAACCTACGGGAACCAACCTTTCCCATTATAAGAGAAAGAAGTCCCATCATTGAATTATATGCAACCGTGAACAACAACAAATCCTTGATGATAATAGGATTCTACTAAGAAACTTACTCTATGATATGATCATGGTATATATCAAACTCAAATTTTCTTCAATGCCCTCCCAACGAAGAAAAGAAATGTGGACATGAAATATGTGGTATGGAAGAGCTGAGATGAAGGATACACCGAATGATTGAATATGGCTACTCGTGAGTCATACGAAATAGATGGAATTCAACTCTTTGCTTGTACACGATTAATTTTTCAACCCCATGAAACATTCTCCCATCTCTTTTGAGCTTCTGCATACTCCGCAACCTCAATCAAAACTTTCATCCTTGGTACTCTTGAAATGTCAATCTTTATATCTCTTAGTGAAATGTCATTCTTGATATATCTGGTTCAAAATTGGGATCTCACCATCTTGGTACTCTTGAAATGTCAATCTTCGAATCTTGGTTCATTTGAGATCTCACCACCTTCGATGCATCAACCAATGCTGACTTCTGGTCCATAAAATCAACAATTATAATAAACTTCACATAACTTTCAGACCCATAATTAACAAGAGCTACATGTCTAATTTCAGCATATTATTTTAAAAGCATAATGTCTCCATGCTTTTCTACTCCTAAGCACTAAATAAAAAGAGAAAGAAAAAAAAATCAATATAAAATTACCAAAAATAACTTAAACATATATTTATCTAAACTTTAACATTGAAAAAAAAAGAAAACGAAAAAGAAAAATAAAAGAAAAAAACCCAATATAATTATGGCAATTCTCATTCAAACAATTATGACACCACTAAGAATGCCCATGATACAATATTATGAAGATGTGCATAAAAAAGCACAATAGATCAAATTTGAAAATACTATACTAGACGCTCACTATTGGACAAGATCAAATTTGAAAATACTATACTAGACCCGCACTGTTGGACAAGAAAATTGAGGAAATATTGGAGAGGATGAAAAATTCATTGCGAGACCTTTCCATAACGAGAAGTGAGTATGAGTGGAAGTAACACAAAATACTATTCAAAGCACCGCAAAACCAATAAAGAGGATTTAGATGTCATGTCACTCCACATTGAATAGTATTCTTAAATCTGCTACATTACAACAAACCACACCAAAAATTATTTTTGGTATGATCTGGAAAATGCTCAACCCAAATGATGCACCATATGCAAATAATCTTCGGAAGAAAAGAAATAAACTTAGTGGAGTGCCAACATAATGGTCTAAAACGAACTGATTACAAAAGCTTGATAATACATGAGTGATAAAATTGAACCAACGTCAACTAAATAGAGGAGTTGATTGAGGTTGTCAAGGTGGATATCAATGAAAGTTTCGTTAGCTATATACAAATTTAAAAATTAATGATATGGTTGTAGAAGATAGAGAAAGAATTTTTTATTTATGTCTATGAGAGGATGTGTAAGAACCTAGTATGAGAGGGATGTGTAAGTTTGTGTGTACATCTTTTTCTTTTTAAAATAAAAATAAAAGTTAAAATTTTTAGTTTGCTAGTTCGAAATGCATAGGAAAAACATACTTAGATGTCATTATCACCGAAAGACTTTATATTCATGTTGTAAAGTAATTAGAAATGAAAAAAATTGTGCATAAGATGTTTAAATCTTATAGTTTAGTTATTGAAAAATATTTTAATATGAATTAATATGAAATATACTTAAAAATATGTTAATAATGAAATAACCATTATAATTTTCATCATAAAATGTCTAGATGTACATGTTATGTGAAATATTTTAATGTCAATTGCATATACCTTAGATATCATTTAAAAAAATTATGTATATTTCATTAAAAAAATAAGTTTTATGGCTAAAATGTTTATTTGGTCTTATACATAATCTATTTACCTTTCAAAAATAAAATTTCAACAAGAAAAATAGCACATTGTATTTTGCACTTTCAAGAAATTTGCATATGAAGAAATTTGATCCCTCCTATCTCATGTTAGATCCGTACTTAAAATAAGTCTATAGTGATTTTCTACAAATGAAAAACTACATTAATCCAAACGGTCCTCCATTGAAAAAAAAGATGTAGAACTAATAGTCATTGGCTAAAAAAAATAGGCAATTAAGCGCAAAAATATAAAGAGCCACCAGAACTATTAATATTCTAGGGAGCATTTCAAAGCGGAGAGTGTTGAAGTCTAAAAACTTAAATGTAATTAACAAATTTGAAGAAAATAAAAAGGGCAATATGGAATTGAGAAAAATGATTGAAATAGAACATACAAGTTTATGACACAAGTGACATGATTATTTAATGATATAATGGAATAAAAAATTTAACAAGAAATTTAATAAGGCAATATAGTTAGTATTTCTTACTATTTAATTTAATTATTGAATTTTAAAATGTATAGACTAGTTCATATATTTAAAGAAAGGCTACATAGTAGTTATTACTGTTTGGTTTCAATATAGTTGAATTAGAATAAAAACAATAAAAACACAATTTTATATTAATAAAAAAATACAATTAAATGGAAAGATAATTTATGATTGCATTATATTTAGCTAGATAAAGATAATAAGAATTCTATTTGTGAATCGTTGTTTTATAAATGCTTTAAAATCATATTTATTCATTTTATCTTGTAATATTACTTTTTTTACTAGAATATTATAAAAGAGAATCGAAAAGCATTATAATCCATTTATCATAATATATCTATTTTTTAATATACATAAAGATTTATGTATAATTTCTTTTAAAAATAATATGTTATATAATTTATTATTAAAATTATTAAAATTAATTTATTTTTCATTTTTAATAATTATATTGATAATATAATATAGTTTATATAAAAAAATATTATTGTAATATATCATTTATTGTTGTATAATTTATTTGTAATATATGCATCTTATAGATTTTCATGAGATTTCATTCATACCTATTAAAATAGGTTACCTTATCATTTAATTTTAATAATTTTACTCAAAATATAAATATGATGTATTATAAATAAAACAACTACATCGATATCTATTTGTTCCATGTAATATTTCAATAAACAAAGAGTTTATGAAAAAAACGATGTACAACTAGCTTCGGGAAAAAGGAAATGGCTATTAATGAATATAAATATCTGACATTTATCCATAACTTAGTGTTTAATTTATTTTAATAGTCAATGTAGCTGATAGGTTGATGATTGATTGATTCGAGAGAATTAATTGTTTGGTGAGCACTCATACATTGAATTTTATTATTTGATGAACATTCTTGCATGAGTGAATATTTTAGTCCATGTAGGATTTTAACAAAAAGTTGAAAGTAGGCGAAAGAGAGATAAATTTGAAGTCTCTTTAGATTTTCTACAAAATCTAGATATGACATTTTCTATATTTTCTCTAAAAAGTATAAATCACATTTTCTAGGTAGATAAATTTGATGACAATTCATGAAAGGTACATAATTTTGTTGAAAATTCAATAGACTATTTTGTGATTAAACCATTGTGTTTTTTATTAAAACTTATTATCTTATGTAAGTGATTTTAGTTATAGTCGTTTTTCGATCGGGGTGCAGCAGGGGGAGGGTGGAGCCTAACCAATGAGATCAGGATCGTAGCTTGTCACGTGGAAAAGACGGCCAATACATGGAGACAGCATGAAAACGACGGGAGGGTAACAAACGATGGGACTTCTGGCACCAAGTGTCATAAATGCGTAGTACACCCATGCGACTCCCCCCCATAGAAAATTTATTATTTTGCATGGGAATGTTTGGATTTGTGCTATGTGGTTTTGTTTGGACGCTGGTTGCGCCTGCAGGGGTTTTCTCCAGCGAAGGTTAAGGGTGACGGGCTGGGTAGACAATTGGTATGTATCATCATACTTACCCTCTGAGTGAAGGATTTCTGTCTTTTGTCAAATGTGGATTATGGTAATGGTCTTCTTATATTATTTGTTTGAATGGATATTTCGTTGGCTCTGGCATGAACAAATGCAGAAGGTTGATGAAGCTGGTTGTACACTTATTCTTCCTCATCGGGTTTTTGTTCTGTTACCCAAATCTTTCGTTAGAACATGGTCTCAGTTTTCATTTCCTCATTCTGATCCTTGTATTGTTAAGATAATTGTTATCAAATTCTGCTATAATTATTGGTTGTTACAGCTCTTTAATGGGTTGGTTCAGTGCTTTTACGGTAGTTTGTTGTATTTGGGTTTTAGTAGGGTTGTTTTCACTGGTAAAAACTTCTCTATAACTACGCAGAAAGGGTATTTCTTAGTCTCTGTCTCTCCTTTTCCTGTTTATATTGTCTTCTTTGATAGGAGGTCGGGTAAATTATGTTACCTGTTGACAGTTCAAATAGTTTTCCTTTGTTATGGTGGAAACTCTGTTGCAGCAGAGTATGTTTTTCTCCCGTCTGTTCAACTTCAGCAATTATGTTAATAGCGTCCTGAAGTTGATATGTGGGCAAGATTTTTCACCATATTACCTCTGTATTGGTATATGGACTCTGGTCTTACCTTTTAATTCTCTGGCTATGTCTGTCTTATTTCATGACTACAATATTTGGGTTGCTCTTCAGTTCTTTCTTGCCTAGTTCGATTATATCAGCGTCTGGTCTATCTTTTTATCTCATGTCTTTCTCACAGGGCCTAACTTGGGTGAAGGAACCTCTCTGCATTCCGAGTCTCGAATCTTGTCTAGGAATCTAACTAGTGTTGTTGTTTGGATGGTAGCTTTAGTAGATTCCTTTTCAGGTTAATTTAATATGGTTAAAAGAGGAAGGAAGCCCACTGGAGGCAAAGGAAAACAACCTACTTCTGAGCAACATCAGAAAAGAGGAAGAAATTTTGCGCAACAACATCTGGAACAATTGGTTCAAACATTTACATCAGAAATCCCAAATTCGGTACGCTCCCACATTTATGGTTGGGAAACAAAGGTTTTAAACAACTTAGACATGGAAGATGAAATGACTTCTGAGGACATGCAGAATGGGGTCAATGATCAAGGGCACACACGGGGCCGAATTTCCTTGTTTCAACAATCAGTTAGAACTTGATGGTTAATCAAATGCCTGTTAGCTAAGGCAGTCATGTTGATAACAAAATCTAAGCTGGAATCAACTTTGGCAAATATTAACAGGAACATCCAGAAAATCAATCTTCGACAATTGCATCAGTATGCGAGGCTTGGAAGGTTGGAGAAGGAAATCAAGTCTATGCGGCAGGTTGCAGTTGAATTACCAGGGTCCAGTGTTAAAGATCCAGCACCAGTGGAATCTGAGGAAGATTAAGGGTTTCATGATCAAATGTTTTACTTTATTTTTTTAGCAGTTAGTACTTTTTTCTGTATATGTTGTTATCTCAGGACTTAGATATTAAGTACTGTCATATATGGTATAAATTTTTAAGGCTTTGTATGTTTTGGTTGACATATTCTGAACTTCGATCGCCGAAATACCTGGTTTCCTATGAGCAGGTTGAGGTTTAGTTTTGTATATTTTTTCCCAGCTTTTATTAATAGAAAATGGAAAAAACTACCTAAACTTACAAAAAAGAAGAAGAAAGAATTTAGTTATAGTCGTTTAAAATGATAATGAAATAGTTTTCTTTATTATTAGAATTGTTTTATTTGCCAAAAAGACATGATATATTTGCTAAAAATCATGGTAACTTAGAGGACTCGAATAGTGTTAGCGGGTTTCTAAAATATACCCAACGGTTGTGTGTGAAATAAACATTTTTTTTCAGTTTCTATTGTTTTTAGTCATTAGAAATAACGTTTACTTTACATTTACATTTACCTTCTACGTTAGAAAACTGCAACTTTATGTTATAATATTAGCCAACATTGATATTTTGTACTACCCATATCCACCACATTAAATTTCCCAAGCAATTTGACATCAAGTAATTAGTGTAAGATTTATCTCATAAATGGAATTATCAAATCATCCATGGAAATTTTTGTTACATTTGTACTTGGACATGAATTTTATTTATATTAAATGGAAAATTTGATGCTCATAGATTTATGATATATAATTTTTCTTCCAATAATATAATTTATGAGGAAGTGCTTGTGAAGAAGAGTAAGTGTTTATGAGGAAGTGTTTGTTGACTTTTAATATTATAAAATTTTATTTCAGGTATGTTAATAACTTAGAAAGTGAATCAAGACTATGCAGCTTTTTTTATTTATTATCATTATTTTTAACATATAATTGTTAGTTTAATAAGGATAATGATATAAAGAAATTTTACCATATTTAATTTATTATTTTTGGTTTTTAAAAATTATAGTTGGTTATTATTAATCTTAAAATATCTTATATCATAATAATTATGAAAGGTGTGTCTTGCTTTGTGTCATGTTAATTTGGTGTAATTCGTATACTTCTTCATGTGAATGAAGTGAAAATATAGGAATGTTTGATAAATGTAGGAATGACTGTGGATTTCAGTGAAAAACATTCTGATTTACATCAAGTGTAACCTTGTTTGTCTTACAACACTCATAGTAATGGTGGACCATAATAACAAAAAAAATATGACCTTTCTCTCATAGGTCGACCTTCAATTCAAGTGAGGTCAGGGTCAGAGTTTATTTTCTCCTTTAGCAAAATTAACAAAGCTAGAGGCCCGATCTCTCACTAGTCAGGGTGGGGTTTCTTACCCATTAGCTTAGATACATTAATAAGGTACAAATAAAATCTTTAAAAAAATCACGATTTCGCAATAATATAGCTGTACATGGAATAAAGATTGGAAAAATGTTTATTTTTCAAACCTGTGGCTCGTTGATTCATTGTGTGGTAAATTTTAAACATACATGATGTTTATTTTCTACACATAGTCATCATCAACGTGTGTTACATCATTTCATGGTTCATTTGAATGTTTGACCTCAATAAACTGGTCATTTGCACCATAAATTTGTGTTTGTAACCTCAAAGTTACTAATAAAATTCAGTAAATCACATGCTTTCACGTACATACTCCAAGTCACTAGTCGGGCTCCAACATTAAAATACCACAAGCTTTCAAAGCTAAAATATAAAAAAAATACAATTTAGTAGATAGAATGACAATGATACTATTTTTTTTTCGATTTATATAGTTGTGGATTCTCTATGCACATAGGTGTTGTATTAAGCTCTTTTCTAACATATGATTTTCTGCTCGGAAGAACTTTGTTAATTTTCCTTTTAATTGTGGTTTTAAAACTTCTACCAAAAATGCTTGCGGTCTCTTGATGTGTGTAATCAGTTTTTAGCTAATGAATTATTGATATGTACATTTTACCAGTGTTTATCTTCATGCTGGTTGGAAACAATATTTTCTTTCAAATTTAAAATTGAAAGTTGTAAACCCAGCGTGACATTTACTTTCACAAATTTTCTGAAAGTGACGAAGGGATGTGGACAAGAAAAGGTTGACCTCGACTAGCCGGAAGGTCGGACCCAGTTTTAGGTTGACGATATTTGGAACGGTAACAAACCTGAACTCCCTATACTTCTTGACCCCCAACTTTTCTAGTTTTTCCAATGAAATTTGATGTGGGTGGAAGTGGGCCATTGTTCGCCATAGCGAGTTGGTTGGAGTTTGCTGGATAGTTAGCATTGCATCGACCACTAGTGGTTGCAAGTGTGTTGGCATTGATGTCAAAACACATGCTAGGAGATGTGATCGGTAGTTCATTGTTGTGAAACCAACTCCAAAAATAGAAGAAAAGAGAGATCCGCCTTAGAAATCAGCCACTTCGAGGGGGCAACCTCCAATACATTACATAAATGAAAAATTATTGGATGATACAAATGACAAAACCTCCTTTATATATATAGGAGTCCATGGGGCCAAAATTTAATCCTAGCCGACTTAACAATAATAATTTAAGGGCACAATAATAACAATATGGGGGCTACAGGGGTACAACAATAACAATAATGGGGTTACACTAACAACAATAAGGGACTATACTAGTAATATAGGGACCTAACATGCTCCTCTCCTTCAAAAAAGTGTCATCATCAATGCTTGAGTAGCTCCAGGTGCTTTTGTATAAAATTCTCATCCTCCCATGTAGAATCTTCAGTGGGTAAGTTCTTCCATTTAATGAGATACTCTGAAATTGATCGATTTCGGAGTTGTCGAGTTCTTATTTCCGTGACTTCTTCAAGTTCCAATATGGTTTTTCCTTCCTCATCATGTTTTGGCCATATTTTTTGAAGTGGAAGTTTGTCCTCTATAACCTTTTTTAAGCATCAAACATGGAAAAGTAGATGCACTCGCTAAGAAGCAGGAAGCTCCAATTTGTATTACATAGTATCAATCTTTTGCAAAACCTTGTAAGGACCATAGTACTTTGGAAATATTTTATTATCCTTCTTAGCTTGCTTGAGGGACATTTTTTTGTATGGTTGTAGCCGTAAAAATACCTAGTCTCCCTCATCAAAACTTCTGTCATTGTGATGTTGATCTACCTGTCATTTCATTCGATTTTGTGCCAAATTTAGATTATCCTTTAAGAGTTGGAAAACTTCTTATTGATGCTCGATGTGATCCTCCAATGCTTGAACCCTATAATTTTCCCTTGAAGAAGATGTGTTGGATGGTGGATGATATCCATAAAGCGCCATAAATGGGGTCATTTTTGCTACAATATGGAAGGAAGTGTTATACCACCATTCAGTGAAAGGTATCCACTTGACCCATTGTGCTTGCTTATTAGATACAAAATAATGAAGATATCCTTCCAAACATTTATTCACTATCTCTGTTTGACCATTGGATTGAGGATGATAAGATGAGCTATGAGCTAGTCGAGTACCCAAACAAGAAAATAATTTCGTCCAAAAATTTCCTATAAAAATGGGATCTTTGTCACTTACAATAATCTTCAGGTTTCCATGTAGCTTTTGAATTGTTTCCATAAATGCAGTAGGAACTGTACTTGATTTAAATGGATGAGATATTGCACAAAACTGTGCATACTTGGTACGTCTATCAAATACCACCATGATGACACTCCTTCCTTTGGACTTAGGTAAAACTGTGATAAAATTCATTGAAATCTCCTCAAACGTTGACTTGGAATGTATAAAGGTTGTAGAATACCTAGGGTCTTAATTGTCTCAACTTTATTTTTCTAGAAAACCAAACAATTCACCACAAAATTTTGAATATCAGATTTAAGGCCATCCCAAAATAATTCTTTATTCACCCTGTGGTAAGTTTTTAAAAATCCCGAGTGTCCTCCTAAAGGAGAAGTGTGCAATTCCAAAATAACCTTTTGTTTTAGTTGGGAATTCTTGCAAATATATAAGCGATCTTTGTACCATAAGGAATAAGTTTTCCAACTAAATGTATCAGATGTACTAGGTTCTTGCTGCAACTTTTGAATGAGAGTCCACACTTCTTCGTCCTTCTTCCATTCATCCCTTGCTTCGGTTATCCAATTTGGTTGGAAAATTGAAATGACATAAACCAATGCTTCCACCTCTTCATCCTTTCTTGAGTGTAGAAAATTGAATAATAGCTTAATTATTCACCGAGATTATCCTGATTACACACTATTTGAGCTTCATGCATAATACATAACCTCTTCTACAATTGATCATCAATTTGCGGAAATTAGAAGCAGTTGCATGCGCACATTAAAACATAATCAAGCACACATATAACACAGTATGTAATGGCGAAAGCTTACAGCTGAAAGCGCCCAACTATCTGTATATTATAATGATAGAGAATCATGTAACAATCATAGTACAATACTCCTCACAAGTACTCAGTACTATCTCCAATAGTTACACACAAACTAGCTCAGATCTGAACAAGTCACGGGTTCAAATCTCCTCCACTATTTGTCTGCCTCTACTGCGCAATCCAAGATGAGAATGAATGATATCCAAGTTAGAATCCCACTTGGCTTGTACTACACAATCCTCATTGGCAATCTCAATTAATGTGTGTGAAAATCTCATGCACAACTATAGTCACAACTGATAGTAGACTCACCCTTTCACCCACCTCTAACACTGGTCTCCACTGAACTGTCCATGCATTGCAGTTAACTGATGTATTATTTAGTTGATTTATGAGTTAATAATTAGTGAATTAATTAATAATTAATTCAAGCCACTCATCACTAGTGTATTTATTAGTTAGACTAAATACAACTAGTTCAACTAAGTTAAACCGAACACAACTCCACCAACTGTCTCATCAACTCCACCAAACTCTGCCACATGAGTTCTAACTGAAGTCAACCATGCAATAGCTCAACTAACCCTTAGGAAAAGCGTATTTCCTTCTGTCATCTGCATGTGCTACATCCAAGCATCAAACTGAAGTGCTCCAAGAGGATAAGATAATGTTTATAGTCTAAATATTATTAAGGGTTAATAATATTTGACTGTTCTATTTTTAGCCCGACAGTCTAAAAATAGAAACCGCCCAATGTCTAAAAATACAGGTCCATCTATTTTTACCAACTCTACCAATCATCCATAAATAGCATCCTACAACTCATGTATTCATGATCCATATGTCTAAAAATAGACATAGTCTAAAAAAATAGACTTTGCGACAAAAATCACTCTCAGGTGGCCCCACCTAGTTTTGGTGATCACTTTCTAACTAGGATCAGGCATGATGTTTCAGGATGCCTCCTTCACTGTTTCTTGTTGCAATCTTCAACACTTCCTCTCAACAAGAAAGGACTGTCTTTGCATGCGACATGCAACTCCATGCATTCGCCCTGCAACCTTCACAAGCGCCATGCAACTCCATGCATCTGCTCTGCAACTCTTCCGAAACTGAATAGGCTCCAAACAACTCAATCAGTCCGATGCATCTATCAATGTCTTCGACTCTCGGGCTCCAACGACATGTCAATGAACCACTGCGCTGTTGAACTCTTGCACCCATGCACTTTGCACTTGATGTCAACTCTGAACTGCGCTCCAGTATCTGACACTGTCACTTTGATCTGCCTGCATCAATCCAACTGATCATGCTACTGCTGCGCTGTGGGCACCTCGTAGCCAGGTTCAACTCATGAGATCCACACCATCTCATGAATCCTGCCCAAAAATCTCCTCTTGGGATTAATCATGCATGTCGCCCCACCTCTCACCTGGTGGTATAGCTGCATGCACTCCCTCTGCCCATCTGGCACGAAATTTCTCTGCATGAGTGGTTTCTCCCACTCCATGATCCTCATCTTATGGCTGCTCCACATCCCGAGGTTCACTATTACCTGCATGCAAAACTTGCCCCCTCTCAAGCATCAATTGCATGTCTTTCTTGCACTTCCCAACAGTAGGAAGCTCCGTAGACATCCCATCTACTTCAAGTCTGTAGAGATTCTTTGCTCGAATCCCAACCTTCTTGACTTGTCCTATTTCCTTGTGCTGAAGGAAAACTTTTCCTTCACTGAAGACAACTTCATACCCTTTATCCTCTAACATTGCGACTGAGATCAAATTCTTCTTTAAACCCGGAACATGCACTACATCTTGTAAAAGAATGAGTTTACCTGACTCCCTCTGAAAGGTTATGGTACCAATGCCGGTCGCATTGTATCATCCATTGTCACCCAACTCAACATGCAACTGGAGATCTTTCTCCACCAAGTCACTGAAAATATTCACATCTCCCGTCATGTGAAAGGAAGCGCCACTATCAAAATACCACCCCGATCCCAATGCACTAGAAACCATGCATGCGATCAATGAGAAGTCTAACTCAAATTGCGAGGTAAGAGCCTCACCAGCTACAGCTCCAACAGCCTGCTTGTTCTTCTTCTTCTGTGGACAATTTGTGGCGTAATGTCCATGATCGTGACAGTGAAAACACTTCACTTTGGACATGTCACGCTCTTTACCATCCGCACCGGATTGAGAAGCATTCTTCTTGCCCTTCCCCTTCCTTGCTTTGGCAGCCAAAGCGCAATATTCTTCATCAGATGCCTTTGATGAAGATCCATCCCTGGTACTCCGCCTTATCTCCTCTTGCACAAGATCCGACCAAAGTCGCTCCCATCCTGGCAATTTCTCCCGACCATTGACAGAGTCCTCATAGGAATGCCAACTCTTCGAAAGACCAAGGAGAGCCAAGCTCACCAAGTCCTGATCATCCACACTAACTCCTACACTCCCAAGCTCATCCCTACAGTGGAAAAACTTTGTCAAGTATACCGGAATAGTGTCATTCTTCTCCATCTTTATTTTCCTGAGTTTATCCTTGAGCGCTAACTTCCTCTGGTCACTCTTGCTTTGGAATAAATCTGCCAACGCTTTCCACATCAAGTATGGAGAAACTTTACCATGCAGGATGGATACTATGTGATCCTTCACCCCTTCCAACAGAATCCTTCGACACCTTGCTGTCTTCTTTTGCCAAGCCTCAACCAAGGCTGCATCGCTAGGCTTTGGAACTTCAACATCTATGAACTCCTTCTGCCCATTGTCATTGAGCACCGCCTCCATCCTATCTCTCCATGCAATATAATTCGAGCTGCCTTCAAGAGCATACTCCAATCGCAATCCTTGATAAGACATTTTGACTTCGACACCAAGAAAACACTGCTGCAAATTCGAATTCCACTAGCTCAAAACTCAATCACTTCTGATCTGTGAGAAAAAAGTATTTCTAGCACAGAGATCAACTGTAGGGGCATTTACTGGATATATCACCTTTCAAAGAAAGGATGGATCCAGAGGCTACCTGGCCCGCTTACAGACTCTGTCTACCGAAATAAATTGTAATCACTGTAATAGATCCGATGATCAATTTCACTCCGATACCATGTAGAAATTTGAATAATAGCTGAATTATTCACCGAGATTATCCTGATTACACACTATTTAAGCTTCATGCATAATACATAACCTCTTCTACAATTGATCATCAATTTGTGGAAATTAGAAGCAGTCGCATGCGCACATTAAAACATAATCAAGCACACATATAACACAGTATGTAATGGGGAAAGCTTATAGCTGAAAACCCCCAACTATCTGTATATTATAATGATAGAGAATCATGTAACAATCATAGTACAATACTCCTCACAAGTACTCAGTACTATCTCCAATAGTTACACACAAACTAGCTCAGATCTGAACAAGTCACAGGTTCAAATCTCCTCCACTGTTTGCCTGCCTCTACTACGCAATCCAAGATGAGAATGAATGAGATCCAAGTTCGAATCCCCTTGGCTTGTACTGCGCAATCCTCATTGGCAATCTCAATCAATGTGTGTGCAAATCTCATGCACAACTATAGTCACAACTGATAGTAGACTCACCCTTTCACCCACCTCTAACACTGGTCTCCACTAAACTGTCCATGCATTGCAATTAACTGATGTGTTCTTTAGTTGATTTATGAGTTAATAATTAGTGAATTAATTAATAATTAATTCACACCACTCATCACTAGTGTATTTATTAGTTAGACTAAATACAACTAGTTCAACTAAGTTAAACCGAACACAACTCCACCAACTGTCTCATCAACTCCACCAAACTCTGCCACATGAGTTCTAACTGAAGTCAACCATGCAATAGCTCAACTAACCCTTAGGAAAAGCGTATTTCCTTCTGTTAGCTGCATGTGCCACATCCAAGCATCAAACTGAAGTGCTCTAAGAGGATAAGATAATGTTTATAGTCTAAATATTATTAAGGGTTAATAATATTTGATTGTTCTATTTTTAGCCCGGCAGTCTAAAAATAGAAATCGCCCAATGTCTAAAAATAGAGGTCCATCTATTTTTACCAACTCGACCAATCATCCATAAATAGCATCCTGCAACTCATATACCATGATCCATATGTCTAAAAATAGACATAGTCTAAAAATAGACTTTGCGACAAAAATCACTTGTGTGGCCCCCCACCTAGTTTAGGTGATCACTTTCCAACTAGGATCAGGAAAGATGTTTCAGGATGCCTCCTTCACTGTTTCTTGTTGCAATCTTCAACATTGAGAGTGTATATACAACATCATTTAGCTTCCCTTTTTTGTAGATGATTTCAAAGTCATAACACAACATCTTTGTCACCCATTTTTGCTACACTTCTGAAGATAGTATTTGTTCCAAAAAGTGTTTAAGACTATCATGATCAGTCTTCACCTTGAAGTGTCTTCCTATTAGGTAAGGTCTCCATTTATTTAGCACATGTAGTATTACCAACATTTCCTTCTCATATATAGCCTTTTGTAAATACTTTCGTTTGATTGAACAACTTTCAAAAGCAATGGGTCTTCCTTATTGCATTAAAATAGCACCAATTCCATTTCCCGAGGCATCATATTCCATAATAAAGGTTTTTGTGAAGTCTGGCAT